>JAWMRD010000085.1:38199847-38243814 GCA_035584875.1 Syndactyla subalaris
GTGGCAATCAGCCTCAGAAGATGATATAGCTCACAATAATGTTTTTAAGTCATAGGTTTATTCCTTGTAAAATACAGCTTGCCTGTTTCTCCCTGTCTTTGTCAGTCCCCAACAGCATTTGGTAACACCTTCATTAGTATGCGAGAAAACTGGTCAAACAGGTTCCTGTGAGAAAGCCTCCCCTGCCTCCCTGTCCCCTGCCTGTCCATTATTAACCCTTCCCTACCCCCTGTCCCCCAAGGTCCAGGATGTGACATCACATCCCCCTGGAGACCCCTATAAAAACCCAGGACACTGGGAATAAAACTCTCTTTGCTTCCTGCCTACCTCACGTGTGTGTGGTCCTTCCTGCAACATCTCGGGACCCAGAGGGCCACATGAAGGTGGGACAAGGGGCAGACAGCATCCCCCATCAGCTGCCGCAAGCTATCTGGGAAGCATCATTTCCTCAGATGGTAAGATTGACAAAGAGATAGACAACAGCCTAGCAAAGGCATACAGAGCTTTCGGAAAACTCCATAAAGAATCTGGTGCAATAAATACCTGAAGAAAAGCACAAAGATTAGTTTCTACAGAGCCATTGTACTGTCTTACTCTCCTATATGAGTCTGAATCATGGGTCATCTACCACCACGACCTGCGACCCCTTGAGCGCTTCCATCAGCGCTGCCTCTGTACAATCCTAAACATCCACTGGTCTGAGTACACAACTAATGTGTCTGTCCTTGAGATCATCAGCATTGAGGCCATGCTGCTGAGAAGGCAGCTGCGCTGGGCAGGGCACGTCTCCAGGATGGAGGATCACTGCCTCCCTAAGATTGTGCTCTGTGGGGAACTCACCACCAGCTGCTGCAAGAGAGGAGCCCCAAAGAGGAGATACAAGGACTCCCTGAAACAATCCCTCAGCCTTGGCCATATTGACCACCATCAATGGTCCACTCTGGCCTCCAATCAGGAGAAATGGAGACACACCATCCGTAACACTGCTGCTTCCTTTGAGAACACACTCAGAATCAGTCTTGAGGAGAAAAGACAATGCAGAAAGAACTGTGCCTTACCAATACCATCTATGGAGCCTTTCTGCTGTGCCTTTTGCAATCAGACTTGCCTATCTCACATTGGCCTTTTTAGCCATCAGCATGCTTGCAGCAAGGGTGGGTAGAGCCATTCCCAAATCTTCATTTGTGAAGCCTAGCCATGATGATGATTTAAACTTATGTTGATCTGCTCTACACATTGAAGATATGTACTTAAAGAAAAGAACATTATAATAGTTGCTGTAAAATCCATACGCTAAACCTTGGTGTTTCAGTTTGCTATTGTGCAGTATTACAGTACTTGCTATAAAACAGGGACTTATAATCTACACAAGATTTCTTCTTCAAAATTATTCCATTCAGAGAAATGAAAGTCTCAACAAAAATGTTCTTTCATCAATAAAATACAGCATTTCATGTAGCAAGCCATAACTGTCATAACTGTTGTGAAGACTAGAAGTTAATTATTTTGAAGGTGTATTTGCACACTAACTTGTAAAATTCAATAGCCTTTGTCTTGGCCCAAAGGCCTTAATATAACATTAACAGGAAGCTTTACACAGTGAATATAGTGTGAGTTGGGACAGAGTGAAAGTTGTTTAATCACCTTTCAGTCATTAAGGAGAGATAAGACTCTACTGACAAAGAAGGAGAATTTTTAATATTATTTTTTTCCTAAACCCAAATCATCTTTTTACAATAAAATATCATGATGGACTCAAGGGACAAAAAATGTGGTTTTGCCTGTTTGCAAATCACAGTCAACATCCAAGGCCCAGTGTCCACAGATAACACTGAAATCCATATTCCAACACCAATATTAGTATCCCGATCAAAGTTGCTCATTCACTGTTGACATAATTTTTTTTCCAAATACTGGCTAGTAAACAAAAAATGTACTGCTTATTACTCCTAAAATATTTTCTGTGACTATAAACTTCACATTGAATTTTTCTTCTTATCAATTCTCCTAGTTGATAAGGAGCTTTAGACTGGAAAGAACTAAACACCTCTGATTTCCTCAACTCTTCTCACAAACCACTGCAGACAGAGTTGTACAACTTCATGGTTTATGAGGAGAAAAATAATGTTCATTTAAAAGTATCTTTTCCTTAAACAAATTTTGTAAAATGGCACTAGCTACAAAATTATTTGCATCCTTATGAAAATTCAGTACCATCACTGATTTCAAAATATTATGGAAAAATTGAACAATTTCATTTGTTGCACACTTTGAAGACTAAACATGCTATATCACATGGAATTTGTAGCTTTGTAGGGTATACAGTCTGCAGCTTCACTCACATGATATGAGTTTCCTTGACGACCAAACATCACTGATTTTGTGAGTGCTGTGTACATGAGGAGCATTCCTATGATCCAGAAAACAGAGGGAACAGAATTTTCAAGACTGGGAAAATAAAACAACCAAGGAATTCTCCTCATACAGACTGAGTGATATACGGCTCTGCTCAACAATGTTTAAGCATGTGTATAAGTAAGAGAATAATGCATGGCTGTAAGTGCCCTGCATGATTAGTAAATACCACAAATGAGGCCCCTAGGAGGACATGGCTGTTTTTGTTCCACTCAACAGTTTCTTGGTGCATGTGATTGTTATTTATTAGAAATGGACCAAACCCACTCAGCCAGCCTGTCTTAACAACTTGATTAGTCTGTTTGTAAACATTAAAGAGGATTTCCAAACCTTCCTCAAAGTTGTATAAATGGTAGCATGTGATGGAACTGAGCTACCTACAGCCTAGAGATGGAGTTGATTTGGAACATATATAATGTGCTTTATTTTCCAGAAGGGAAGGCTGGAACCACACAGTCGGAGTCTGCCCAACACCTTCTGCAGCAGTGAGTCCTGCAGAGACCTCTCCTGGCAGAGGTCAGCAAGTCACTCCTTGGCCACGGTGAGCCTCTACAGACTCATTCTTCTGCTTCCTGAAAGGCAGATGGACCCTGAAAATCTTCACTCTTTTTTTGTTTGTTTGTTTATTTGTTTTGATTTTGTTGTTTATTTTGTTTGTATTTTTGTTTGCTTTTCTGTTTGGTTGGTTTTGTTTTTTTTAAACAAAGGTCGGTTTTCCCCAAATCTCTTATGGAGCCATTTCTACAAAATGCTGATGGTTGCTTTATTTCTGGTGGTAGTTACTGATATTGGACAACTCTAGATTGCAAGTTTCCATAAATCATATGTTGTGGTGTGGGGTAGGTAGATTAAGTCTGTTATACATTCTTTGATATGTACCCCAAACAGTGAAAATGTGTCAACATTTGAAAATTTAAAAAAAAAAAAAACATTAAAAAATTTAGACCAAATGATTGCAGCATTATTGAGGTAGAGCACAGCTGAATTACTGCTTTGCAATTTTATAGCGACAGCAGATTAAAGCAGTGGGGAAAAAAATTCTGGTAGACTAACATACCTGTGATAAACCCTCAAGAGCCCCAGTGGTGGAATAACCTCAGATAAGGCACCAATTTATGAGGTAAGTTTGGGAATCTGTAATGGGGTGGGGGAAAGTCAGCATGAGGAAAGTTTAAGTAAATAACACTGTCTTCTGCCGGTAATACTCTGTATATCCCTTAGTTCCCTTGAGTGATTATGCCAATATCTGCAACATTGGGATTGGACACCTATTAATAAGGATGAGAAAACCTTCACATCTGTTCCTTGAAGAATCATGAACTGTGGGACTAAATGCAGGCAAACAGATCCAATAACTTTATTCTTACAGCAGAGTGACATAAGCAAATATAAATCCCACTAGTGTTATTATGATGCCTGCTAAGCTAATTGAAAACATATTCGTTTTTTCAACTAAATAAATTACTGTTCCAATTATATGACCCCAAGGTCATCTCCTTTAGGAGATGTCTAGCACTTGAATTAACTATTCAACTCTTCATAGTAAGTGGCCTCAGCCAATCAATGCCAAATAAATACTGCTGAAATATGCATTTAATTATCCTAACACTTTAGCTTCTAAAACCTTTTCTTTGCCAGCAGTATTTTAGTTTGCTAATTTATTCTGGAAGGGAGAGAGATTTCTGAGCCTAGTCTGAGCCTGGTCTTTGTAGACTCTGATCCCAAGAGAGATTACAGCCAACCCTCACAGACAAAACTGGTTACAGTGAGGCCATTTCTTTGCTACAGTGGAGTAAAAATTTTGGATTCCATATTCTTCATTTTTTTGGTTGCAAGAAACAAACACAGCTGGATAATTTTTATCAAGTTTCAAAAGTATGCCACTCCAAAGTGCTTTGCTGGGTTAGCAAAGAACAAAATGCCTCCTCTGGTGAAGAATCCATCTTTTGCCAAATTCAGTTGCTACTGCTGAATTAAAACAGACATGTAAAATGTCAGTGAGCTCACTATAAACTGCTTTATTTTTGTAATTATGGGGTTCAATTTACACATTAACTGGAGCCTGCTACAAAACATATAAGTTCTTCTGAAAGCTAAAAGCTACTTTACATCCTCCTGACTTGCAAAAACTAATCCTCATGAATCTAGGGTTTGGAAAGCCTATGCCCCATGTCTATATACCCAGCTTAAGCCCTTTAAATAGGTACTGCATGGGATCTACTACAGGAGCACATTGTCCCTCAAGGGACACATTAGGGGTCTTTTTTATGTTCCTCACATTATGTATTAGTCTGTAGAAAGAAGAAAGCTCCTGATGATTCTGCTGTAAATTGGAATAGAATTAAATTTGCCATTTATTTGCACCACTATACATTAGAGCTCATCTTGGGCTTATGAACAAAATAATCACTGCATAACTAAAAATTACTTGTCTTTTATTCTTGTCTTTATCCTTTTCTTGGATTTTGCATGGTTTTCTGTGTAAATAAACAAACATATCCAACTTGCAATATTAAAAAAAAACCTCTAATTTTGCAATTATTTGTAATATAATTTTCATGAATATTAATTCTTCTAAAGAGGAAAATAAAAGTGATGACGTACTGCAGACTAGTAGACTTCATGCATTCAGAAAAATGTTTAATTAATATTTAAACAAGAGGCATTCATTATTATGCTTTCTGTGGCAAGAATTATATTTTTTATTATTATTTTTGTAAATGATGACCATAATTAAGCCTCTGATAATGAACATTACTATTACTAAACAGTACAATTTATATAATATCTCCATTCTAGGAGACTTTCCTTTTTTATTGAGGAGAAAAGGCAGATAATGACTGAGATTATAGTATAATATTATTATTTTTAAAGACATTGCACAAAACACATATAGACTATATTTTAAGCAAAATTTAATCAGACTGTGGCTGCTTAGCTAGAAAAATAACTGAATTATTTGTCATGACTAATGTAATGTTGATGTTCCTCCACCTTCTAGAGAAATGTACACATTAAGTTACACCCGTGACATTTTTGCACACTTTAAAACATGTCCATGTCATTCATGTAGTTAATTTAGGCCTGATAGAAGTCTGTATAGACAAAAAAATGACTTGAAACTGATACTAGGCAAGTAATGAATGTCTTCACAATTCCTTGTAGCTCTGAACTGTTTTATTATACTGCAAGTACAAACTGTTTTCAGCTTTGTCTGTGGAGATCTTTGGAGGGCCTGGTCTGGCAATCAACACAAAATTATTCTCAAAGAAAGGTATTTTATCTATGCATGCTCTTCTTTTCCCAAGCAGTGGACAAACATGGCATAGGTGACTACTTCCAGAACTTGAATTCTGAACACCGACATCTGAGACGTCATAAGAGAAGGTGCTTAGAGAATGCTGATGACTTGCTTATAATATTATCTGAATATTTTCAGCTGGATTCAGAAATGCTTCATGAAACAAAAGGAGTCAAATTTTGCTGAGTTTAAATACTGTTCAGCTAGCAGCAGTTCCTAGGAAAACGCTGATTTAGCCACAGTTCACACATGACACATTCTCTTGCTGTTTCTTTGATTAAATATATGACTGCATATTCCTATTTATGTTGTAAAATGGGTTGCAGAATTACACAAATTTAGTTGGGTTTTTTGCTAGTGCCTAAATGACTTTGGAATAGAAGTGTTTCTCGTATTTCAAGATATCTATCCTTTTAAGTTATCTTAAGAGTAATGATTTTTAAAATCCTGATGAAAACATTTGTATTGCAGCTCTATGATTTTTTCCTACTGCAATTTTAGTAAAAAGCTACATTTTTATCAAGGCTGTTTTGAAGAACAAAGCAGTGTGATTGGGGAAGACCTAAGTACATGAATTTGATTCGAAGTGGCATTTTAAAGTTATACCCCAGGCCTGCTGAGCTTTTGGTCAAGCTGTGCAGGTCAGATTATGTTTTGTAGCATCAGGAAGTCAGAGAGGGCAGAGGAGAGGGCTTTCCATCAGTTCCAGAGGGCTTTCCATAATTTGCAGTCTAAACATATGCATTGTGATGCTCTTAGACAGAGATTTCAACAATTAAAATAAATGGAGATGACCAGGTATTTTCTATCTAACTGGATCTTTACAGGTATTAGATAACAGGGTCAATAAATGTATGTAGCAAAAAGCCCTAGAAATTGCCATGGTGGGAGTTGAGACTGTTTGTTTTTGAATGAGAAAAATTAAAACAGAATGTTTTGTTCCAGGCCAGCTCAGCCCAAATCAAAAAGTCATGATCTGACAAACTGAAAAGAAGCTTTTCATTTCACATCAGTTTGACATTAATCAACGTCTGTCTGAAGTGCTGTTACATGCCATGAGATTTGCAGTGCTTTGTACTGGCAACCTGAAAGCATGTTTCAGCTGTCAAATCCAACTACATGTTCTAGCCCTGTCCTAATAAAGCTTGTCTGGACATCATCAACCTCCCACTTTTTTATCTTCTTCTTTGCCATGCTTTCTCTAGGAAAGAAATCGAACTCGCAAAGAGAAAACCATGACACAAAACTGTCAGTCCTCTCATCTTGCCAGCTCTGGGAACAAGACCACAGACTGTACCATGGAGAAAACCTGACCTTTGATCAGAGCCATAACCTTGCCAGGTGAATACTGCTTTAATTTGCCCTTTCTCCATTAAAGAAAAACTATCTCTCTGGAAAACAGAATTGTTTTCAATATTCCAGAATATGGCCTACTTGTTTGTAAAGGATTGTATTCTGATGTTTAATTTTTAACCTGTAAGTAACTTTGAGGAAATTTGTCAGACTTGTGTGGGACAGACAGTTTGTGAACTGTGTAATGAAAGAAAAATAAGCTTCACCACCTCCTTATCTATCTCAGTTATGTGTTTTGCATGTTAACTGCTGAATTCATAATAGTTCTTGGCTATAACTAAGACATTTTTGAAATCAAATCCCTTATTCACAAAGGTAGTTTCCTTCAGCTAAAACATAGTTTCTACTACAAGATATTTGGATATGTGAACATAAGTGTTAAAGAGTAAATCTAAAAAGAGATGAACTGACATTGCTGGCCACACAATTTTGTATTACCTCTGTTTCTGTTAAAATGCATAGACAGCTAGAACAGGAGATATTTCTTGAAAAATATTTTCTGAAGTGTTGTACATTTTTCATAACAGGCACAGTTTTACGTAGAGTCTAAGGAGGCTGTATATCTGCCATAATTAACTCTAGTTATGGAGCATGCTCACAAGATTATTGAAGTGAAAATGAATATACAGTCTCACAGACCCCAAATTCTCCTTGGGGCTGTATTTTTACACATGTTTCCCGATCAACCTTTATTCAACTCAACAGATCTTCCTTATCTCCTGCAGGACAAAGTAAGTTAAACATCTTTTATTGTCACCTGAATACATCCAAAATATACTCTTGTGCATATTATAAAATTATGAGAGTGCATGACAGTATTTTGGGTTAAAAAAAGATATCTGCCTTCATTATGTGTCGTATTGAATACTTGTTGCTCCTTGCTAATGAAATATGAGCACACTTTGCAGGAGCAGTCTTCTGTTAGGATTTGAAACTAGACAGAGAGCTACATCCCAGACAGGCTGTAGGCCATTTCTTTCAAGACAGGAAACAAACTTGTGCCACAGTGAGGTAGAGCCTTTGCTGCGGGTGATAGTGTTCATGCAGGCAGGCTGGTTGTGGGCACAGGTCAAAACCATAGCAAATGCAGGCAGAAAAGCTGTGTTGGTGCTGTGTATCTTTGACTCAAGTAATGTATCTGTGTGCTGAAACATGTTTTCCATAGGAAAGTAGTATGCCTTAAGAAGTCCACTTGTTCCTCTGACAATTACCAAGAAGTGGAGTAGATAAGAGCACCCCTGGGGTAACCTTTGATCTGGAAACAGGTAGGGAAAGTTGACAGCATCAGGCCTAGCTGTGCCAGGGCCTCCTGAGAGGTGTGGTTAGTGCCCAATGCCTACCCCGGACTGGGCACAAACAATAAAACATAGACTGGTTCCTGTTTGCAGTGCCCCTTTTTAGGGCTGATGGCAAAGCCATGACTTTCCCTTTCAGGCTCCATAACACTGTGAATGCTGCTGCTACATAATCATTCTGCCTAGCAAACAGAAGGTAGTTCACTTGAAAAGACAGAGGGCATAAGAGAAGTAAGAATGAGTTGCTGTAACCAGAAAAAAAACCCTGTTGGTAATGTTTTTTGCAACGGGGGAATGAGAGCCTTTGTAATTTGCAGAATATGGTGTTCTGGAGGTAGTTCATAGTGGGAAAAATATTTAAAAAATTGTGTCCATCGATTAAAAGCTAAATAAAAAGCTAAGACACACATAGGGATCAACAGCAAAACAATATAATCCTTGTATTCCACCAGAAGTTCTCAACAACATTTTTTTTCATTTGCTGGGCATGATTGTCACATTAGCACAGCTCAAAGTGAAACATTTTGAATGAAATTTTCTTCACTATGAGAGTGGTAGGGCAATGGAACAGGTTCCCATAGAAGTTGTGGACTCCCCATCCCTGGAAGTGTTCAAGACCAGGCTGGAGGGGGCTCTGAGCAACCTGTTCTAGTGGAAGATTTCGCTGTTATGTCAGGATCATTGAAACAGATAATCTTCAAGGTCTCTTCCAACCCAAACCATTCTGTGATTCTATGATTCTGTGAAATAAAAGACAAGCAAAACCATTCTTTTATAGTATCTTTATGGACAGTAATCTCAGGAATAGTGTCAAAGCCCACACTTGTTCATGGCTTGAAAACCAGGACACATATGCTTGCAGCACTCTTTCTCTGTTTTTATATAACAAAGGTCTAGATAAAATTTCTAGTCTCAAACACTTTTTGCTGTATTTTTTTCTGGTGACATTGCAACCATTCATTCTACAGCATTAATTCTGGGGGAGGGTAGCCATTTCTGAAATTATAATTTTGTGGGGATTGTGGAAGATCATTCTTTGGTCATAGCATAACGATTCTTACTTGTATGGTAAACCCAGCCAATTGGTGAAAAAACATTAGCACAGATATTAGCAACTAGTGTTCTGCTATCCTGGTGTGAATATATTGTGCTAACCTGAAAGAACTATCTGAAGCAATTCCAACTGACATGCATTTGAAGTTCAATGTAGAAATACCAGAAGGTTATGGTTAATGCTACAAAAATACAAAGATAATTGGAGGACTCCCGAAATGAATGAAAACACTGATGGACAACAGACTGAAAATACTGTTTGTCATAGCATTTTATCTGGCTTGAATTGCATTATTTTGGAAAAACTTCACAGGTTCAATTGTGTTTTACAGTTGAAAATACTGACGTTGTTGTGACAGCCCATGCTGAACTGAACAATAAACTGGTATTAGAAAACAGATAGTTCTAGGACAGAATGCCAAATTTATTGTTCAAACTACTTCTGTATGGAGGAAATACAATATTCTCACTTCATACAAACTGAGTAGCAGGGCTTTGCTTTGTGGTACTAATGAGGAGGATATAAACTGCAATTCCAAACCGTGTAAGACTCTGTGAAAAGATTCCTGTGAAATAGCTCCAAGCAATTAATTCCAGGCTTAGATCACACTGACAAAAGCTAACTGTGCTCTTTACCTCCTATTCTTTCTTGTTGTTACCCTCAAATCCTCCCACTAAGCTGTGTTTGAGGGGAGCAACCCAACCTTAAATAAGATGAACAATTTTATTAGGAAAATAGATTTTCATTGGAAAAATATGCAATACTCACAGGAAGATCTGTCTAGTAGTGCAGCAGTTTCAATGGTATTTTCCACTAGAAACATTGCTCAGGTTTGGTATAGAATTTCTAATATAAAAAACGGAGAGCTAGCCATGATTTAATGTACATGTCCAAGTCAAACACAGAACCAAATTAGAGCTACACAAGAGTCAACCTGAGAATTCTGGATATCATCACTGTCTTGTATTCATGTGGTTATAAAGGATGCATTTTGTGTCCCAGTGTTAGGAAAAATCTGGGACAGGGGTATAGACACAAGTCTTATGTATTAGAAATATCCTTAGTGATTTTGGGTTACTTCTTGAAGTAAACAGATCACTGTCAAAAATGTTAGTGTTACACTAGAGAATATATAGCTATGATCTTAATATGATGTGCATTTGTTTCCAGTCTCATTTATTTCCAGTGTTTTCCATAGATTTCAGGCCTCCCATTTTATTAGACATTAAGACTTATAGGTGTGAAGTGGATTTTTGAAGACATCAGAGGTGAATATCACTAAACAGAAAGATGATGAACACTTTAATAATAAATAATAGCCAAGAATCTTCTAGTAGACAAGCTGCAAGCCACACCACTAGATAAAAGTCATTAGAAAACCTAACCTCTTACACAACTGAACATAAAGTAAACTGGTGTGGATTTATCTTTCACCTTTGTTTCTGATGAAAATGTGCAAAATTACAAAAGCATCACAATTTACTTTGAAGTCTTACAATATAGAGGGAGGCAAAGTAGATTTTTAAACCAATGCTTTTCTATGTGCTTTCATTTCAAATACCTCTGTTTCTGTGCAGGCGATGAAGTGCACTTTGTTGAATAGCAGGATTATTATCTTTTCCCAGGTTGGAAAGTCCCTCACATAGGACCTACCTATTTAAACTGTGATACCAGAAGATCTGAAACAACAGCCAACATACAAAGACAAGATGAAAACCTAGCAGACAACTTTCTTGCTGAGCAGGGGAAATGTTTTGAGAAATGAGAATTGCTGCTAGCCCTGATGCCTCACTGATGTAGCACTTCCAGCAGTCTCCTGCTGCAGAGTCTCCAGTAGCTCAAAGAGAAGCAAATGTCAGAAGCAGTGGCCAAAGAGAAAGACATAGTGAATTACCCTGCTGCAAGGCTATGGAACAACCTACCTTCTGGTCTCTCTGTTTCTTGTTAATCTCTACATTTTCACTGTTGTCTTCTCAATTATATCTTTTTTTTTTTTTTCTTTTCTTTTTTTCCCTGGCTCAAAGGCCATTGCAGAGCTTTTCCCTCTCAATTCCTTGTCTTTCTATGTTGTCTGCCCCCTGTATTTGGGTGGAATTCAGTGTTAGTATTTTTGGTGTGTTTGTCCCAGCCACCTGTGAGAAGTTGGGCTTTCTCTTTCCAAGTTATGAGAAAACAGGCTGATAAAGATGGTGTCTAGCCTTGAGAGAGAGATTTCTGTGTAAACTAAAATTAATTGGTCTCTCATGATTGGCTGATGGCCCTCCAAGGGCATTTGAAGGAGAAAGAGAGGAGGAAGAGGGTGAAGTAAACCCCCAGACTCAATTAAGGAAGACCCTCTGAAATGGACTGTGCATGTGCAGAGAGACCCACTCAAATGCAGAGCAGTATCAGTTATATAACAGGAAGGGCAGTGCCAAATACCTTTGCTTGGGCGGCGCTGGCCACGTTGCTCAGGTAAATGTCATTTGGCCAATTTGATAAACAGCAGATGACTCAGTTTTTGGGGCTTGCTCATTTCACATGACAGGACAATGTTGCCTTGGCAGGGACACCCTCCATCACCTGTGAGCCTGCTGAGCCTTGAGGATGCAGATGCTGCTCGGGAAGTCTGGGCATTCCAGGGGTCAGTGAGACAACTCCATGGGGGACACCTGGGCAGTTTGGGTGTTGACACCTGGAGGCTTATTTTCTCTTTTTTCTCTCTCTCTTGTTTGTTTGTTTGTTTGTTTTCCTCTTTACTTGGCCACTTTTGGTAATAAAACTACTGTTTGGGTTAAGTTTTCTGTGGTGTCTCAGTTTCAACTTCCACATCCCTTCGGACTCCTGTTCCTCCCTGGAACACCCTGCCACCTTTACTGTTCTTTTCTCATTCAGACTTTCCTTCCACAAACTCATCCTTAGGCTCACTAGAGGGTTGAGAAGAAGGACTAGCCATTCCCATACTGGTCATTCAGGTGGAGATTGGTCACCAATAGTTCCAGCACAGATCTCTTCCTAGGAAGTGCAGTAAAGTGCATGTAAAGAAAGGGGAAAGATGCTGTGAAAAGCACCAAAAGAATACCTTCTTGGACTCTGACTTCTTCCTTTAACCATTTTTTACATTTTTTTTTTTTTTTTTTTTTTTTTTTTAATGAGAAACACATAGAAGTTTGTTACCTGTTTTCAAACGTGGGAAATGTTAGGGTAAACAGTCATAGTGCCAGCTGTGTCTCTGAGTGTGCTGTGTGTGTGAAAGAGCCCTGGCTGTATGAGCCAACCTTGCTTTCCCCTCTCCTGTACAGCACCCAAGGGCTGAGTTAGATAGGGAAATAGAGGAGAAGGATGATGGATTATCACCTACACAGATCAAGGATGTGCTACTCCTACAAGGAGCCCTTTCTTATGGGGAGTAATGCCTGCACCAGAGAAATGGATGTCATTGGGAAAGACTGGGGCTGGGGATAAAAGGGCTATAGGAGCTCCAGATCTTGAAATAGAGGGACACGCAAAGAGTTCTGACCAAAAGGGCTAAGAAGGCAAGGGGCCAGTGAGTGTTTCAGGTGTCCATGCCAGAAGTATGGTACAGGATTTTGAAAGCAAGAATTATGCAGGATTCTGAGGTCACCCTTGCTGCACCCAGATTTATTACAAGTGGCAGTATGTAGGGGAGGGAATGAGGGCTACATTTTGGACTAGATCAGAGGTTAGAAGAAAATGAGAGAAATAATTTGGGGGAAAAAAAAAATCTGAATGTTTGAGAGCTAGAAAAGCTTCTTCAATGCTGGGGGAAAGAGAGAAAGGAAGCAGAGGTAAAATTTTAGCTTCCTCCTTGACCCTTACAGACAAACTTCTTGGAGGCCAAGAGGAATAGTAGAGAAAATTTTGCACTGAATAACTTTCCATTACTGTCTTTTATTCCACCAAGGTGAAAGACCAAAGAAGCATTTAGAAACATAATTTCTGAAGTTGGAAGGGACCTGTGAGAATCAAGAATCACAGAATGGGTTAGGTTGTCAGGGTCCATCAGTGGAGTCATGTGGTCCAAATTCCCTGCTCAAGCAGGGTCATCCTGGAGCATATAGCACAGGATTCTGTTCAAATGATTCTTTACTATCTCCAGTGAGAGACACTTCACAACCTCTCTGGGCAATCTTTTCCGGTGCTCAGTCACTTGAACAGTAAGAAAGTTCTTCCTCATGTTCAGGTGGAACTTTCTGTGCATCATTTTCTGCCCATTCCCTCTTGTCCTATATTACTGAGCACTGCCAAGAAGAACCTTGTCCCATTCTCTTGACAACCTCTCTTCAGATACTTGTATACATTGATGAGATCTCCTTCCCTTTGTCTCAACCTTTCCTTGTGGTGCTCCAGTCCCTTAATCATTTTCATAGCCCTCTGCTGGAACCATTCCAAGAACTCCACCTCTCTTTTGTGCTGAGGAGCCTGGAATTAGAGACAGCACTCCATATGTGACTTCAGCAGGGTAAGGTAGAGTAGAATAGATGGACGGGATCACCTCCCTCAACTTGCTGACACTGCTCTTCTTTATGGACCCCAAGATACCACTGTCCTTCTTGGCCACAAGGACACATTGCTGACTCACAGACAGCTTGTTGTCCACCACGACCCCCAGGTCCTTTCCTGGAGAGCTGCTTTCCAGCAGATAAGTCCCCTGTACTAGTGCCTGGGGTTATTCTTCCCTGCTCTGCTTCTATTTGCCTTTGTTGCATTTCAGACCACTCCTTTCTGCCCATCTCTCCAACTCGCTGAGGTCCTGAAGGGCTGCACATCCCTCTGGGGGATCAGCCACTCCTCCCAGCTTTGTATTGTCAGTGAACTCCATGAGGAGGCATCTGTTCCTTCAACCAAGTCATTGAGGAATAACTTAAACAGCACTGGACCCAATATTTACCTTTAGGGAACACCACTGATGACAGGCCTCTGACTAGACTCTGTACTACTGATCATGACCCTCTGGGATCTGCTGTTCAGCCAGCTCTTGACTCACCTCACTGTCCATTTATCCAGCCTGCACTTCCTGAGTTTAACTCTAAGGATATTGTGGGAGACAGTGTCAAAAGAGCAATCAAGTCCAGCTCCCTGCTCCTCATAGAATTACCTAAAATTAAACTATATATCTAAATCATTTAGTCCTTGCCATGGAGCTTGAGAAATCCAAGCAATTATCTAGGGGTTGATCATAAAAGTACATAAATCTCATCTGTCCAAGTTCTACATGAGAAAAACAAGACGTGTAAAAAGTTTTGGCAAGCGCAAGATTGAAATACACTTTGCACTAAGTGTTAAGATATGGCTGAAGACATCAAAGACCGCCACTCATTTTTGAGGCTAAAAGCTATGATATAGTTTCAGCAGAAGTCTCTGGTTACTTTTGTATTATGAAATGCATCATAATTAAATTACGTAAATGTTGAATGCCTGTTAAAAAATCTCAACATGGTAGACAAAAACATTCTTTGAGGAAAGCTGCAACATTGTTAGAATGATATCTTTAGTTGAAATTAACCTCCAAAATTAGTGTCTTATTTAATTAGATTAAAAGTATTTAAAAATAAAGACTATGAAAGCTGTGTGTCTGTGGCATATAAAATAGCTACTTTTTATTATTATTTTTCAGATAGGCTTGCATTTTTCAGCTTGCATTTTTAATGTTGTTTTTCAATATACTAAGTTAACATCACAGTCAAACCAATATGCACAGAATGCACGTTCTTCAGGAGAAAGCTTACCCCCTGCACATGAGAAGTAAACTATGAAGAGAATCCAATGCTGATGTTAAATTAAGGCTTCATCCACTGAGTGTTCAATTACTGAGTAAATATGCACTGAGTGTATGCTTCGAATACTGAAACAAAAAATTGCTTCCTAAGGTGAAATACTTCTGTACTCTATCTACTAGCACAATATTGTTTGGCTTTGTTTATTCTGCTACCTCAAGCTCTTTTTCAAAGTATGTTATAAAAAGCTCAAAAGGCCTGGGTTGTGTATAGAATCCTTTAATGAATAAATAACTTTAAACTTTTCAGGCAGGTATTTCAGGAACTACTCCTAGAAAAGTTCTCTTAGATAAAATATGCTAAAGTCACTATTCAAAATTGGAGAAACATCAATGGATGTAGAAATAGCTCACTGTGTTTGCAATTTTCAAGGTACCAGACAGAAAATTATAAACAGCCTGATACAATATTAAGGAAACTCCATGTGCCAAGTCAATCTCCAAGTCACTGCCTGTTAGCAAAACTTTGTGCATCAGTAAAAAGGGGACTTTAGGTCTTGGATCCATGTCATGATTAGATGAACCTTGCTCAGAGAAGAATCTTTATGTTTCTTCTGTGTCATTTGTGAATTGCTTTGTGATAATGTGTGCTAAGACATATTAATTTCTCTGATCACATAAACATTCTCCTATGGAAAGAAATCAAGCATGTATGAATCTGTAGGTCATTAGTGCTAAAATTCTTGATCTTGTAACTTACTGACTGCACATGAGAGTGCTGTGGTTCTCTAACTATGGGACTTGCATTGTTTGTGATTTACGAAGACTGCTTTGTTAATGCTCAGAATGACATGTGAAGCAAAAATAAAGTGCAAGGAGTTTGAAGCTAAGAAGGGAACCATATGACCAGTATGTCCTATATGTCCTTCCTTTCCTCCCTCCCTCCCTCCTTCCTTCCTTCCTTCCGAATTCCTTTCGAATTCCTTCCGAATTCCTTCCTTCCAAGTTCCTTCCTTCCAAATTCTGAATTCCGAATTCTGAATTCTGAATTCCTTCCTTCTGAATTCTGAATTCCGAATTCCAAATTCCTTCCTTCCGAATTCCTCCCGAATTCCTTCCTTCCTTCCTTCCTTCCTTCCTTCCTTCCTTCCTTCCTTCCTTCCTTCCTTCCTTCCTTCCTTCCCTTCTTTCCCTTCCCTTCTTTCCCTTCCTTTCCTTCCTTTATTTCTTTCTCTCTTTCTCTCTTTCTCAAGATAGAAGCCAGATGGATTTCATTTGAAGACACTGAAATGTTCCAGGCTCTTCTGGAAAAGTGTGAACTGATTCTTCTGACGTCTGTCTTCCTAAAAGTTATGTGGGTGCTGACCTACACTGTTGGAGCAATGGAATCAATACAAAACTTGCACAGAGAGAATAATGCTTGTTTTCCATTCTTATACAATAATAGGACAGGCAATTTTATTATGGCAGCTTTCTTTCCTGATACAACAGACCAGATTCTGCCCCTGGTTGAACACACAGATCTATACAGTTGTTAGCAAGCTGATTTAGTGAATGAATTCAAGACAATGTTTTCAGTTCTGTTTTCAGTTACCTTACAGGAAAAAAAGTATCTTTCTGAATTGCATGAGTAACTGTTAATTCATTTTCCTTATTTTTCTCCTGAGATAACTTGATAAATTAATCCTGTCCTCGTTTATTTTATGGTGTTTTCATGTTTAAAAGCTGATTTTGTGAACATCTGTTTCAGTCACTGTTGCAAAGCCATTACTTTTATGAGCGTTACATATTTTAGATAGATTTACTGCTGACCTTTGTTAGGAAATTGAATGTTTTTGTTATTACTAACATTTCTATAATTGATATTGTTGATACTGCTTGTGCCACCAGGGTACTTCCTTTAAGTGAAATACTGTGTCTTGAATGATAATCTTACTCAGCTATACTAAAACAGGTAAATATTATTTAACTTTTGTCAGCTTTGAAACAAAAAGTACAATTAAGCCTTTCAGTACTAGACAACTATAAACTGACACTAAACTGACATTCAAATATACCACTGATGTAGTTTGTGAGTTTCTTATTTACTCATTCCCTGTTGTTTCCTCACTATCACTTGTTAACAAATACTAAAAATCAGATAATTATGCTGTTGAAGTTGCTGCTATGTGACTGTTGAGAAATTCCACACAGTCTAGGAGGAATGAGGAACTACTTTTTATCCACTGAAAAAAAGTGAATTCTGCTATGGAAAAGCAACATGGATGAATTTGATTTCCAGTATGCGGAGAAGTTAACTGAACCAGAGGAAGTGTCTGCTAAAAAGGTTTGCTCCATGGCATGCATAGCCTAGCATATAGACTATGGGGAACTTTAGTTTCTTCTAAAACACAAACTCATGTCATTATCATGCAGTGGCCCTTTTGTTGTAAATCCAGATTCAAGGTGCATCGTTTCAGACAATTTTCCTGAGTTCAACTCAGTCATCCTTAAACACAGCATAAACTAAATGCGCAATAAAAATGGTGAATATTTTAAAGCCCTCAGTTTACTGAGTATATTGGATGAATTCTCTTTGCCTCCTGCAGTAAGTAACCCTAGTTTAACACATGGGCTACTATATCCATTTGATGGCCAGTGGAGGCTGCTCCATCTAAATCATGTCAGACAACATGGAGATCATTCTCAGTCTGTTGTGTGATAGGGTCCCCTTTAACTGCCTCATTCTTCCTATTTCTTCAGTAAATCTATGGGCAGAATCATATCACAGTGATGAGATGAAAAAGCAAGAGGGCTCTTATTACACTTTCCTATTTTTGATTAATGCTTCTTACTATAAAATCATGATGATAATATTGTCTAATTTGGGACTGCAGTTCTACCTTGTTATTAAAAATTCAAGATTAATTTCTTGGAAAGTTTAGACAAAATACTTTGGGTATTTCTGGAAAAGTATTTTGCTTGTATTAAAAATACTGACATTATTTAAAGAACTCTCAAACACCAATGTTTTGAGTGAACCACTGGAAATATGGAAAGTGGAATTCTCTGCACTGAAAACACACTTTCTAGCATCTGCAGAGATATTTATGTCATGTATATAGTCAACATATAAGCCTTTGAAAAATTCATGTTAAATGTGTACAAAGAGATTTTTTTCAATATCAGATTCTGAAAACGCATGGATGCTTGAGGAATTTATCATTTATTCAGGATACACAAGGCTCTTATAGCTCAGTCTCCTAAGATTAAGAAATAGAATCAAGGAAAATAGAGATGGAGACTTCATGGAGAACTATGGAAAGGAAATCAGCACTGCTAGCTGACCAGATCAGAGCAGAAGGGACATCAACAATAAAGAGAAGAAAAGAGTTCTGGGGGGAAATGCAAAACAGTAGAGACTATTTTGAAGAAAAAACTCTGACTAAAATAGTCAGTATGATGTCTGCAAGAAGGAGGGGAACCCACAGGATTTGAGAGTAACTAGGCCATGAAGAATAATGTAATGATAACCGTTAAGTGGTAGAACTGAAAAAAACTAAGCTGGAGTGGTTGTGACTGGACTCAAAAAACCAAGTATGTTGCAGAAGAAACTATGCCTCCTCACATTCTCTGAAGCCCAAAACACATCCAAGATACTCTCACTGCCAGCAAGTACAGCAAGTACTGCTGCCATTTGGCTCCAGTGATATAGGCCCAGGAAGGCAATGTTCTTCATTCCTCTCTTTGATACTATGTGGTTTTTAGGGACTGCTCTAGAATGATTCTCGCAGCTTGGGAAAATTGCATATAAATTACTCACTGAAAGAATAATTGGTGGGATTTGAGCACTCAGAAGTAAAGAAATACCAATATTAAGGCTACCAGACTATTTTCAATTTAGGTCACTCAAGCATAGTTATTAAATTACCATACATTTATTTTTACCACATTCTTCCTCAGTATAAAGAAAATGCTTGATCTGGACTTATTTCTCCAGTTATCAAGCAACAGAAGGGATGTTGATTAGACCTCTGTCTCATCTGTTGCAGGAGTTTTGAGCACGACAGTGAATGAAGCTAGTGGAAGGACTAGTGGAATGGGGCTAGTGGATAGGGCTAATGGAAGACTAAAATAAACCTTAGTTCTGAAAGCAATGCTGCAGCAGTACCTGTATTTGCAACATGTTCTGTCACTACTGCAGCATTTTTGCTGTTCCAGACAAGTTATAAACCAAAGTTTTCCTAGGCAGCACTAATTGTGCATTTTATGGGTGGTGTTTTAAGACTATATTGAATAATCTGCAAAGTGCTGAGCATTCACAGCTGTAAGCAAGGTCAGTGATCTAATCCCCTGAATCTATTAAGTGATAGGAAATACTAATTATGCTGGAAAAGTTAGCCATATAGATTTAAATTAGACACCTATAATGAGTATGTTTGATAGCAAGATTCCCATTCCTCAGCTGAATGTCTTACAGTAGGATTGACAAAATTTTTGAATTAAGAAGTCAGAATAAAGCCTGGGCACCTGCCCCCTCTAGCCTGTTTTGAAACAATCATCATACAAGTGGTTTACCTGCTGATGTAGAAATTTTTGCTTTGATTATTTCAAATGGTAAGTTTGCAATAACATGTAAAATGAGAATTGTGGGCAGTGGTGCCCAAATTGAATTATGAAGTATGCCTCTAAAGCAAAAACTTCTCTAATTGTATGGTGTAGCAATTGCTACATTTGCCATGATGAATGTGAGTCTGCAGCTATAGATAGAGAAGTGTCAGCCCTATCTCTCTAGTAAACCAAGGTTCCTTTTTTTTTTTTTTTTTTTCACAAAATGCTTTGAAATCTTTGGATTCTCTGGGCTGAAGCCTGAGAAATGCTGAACAGCCTCTGCTGTAGAATAGTGTGTAATTCAAGCCTACAATTTACTTTGAGTCCTTAAAATGAAATACATGCCCTGAAAGAATTTTCTCTCACTTCTAGAAATTGCATGATAATTTATTTTTGAAACATAGAGGCCAAATGAAAACCACCATGCTACTTAGAGCTTTTTGCAGACAAAGAAGGCACTGGAAATGTGGCAGAGCTCTACCAGAATGCAGCACTTTGCTCCATCTAAATGTATTGGCACATCGTGATATATTCTGCCAGTTAATTCTGCCTGCAAACAGAATTTCTTTGTAGGCTACCTACAAATGTCTTCTCTTCTTCAATTAGTTTTTCTGTTAGAAAAAGACAACAGAATTTTTATATCATATACATCAGTCTGAATTTTACTGCCTTAGTTTTATTAGTTCAAAATATATTACTGTCAGAATTAGTTGCTTTATACTTTTGACTAATGGCTGAGCTGCATACCTGCAATAATGATAACACTAGAGGAAAGACAGCAGGCATTCTCTGCAGTGCTGAAACTGCCCATCAGACCAATAGATCAACATAACTGTAAGAAATGTAACTAGGCCTGGTAGCAATATCATCCTCATATGCCACACACCAAAACCAAACCAACCCAAACCAACCAATCAACCAACCAACCAACCAACCAATCAACCAAAAAAAACCCACCCCCCCAAAAACACACACACACACACACACAAAAACCAAAACAAAACCACAAGAAAATAATCCCCCCCATCTGTCTTCAGTAGATTCAGTAAATTGTGTGTTCAGTACCTGAACAAACACTTGCATAAAGCACTACACAGGCCACCTCTACTTGATCACACTAGAAATAATCCTCTGCATGGCTGAACAACCACAGTTTTTCACTGATAACTTTATTATGGGTTTCAGTGGGGCACAGTAATTTTCATATAGTGATTTGTCTGTAAATGCTCATGGTAGGCCTTTTTAACAAATTGGTTTATTTACAGAAAGCTCTCTCTAGCTTTAAGGATAAAACTTGCTGCAGCTCCTCAATAATCAAAGGTACAATTCTTTGTTATTTTTCCTTCCTCTTGAACTTTGGAAGTAGTAGACCATAGCCTAGCAGAGACATTTTCTCTGCAAAGTACTTAAGTGTTTCTGAAATTCAAGGGTCATTTTCTTGGACTCATTATACTATTGCCTGTAGTTAAATATCCAGGCAGAGCTGTAGGAAAAAGAAGTAAGAAAGTCTCCTACAGTGGAGAAAAAAAATCTGTGAAGCCTTAACACAGTTACTTCCAGAGAGGATAGAAACATAAACACAGTGTAGAATAAAGTATGTTTATACTCTGATATATTTACAACCCCACACACAAGAGGAGAGGAAATTATACCCCAGGAACTAGAATACATCACTAAAGCTTTGCTTAGACATATATTTCTTCCATTTCAGTCAGATCCATTTTAATGGGTTTTAATTGCCTACTGTAGAGGGAATAGACACAAAGGTGTTGACGATCTGAGTCAAAACTGAAAAAAAAGTTCAGTATGAGCTTACTATGACTGCAAATAAAATATATAAAAAAACCCACTGTACTATTTTAAATTTTTATTATCATCAGAGAAATTAGTTACAGTATTTGAAAGAACACTTCAGTAAGTGAATGAAGTTTTTGCTACTACAGAGAGTAAACAAGTCACGATTTACTATAGCCTTCTTACAGGAGGGGATGCAGCAGTATATTTTCTAGTATTTTACCCTAACTAGTTTTCAAAATCTTGTGATAAATGGCTGAACCTCCAGTGGAGAGGGTAATAATGTTTTATGGCTGAACTATATCTCATTGTCTGAATAAAAAATAATAAAAATCCCTTTTTCTCTGTTTTGAATGTCATTGTCTTATTCCTCATTATAGATTTAGTCCATCATGGTGCTTCCATCTAGTATTTATCATCATATGTGGGAATATAGGCTATTCTTATATCTTATTCTGGTCATTGTTTTCCAACTTCAGAAAATTAAATTAAGACTTTCAAATGCTGCAGGAGTTTATCCACAGAAGTACCATTAAAACTGTTCTCAAATCCATTTTTTAAATCCACTGTACTGCTTTGAGAATTTTAGTATTATGAGTTTGTGTGGCAGGGCCAGTTTTCCTACACTTCCCTGGGTTCTTCATAATATCCTGATACATACAATGCTCACACAAGACTTTTCAACTCTGTTTCCATAGCTTCCACCTACTTCCTCACTCCAAGCTTCATGCCACCCTATGTTTCATTTTTATTAACCTGAAGTTTGCTGCTGAATGGTTCATCTGACTGATCAAGTCAACCTACTTACGACTATCTCCTTCCCCCATGAAGGTCTTCAAACCTGATTGAAATGGGAACCAGATCTTCACATGATGTCTAAATTACTGTTGATGTGAGCTAAGTTGCACTTTATGACAAACCGATGCCAGAAAAACAAGATGAATCTTTCATCTTTTTGTTTGTTTTTATAACCTTCTAAATCGAATGCAACAACAGTGCTGGCCAAGTTGCATGCATTAGTCTAAAATGTATACATTTTCCTGAAGTCATCAATCAATATAATGATTAAAGACACATAACAAAATCACAAGGCAAAAGCATATTAGACTACATTCTTGACTTCCTGATTAAAAATGCTGTGCCATCAGCTGCTTAGTTAGCCTTGCGAAAAGCCTGTCAACTACCATACAGCATCCAGAATGATATAACTGTATAAACCGTGCAGTTTTAAAAAGTCCTGTTCCATGATAGTGCTTTACACTTGCAAGTAAAAGGATAAAATCAGTATTAAGAGAAAAAATATTTTGTCAGTAGAATTTATGTCTAACACCAGGTATTTTCAAGCAGTTCTAGCATAGCAGAATGTAACCAGAAGTGCCATACATCATGATGCAGAGGACTTTTAAAAACTAGTGGAAAAAATAGTTTCTAGTTGTTTTCATGCCATGTGCAAGAGACCATAAGTGGGACTCATAGGAACTGAGCACTGTCCAGACAGTTTCCAAGAGTCCACATTGCAATTTTAATAATCAGAGCAGGTAAAAGTAGGCAGGAGGAAGAGCTTGGGTTTCATTACCGTCTGATGAGATACAACTCCAGAGGATGGACAACTAGCTAAGTTTTTACAAAGCTGAGTCACTTCATCCTCTGCCACAGTAGGTAGCAAGAATGTCATCAGCACTGATACATCTCAGAATTACAGAAAAATAGGGGCATTTGTAATTTTCATGATAGCTTGAGGAAAGACCCAGTACTGAAAGACACCAAGGACTCCCAAGAAGTACTGAAAGAAAAAAATTATCTACATTTTTCAGATTTGTCTCTTTGTTAGAGAAGTATAGATAACAGGAGTTGAAATAATATATTTTTTTCCTGACAAAACAAACATCTAAATCCAACATTGATTGTAATTTCTCAATATTAAATTTCATAGCTTTAATCTTGTTATGTTGAAAACGAATAAGCTCCTCCCAACATCCTCAATAAATAAATGCCCAACTCTCACCTCAATTTCTAATGCATCAGAAATACTGTGAGAAGCTGTTTTGGCAACCATGCTAATAAAACAAGAATTAGTCATAAAGAACACATATCAGCAAGTCAGATTAACAATGAAGTACCGGAAATATGTCTGTATTTCAGAGAAACTCAACTTCTTATTTAAAAAATTAAAGTTATTTCAAACAAGCAGGGGTAAAGGGAGAACTAAAGACATGGTTTGGTTTTTTTTGTTTGTTTTGGTTGTTTGTTTTGGTTGGTTGGTTGGTTTTTTGTTTTTTTTTTTTTATTTTTTGGTTTGATTTGGTTTGGGGTTTTTTAGGTTTTGGTTTTGGTTTGGTTTTGTTTAATTTTTTTTACAAAAAGTACATTATAAGATCATACAATCAATAATTCTTAGCTACCTGAGCAGGATCTGGGACATGTGCATTAGAATTTAAAGAGGGCAGTGAAGAAGCATGCTTAGAAAGATCAAGTTACCCCCATGCCCTTGAACACTCTGACCAAAGACCATAAGGGTAAGTGAGGAAAATCTGTTAGAAGGTGTTCTGAATGAGAGAGGATAGGGAGGTGATAAAGACTGCAAGAACATCAGACATAAAGGTTGACCCTCCATGGGCACCCAAATGAGATAATGGAAATCATCCAGAATTAGCTAAGAACATCTATGTCTGAACTCACAAGAAAATCAGGCTGAGATTTTCAGAGCTGCTCTGAAACATAAATGCTTTGTTCCCATTCAATTTAATTAGGTGACTGACTCCCTTGCTGGCTGCTTGAAAATTCCAGCCTCTGAACACACTCACTCCTGATTGCTTCCATATCCAAAGTGTTGGCAGTAGATTAAAAGGTTTTCCAGGAGTATATTTTGCTAAGTATTAGCAAATTATATGCAATTATAGATAATAAATGTCCAATTTAAGAAAACCAGAATGTGTGAGCCATGGAAATTATATCCTAAACCACATTGTAACCCTGAAAGAAAACCAACTGTACCTCCACCATTGTGATATTTAGTTTAAAAGTGCTTTAGGATTTCTCAAAATGTCCTTGAAATGAAAATGCTCCACACTAACTTCAAGGAGCTAGGCACAGGCTGGTTATAAGCAATGCAACTCTGTTCACCTGGAAAGAAGCCATTACCATTCAGGGGTACAGAACAGTTCTGTCTATACCAAAAATGGTGAAGAAAAATTAAAAGGAAGTCATCACTCCACTACCACCAGACAACTGTAGGAACTTGTAGCTGTGGTACAAGATTGGCTGAAGAAGCAGGGCACTTATCAACTTTTGCAGGCTTTTTCTGTGGTTAACGGGTCCTCCAACATGCCCTCTAGGACAAGAGGTGTTTGGGGTAGGGAAATAGCCTAAAATAGACATTCCCCATAAACAGCAACTGAACAGGAAACAAAGAAGCCCAGATTTCCAGGGAGGCTTTCATTTCACATTAGGAGAATGCTGATTCCAGGCCCTCTGTAATCTGTAGGGGGCAATGGACAACCCAGCCACTGACCAGCTCTTTAGATGCTTATCATTTCCCACTTCCTAGCAAGGGCCCCCATAGCATGCAGGCTTCTACCTCAAGCATTCACCTTGAAGTGGGAAGGGTGTAAGACCAGGCTCACTAGAGATGAGCCTAGGGGCAACATGCTCGGCTTAGGGGTGAAGTTGGTAGCCCAGCTGAAGTGCATCTGCACCAATGCATGAAGTATGCATAACAAATAAGAGGAGCTGGAGGTCTTTGTGCAGTGGGAAAGTTATGAAAAAAACATGTTGGGATGCCTTGCATGACTGGAGTGTTGCAACGGATGACTCCAAGTTCTTCAGAAGGGACAGACAAGGAAAGAGAGAAAATGGGGTGGCTCTGTACCTTGGGGAGTGCTTTGACTGTAAAGAGCTCAAGGATAGTGATGCTAAGTTTGAGTGACTTTGGGCAAGAACCAGGAGGAAGGCTAACAAGGCAGAGGTCCTGGTGAGATTCTGTTATAGACTGCCCAACCGGGATGAAGAGGTGGATGAACTATTCCACAAGCAGCTGGTGGATGTTTCATGATTGCTTGGCTTTGTTCTTGTGGGACATGTTAACCTGCCATATGTCTTCTAGGAACTCAACATAGCAGAGAGGAGGCAGTTTAGGAGGTTCCTGGAGTGTATAGAAGGTAATGCAGCTGGTAAGTGAGCCTGCCAGGGATGGTGTCCCACTAGACACTAGACCTGCTGCTTACAAACAGAGAAGGACTGTTGGGAGATGTGGTGGTTGGAGTCATCTTGGGCACAACAACCATGAAATGACAGTTTTCAGTACTCTATACAGCAAGGAAGGGGGTCAACAAAGCCTTAACCTTGGACTTCTGGAGGGTGTACTTCAACCTGTTCAAGACATTGGATCCGAGAGTCCCTTGGGAAGCAGCCCTTAAGAATGAAGGTGCCAAGAAGACCAGAAACACTTTAAGAGAGAAATCTCAGCAGTGCAGGATCAAGCTGTCCCTATGTGCTCAAAGATGAGCTTGCAGGGAAGAAGACTGGCCTGGCTGAGTTTTCACAAGAACTCAGGGAAAGAAAGAGTGTGTATGATCTTTGGAAACAGGGTCAGGCCACTCAGGAGTTGTATAAAGATGCTATTAGGTCATGTAAAAAGAAAACTAGAAAGACAAAAGTTCAATTACAACTTAGTCTGGTCACTACTGTAGAAGATAATAAAATATGTTTTTATAAATACATTAACAACAAGAGAAGGCTTAAGCAAAACCTCTATTGTTTTTTGGACAAAGAAGGGAATATAGTCACCAAAGATGAGGAAAAGGCTTAATGCCTTCTTTGCCTCAGTCTTTAACAGAAAGACCATTACCTTCAGGCCAATCCCTTAGCTGGGAGACAGGGATGGGGAGCAGAACAGACCCCCTGTATTCCAGGAAGAAGTAATTAGTGACCTCCTCATGATTCTATAGGACTGGATGGGACCAAGGACACTGAGGGAGCTGGTGAAAGACCTTGCCATGCCACTCTCCATCATTTATCATCAGTCCTGGCTACCCAAGGATGTCCCAAGTGACTGGAGACTTGCCAATGAGACACCCACGCAGAAGAAGAACTGGCAGAAGGATTTAGGAAACTACAGGTCTGTCAGCCTTACCTCAGTGCTCAGCAAGATTATGGAGCAGATCATCTCGAATGTGATCACATGGCACATGCAGGATAACCAAGGGATCAGACCCAGCCAGCATGAATTTAGGAGGGGAAGATCCTGCTTAACAAAACTGATCTTTTATGACCAAGTGACCCACCAAGTGGAGGAGGGGAAGGTTGTGGATGTAGTCTATGTGGACATCAGCAAAGTCTTGGCACGGTATCCCAGAACATTCTCCTGGAAAAGCTGGCAGCCCATGGCTTGGGCAGGTGCACTCTTCACTGGATTAAGAACTGACTGGATGGCTGGGCCCGGAGAGTAGTGACGACATCCAGTTGTCATCCAAACACTAGTGGTGTCCCCTGGGAATAAGTATTGGGTCCAGTCCTGTTCAATATCTTTATTGATGATCTGGATGAGGGCACCGAGTGTACTCTCCATAAATTCGTGGACAACAAGTTGGGCAGGAGTTCTGAGGGTAGGAAGGCTCTGCAGAGGGATCTGGGCAGGCTGGCGCAATGGGCTGAGATCAAGAGTATGAGGTTCAACAAGACCAAGTGCTGGGTCCTGCCCTTGGGTCATAACAACCCCAGGCAGAGCTATAGGCTCAGGGCAGAGTGACTGGAAAGGTGCCCAGCAGAAAAGGACTTGGGGGTGCTGGTTGATGGTGACTGAATATGAGGCAGCAGTATGTGCAGGTGGCCAAGAAGGCCAATGGCATCTTGGCTTGTATCAGACTAGGAAAGTGGTTGTCTTCCTGTACTCAGCACTGGTGAGGCCACACCTTAAGTACTGTGCTTGGTTCTGGGCCTCTCAGTTTAGGAAGAACATTGAGGTGCTGGAGTGTGTCCAGAGAAGGGCAGTGAAGGCTGGTGAAGGGTCGGGAACATAAGGCCAATGAGGTGTTGCTGAGTGATCTGAGATTGTTTAGCCTGGAGAAGAGGAGGTTCAGGGGTGACCTTAGGTGACCTCATCACTCTCTACAGCTACCAGACAGGAGGTTGTGGCAAGGTGAGGGATTGGCCTCTTCTTCCAGGCTACTAGTGACAGGACAAGAGGACATGCTGCACCAGAGGACATTCAGGTGGTACATTAGGAGGAATTTCTTCACAGAAAGGGTGATTAAACTTTGGAACAGGCTGCCTGAGGAGGTGGCAGAGTTATCATCCCTAGAGGAGCTTAAGAAAAGACTGGATGTGGCACCTAGTGCCTAGTTCACATGCTGGTGTTTGTTCAAAGGTTGGATTTGTTGATCACAGAGGTCTTTTCAAATCTAATTGATTCTCTGATTCTGTCTAAAATTAAACAAGAGCTCTTCCAGACCCATGTCCCCTTTTCAGTCTTCATTAGTTTTTCACTGGTAGCAGTCTGCTGTGTATTAGTATGACTTTTACCCTGAATTATTTTCAATCTTGTCTAGTTCTCTGTGATAGGCTTACATTATACTCTCTGAACAGACTTCCTTTAAGAATATTCACTCAAGATTAAGGACTTCCTCACCCTCATCCTTCTTCTTCATTGCTTCTGTCTATTAAAATGTATGAAATGGCAGGAATCAAGAGAATGAACTCGAAAAGTTGATGTATTGTATTCCATGTGGAACAAGGCTGGTTTAAATAGACCTTGGCTTATTCTGAAACAATAGTTTCAAAACCTGTTTGAGACATTCTCTTCACATCAGTGCCAGTAATCAATAAACAAATGCTAACCCTTTTCCTGGCACACCTCTCACTCAACAGTGACAAAGCATGCCAACTGATGTACAACAGTAAAGGTTCCATCCTTTCACAATATCAACATATGATAAGGATAATTGCATTGAACAGAAAAAAATCAAACAAACCCAAGCCCATAACCAAAATCAAAGAATTCTAAACTCCTTTATAGTATTTGAAGGAACTACTAAAGCGTTGAGAAAAGACATTATAGGAACTTGAGTTTTATGATACAAAAAAAATATGTTTTTTATTGCTTTAACTTATTCCTTGTCCCTGAAAGTCATGATAGGGTTTGTTCAGCAACAAATTCTGAGGTAATAAGTAGTCTCTAGGAGTTAGTTTCTTCTAGATGAGCCATACAGAGATGGTGTTCAGACCCTTTCTCCAACTGCAGGATGCCTTCTCTGAGACCAGCTTCAGACAACAGCAAAATTCTGGATTTTCTGACTTGGACTTAAAAATTAAAAGGAAAAAAAAAAGTTTAATTTAAACTACCTCTCTCTCTCATGGTTCTTATTTCTCTAGAGCTGACTAAGCATTTAAAGACAAAACCCCTGTCCTTGGTCCAAAGATGTTCTCTAACATAGGCAAATATAATTCCTCTTTAGGATAAGTTAAACTCAGAGAAGCTGAACTCAGATATATAAAAGGCCTCTTATTATCTAAAAAGAAATATAATGTGATCATGTAGAGGATATCTGCACCTCATGCAAATCAAGAAAAAAAAGAACAATCAAGAGTTTAAAGCCTTAAACTAGGGTTTTCACTATATAGCTGCTCAGCTGCAAATGTTGTCAGAGGTTTCCAGTGCAACTTTATACAAGTCATTTTCTCTAAGTATTAGCTGTCATTTTACCTTTTGAAGAAGAAGCAGTTTTTCTTGTCATTCTTCAGTCACATCTATTTAGTTTGTAAGGGGCTGAGAATGGGGATACTGTATATAGGACGGTGATTTTTTGGAATCTTTTGTCAATACTGTACTATAAAAATATTT
The DNA here is from genome assembly GCA_035584875.1 of Syndactyla subalaris. Lineage (NCBI taxonomy): Eukaryota > Metazoa > Chordata > Aves > Passeriformes > Furnariidae > Syndactyla > Syndactyla subalaris. The sequence continues at coordinate 38,229,203 of JAWMRD010000085.1, forward strand.
AGTCCATATGCACTAGCTTAAACTGATGTGGTGGTTTGTGTGGTTTTTTCTCAGACATCTTGTGAAGTTTGCAGTTTTTCACTCTGACTAGGCATGTGCATATACCTGTGTACCTTCTGTATTAAAGTTGCCTCAGTCAAAAGGAAGAAATGACAGAATTAAGGTGAACACAACTGTCGCCCTTGTCTCCATTCATATTACAGTATCAAAGAGATTTCTAGGGTCCAGCAGTGTTATTTATTAATAAAACACTGCTGGATTTAAAATCCATTTAGAAACAAAGACTAGACCTTTTGTAATAAAAGCAGGGAGAGAAAGAGTAAGGGAAGGAACAGACTTCCATTGCTTGAATGATCTCATATCTCCTCTGGGATATGGATAGTAAGATGGGAAGTGTCAAGAAAGTGCACAGGTAGCATCAGTTCTGCTTATAATAAGTAGGACATAACAAGAAAGGTATGTGATGCAGAAGAAGGAGGACACTGTTTCCAGATTCATGACCTTCAGCTGTCATCCACTCTTACAAGGCAGCTGAATTTTCCTGTCGTGGCACTACGTTTAGTGTTGCCTAATGTCAAACTGGTGGCCACTGTGGAGTGTTTCTGCCTCTGTGGGTCCAGCTCAGCTTTTTTCAAGAAATATAAAACATCATTAAGGTGAACGTTTCCATAGAAAGTAGCAGTTTTAAGAAACTAGTATTTTCTGATAAAACAAAGAAACAAGCAAAAGGTTTTTTTTGAAAGAAATTCTCATGTAGCTCTATTGTTTTTTTCTTCTACACAAACCACAGCCTTACTCAATGTATAGATGGAGAGCTTACAGAGTAAACATCTATTCACTATTTTGCTTTATCTTCATTCTGCAGTGTGCAATCTGAAGTTTATTTTCCACTATTAAAACTTTCCTCTAAAGCCAGACTCAATAATTTGTGCATGTGTTTTTTTAATAGTTCATGAAAGTGTTTGACAAACAGGAATTTATATTTCCAGCATTGTGCTGACAGAGAGTTGAGACAGAGGGATTAAAGTCAAAAGTGCCATTGGTGTTAAGTGCTTGATCTGATACCTTGAAACTGGTTCTCCTAGGCTACGTATAAATGCATATGGCTTTTTGTATTTGCAACTCCTTCCCTTCTGTTTGCAGGTAGAGCAGACAGCAGTCAGGACTTCCCAGTTCAGACTCCGATTTAGGCACCTAGCTAATAAGGAGCACAATTAAAGACCATCCATGGAAGGTACACAAGAGATGAGGTGGCCTCAACAAGAGAGAGGGCTGGTTATTTTGAATGGCCTGAGTGTCCTGTAGTCTTGTTCCCAGCACGGTGCTGATTCTTTTACAGGGCACAGCCCACACACAGCAATGTGCAAAACCTTGTGTGATCCCCCTGCCAGGGACTTTTAAACACCACATCTACTATATTTTCCTCTAATCTCTCCTGATCTTTGATGATGTGAAATTGCTTGAGGATATTGCAATTTGACCAAGCTTGCCTTTTTCTTTTCATTAAAAAGGTGAAAAACACTGCTGCATCATGTGGACTGTGTATTGTACTAAATTTAAAAAAAACTTTTGCCTATAAGCTCCCAAAATTCTCAGTGAAGCAGCCACAAAAATTACAGTTTTCACAATTTTGTTAGTTGTTTTTCTAGTCTCCCCTAAAGCAGCAAACTCATTTTTCCTAGAAACTTCTAAGAACAAAATTATTTTATTTAAGTCTATTTAATATATTGGGAAAAAATGGACTAAAATAGCCAAAATCAGTAAAGTTTTAAACCAGTGTAGGTAAGGTGTTTACTTATCATGTACCAGGGAATGATTTTTTCTGTCTATAACAAATAGAACGTGAGAGCAGGGGGACTTGGGACAGAAGGGAAAAAGACTGTCACCAAACTGTCATTGACTTGTTACTTCAAAACCTTTTGTTAACATTTATTAAGCAGCAGCACTCCCATGTTATTGTTGTGATGTGCTTACAGAGTAGCACCAGCTAATCATAATTACACAATGTCATTTTTCCAGCTTCTCTCACCTTGTCAAGGCTCTGAATGCAGAAACTATGTCCTTTGCCAGTTAAGGAAAACCTGAAAGTCTTATTTTCACCCGCCTTTTGTATTTGGCACCAGTCAGCTAATGGCTCTACTCCCTGTTCCTGCAGTTGCACCTTTCCATATCAGCCACACATCTCTCAGCTCCAGAAGGATGGTGTCGGTATAAGACCCCTGTTAGTGTTCTACAGGTTCGCTTTATCTGTGGGCCACACAATAGTTGTATGGGTTGCAACATATCAAACTTCTCTCTCTTATAGATAAGAACAACATGGATGTTACGACCCTCTCGACTGCATTTAAAATGTTGAATAGTTTCTCCTTTTGAGACACTGTTAACCTTTTCTGCTTCCTGTTAGCAACTTCTTGTTTCCTCTCCCCCTGCCCCTCCTTATCCTTTAAATGGAAACAGAAGTCTGCCATTTAATAAAACCCCAATAATGATCCTGCTTTAAAGGACAAGGGCTAATCACTTGCTGCTTAACATTCCAGACACATGACAGTGGAGACTAAATCAGTTAAACAGCAAGATGCAGCACAACTAATTTTCATGTAAAAGGGGGTGATTGCCTTCTTTTTTTTAACCATTGTGATTTTTTTTTAAGCTGTTAAAGCCCAAACATTCTCGTCTATCAGTTTATGAATTATTAATAAAAAAAAAAAGAAGAGAAAAGAGGCTTTCTTTTTCTAAATATCATCTGCTAAGCCACCACAGACTGAAGTGCCTCACACTGATTCCTGATTTACATAGTCCCAGTTGGAAGTTAATGAAGACTGCTGAGCCACCTTTCAACATGCAGATAAACCTTCATGTATTTAAAAGCAGGGAATATGTGCTTGTTGCTGGCAAATTATTCATCTAAGATCTGAAGTTTCTGACACCGCCTGCGTCAGATAAACTGTCACCCAAATTGCAAACTAATTAGTGATTCAAACATTTTTGAGCTGATTGATGACAGAATAATTTACGCTTGTTTCTCAGTTTCCAGCTGGCATAGGCTGCTGACTGGAGCCCTAATTAACGCTAGTACATCAGTCATGTTCTGCCAAGGCAGCACATACAATTAAAAGGCAGTTTAAATGGAATATCACATTAAAAAGGCTGGTAGATGCAAATGTGAGGAAACAGCACTTTAGGATAAAATGACAACAGAACCTCAGAAACCAAAACAGAATGGAACAGGGTTGAGGATTTTTTGTTGTTGTGGTTTTTTTGTTTTGTTTTGTTTGGTTGGTTTTTTTTGTTTTGCTTTGTTTGGCTTGGTTTGCTGTTGTTTTTAATAGATAAGTAAATTGTTTTCTACATAGAGGTGGAGAAGAAGCATGCACACTCAATTCTTCATAACAACTTTTAGCTCAATATTTGTTAGAAAATTGTTGTGTATTTGCATTTTGGATTTCGGCTCTGTAAAAATTAAGTACAGAACATCAGTTATAGCTGTAAAGTTGTTTACAGTGATAAGACAAAACAAATATCAGTATGTGTACTTGTGAGAAGCTATACTGAAGCAGCCTTAAAAACTAGTTTTAAATAAGAAAATAACTGAACCAATATTCACCAAAGTTAAGGGAAAACTGAGTGTGGGATGTAGAGGAGAATATTGAAAATATCTAAACATCCTTGATTCTTATTTTCAGGTTGAAAAGTGTTATATGGTAAGCATACAATAGTTTCTAGTGGCATTCCTCTATCAAGTAATAAAATATTTAGGGAAAAAATAGTTAATGAATGGGTTTAAAATATTATCCTTATTGGCATGGGTACAAATACAACCTGTGACCTGATTATGTGTCAGCAGCCTGCAACACACAAAGACAGTCCTTTGCAACACTGCTGTCAAGGAGGTATTTTATTTTATTAGATCCATTTTATTACATACATATTATAATCACGACATTTTTATATCATCTGCTCACCAGGTATTAAGCAGTCAGGTGGGAGAAAATGCATTTTGTCTTTTCAGTAATGAGAAATGAGGATAGTTGTAACCTGTGTTCTCATTTACATTTGAACTACAAGAGCTTTGGCCATTTGAAACTGATGAACAAACTAAGGACAAAAACAGTCCTCCTTGACATAACTCACAAAAAGTCTTAAGCTTGCAATGCGAGACCTCTGTTGCAATGTATGCTGCATATTTGATGACACGGTTTATCTTACTCAATGTGACCTTTGTGGGGGGAAAAGTTTTCATGAATATAAACAGCCCTGGGGTTTGTACCTTGTCTGTTAAGGTGTTTTTGAGATTATCTATAGCACATGACAGATGCGCCCTTGACTCTTACAGTACTGGAGCACAGAACAAAGAGAAGACACTGTAGTAATCACAAACAGACCTGGAGACTGGAGACTTGTGAAAGCAGTCCATTTGTTTCTAGAAGCACGGCAGACTGAAAGCTTACATCATTCAGTGCAGTCACACTTTGCTGTCAAATGCCATTTTGCAGTGCCATGTATTTTCATCTTTGAAAATTTTAGATGAGTAATAATTTACATTAGTGTAGTGACAAGGGGTTCATACATTGGCTTTGACAGCTGAGCTATTTTAAGGAGATTTACAAATCAGCAGATTGGAGATGAGGGGTGAAACTCACCTTAGACATGAACAAGCTCCAAGTTTTCTGACTTTGCTAGTGTTGAGTGAGATTTTTGCTGTGAGACATGGTGAAGTCTGTGTGTTATTGACCTTGTTATAGCCATGAGGGAAGAGTCACCAGAAAACCTTGGCTTGAGTTTTAGATGCCACATCATGTAACTTCTGCTGGTTTGACTGAGTGTCCAACACTGAGCTCACCAGTAAACATTGATACACCCTGCAGTATGTCCAGGGACAGCAAAATCCCAGTGGGCACAGAAGATGGGATGCCCAGCAGCTGATAGAAGCTATGAGATGGGGCCCATCTGAAAAAGGAATATTGGGAGAGTTAGTCAACAGCCAAGAAAGAGTTGTCAGGATTGCTCTGTAGGATTTAGGGATGTAAATTTTCACACACCCACTCCAATATCCTCTTTTTAAATCTGGCTTTCACAGCTTTATGTAAAACAAAAATATTTTCTCCTTAGCTATAGAGTGTGGTGTAGAACAGGATTAAGCTCACTTTTCTAAAAAAGATGTCAGAAGCTTCAGTCTATCAGCAAAGTTACCAGTGAGAAACACTGAGGAGTTTTGTTATTAGAATATCACATTGAAGAAATAAGACAAATTAATAACATTTCGTGTTTTCAATAAGAAAGCATATCCTGCACAGTGGTGGGCAGATTTTGATTTTTATCACAAGATCTTTCTTACAGATCTCATATGAAAGATGTGTGATCTGTTGTCAACAATCCTGTACATAGAGCACTGGGGAGTAGAGTTGAAGCTCATGGGTTAAACAAGTGGAGCAAAGAGTCTTTCTACTGCTGCAGAAACTGCTTGTTTCCATGCTGTTGCTGATCATGGCAGTAGCTTGTTACATCTCCCCAGAGAGAAGTAGTTCTGTAAAAGGAGGAATTCTGAATTCCCACTGGAACCTCAAACTTCTTATGAGCAATGTAAATTCAGCAAGTGCTAGCCAGTTTGTGTTTATGACGTATTAACCAAGTGCAGTATCACCTCCCCAGTGGGGAACCCAGAAAAGCCTGAGTGCTCAGACTCTTATGTGTTTTCTCTAATGCTCTCAATCTAATGCTGAACACATGCAAATCTTTCCAATATGAAATGTCTTTTTCCTTTTTAAAGATTTTCCCCTCAGGTTTCCTAATGTCAAGGTTTACTTTTTTTTTTCTGAGAATAGAGCCTACACAATTACACATGATTATAACATGATTTCCTTTGGTAACCCAAGGAACAGGAAGGCATTCAGGAAAAGAAGTTAGGATGGCTATTTAAAGGTTTTGGCTTTTTAAGAAAGATTTTTTAGCATTCTTTAAGCTTAAAAGGAAATTTTAACCAATGTCTGTACAGTTTAAATAAAGGAAATACTGTGGGAATAGTAATAAAGATGGTGTTGCACTGTCAGACTGTGCACTATGGAGAGCTTATTTCAGTTCATTGTTTTGCCACAGACTTATGTGACCTTTGGGAAGTTACTTAATCCAATGGCACCTCATTAACCAATTTATAAAGAGGGTAAAGTGACATTTTCTCTCTCTAACAATCTTAGCAGTTCATTTGAACTTGCAAAGTACTACTCATACCACTTTCTGTTAAGATGTGATTAGGTACTCTTTGGTGCTTAGCTTGAAAACTCTTCAGCATTGTCTCTGAATATATGAATACCTAGAGCCAATCTTACTTGTAATTTTCACCTGCAGCTACAGATATGTGAAATGACTAAAAGCTTCCACAGTCAAAGTCTGGACCCTTGCAGTTGTTTTGTGAACACATATTTTTTGCACCTTGCTACAGCAGACTCTCTCAGGTTTTCTGAATATTTTTGAACATAGAGGGTTTTATTCACAGGGGGTATATTCCAAAATGTATTTTACTTAGGTTCATCTTCATTTTTCCACATATTATCTTCCCATAAATGACACTCTCCTCAAAAGTAGTCATTCTGTGGAAGGAATCAAAACACACATGGCTCTACTTCAATATGCATTGCCTAAAAGGAACTGTCATGACCAACAAAATCTGAATTCTCTCTGGCCCCCTTCAATCATAAGGGAGTGCCTCATTGTCATCCTTCATCCTTTAAATTTCCTTTAGACCTATTTTTCTTAGTCCTCTGTACTTTCAGAAGCAAAATGTTTGAAAATATCTTTAAAATTTGGCCTTTCCTCTGTGGGATTTCAGTCCCCAGTTATGTCAGCATGTATCACATCCCAGTGGTTCTTGGTATTAAAACAGGAACATCTCAACAAGAAGGTGGTGAGTGGCTGGAAATGCTTAAGGCATGTAAGTGAAACTAACCCTGAGACTCACCATGAGCAAAATGAGACAAAAAAGGAGAGAGAAAGAAAAGGGGATCTATGGGAAGCTATGATGTTGAAAAAAGTCTTATAAGTGCATCAAACGTGCACAAATGACAGATTAAAGAAAGTGCTGAGGATTCGTGGAACATAATACTGTGCAGGTGATTTCACATTGGAAGAGTTTGCCCAGAGAGGCTGTGGAATCTCCTTCACTGGAGATATTCAAGAACTGTCTGCATGAAATACTGTGCAATGTGCTCTAGGATGGCCCTGCTTGAGCAGGGAGGTTGAACTGGTTGACTTCCAGTGGTCCTTTTCAACCTGACCCATTCTGTGATTCTTCTATAGTACTGAACAAGCCAAGATACAGCATGTTGTAGTAGTAGTAGGCAAGTCAGCAGCACAAAAAGAGAGTTGCTGATTCTGAATTGGAAAAGCCTTGGCTCTAATCAGTGCTGGGATTACTCTTTGACTGACTTGGATACCTTCTTTTTCTTTAAGTTTTGCAGTTCATTCATCAATTGTACTTTTCAGGATAATGTAACATAATATGTGATTCACAGGTGAAAAGCAAATGCTCTGTGAATCTGGAGAGGTCCATTAAATGAGTTGCTGTTGATGAATCATCTGCTTCTGTGTCACTTATTGTGGTCTGGAGGTACAAAATTTGATTGCATCTCACTAGAACTTAACACCAAGACAGAACAAGTTATCCCTAGACCCTACAAGAGAGAATATCAGTGCTAAACAGGAACAAGCATTAATAACCACAACCGAAGTAAAAAGTAGCCTGGAGGCTTATTATAGCTAATAGGAAGCTCAAAGGAAAATAGATATCCTGCCTTTTCAGAAACAAGGCTATTTTTAACAGTCTGCAAACTAATGATACTATTCTATCCATTTGTTTTGACAGAATTATATTGGTTTTATAAAGGTGTACCTTAGAAAATAATTAAGCTTCTTGTCCACTTGGGAATAATTCATGGTATATTTATAAAGCATAAAAATAAAGCAATCAAACAAAACAAAAGAGGAAACAAAAGTTTCAATTACAGAAACAGCTATCAGGAAAAGCAGTAGCTTGGGTACATACACAGAAGAGGAAAAGAGGAAAAGGGAGATTCTGTTTCTTGAGATGCTTCCCCTGATCATTTGTCTATCAACCTCTTCCATCTTTTAATCCATTGCTCCTGAAATTCTATGAATAGCTTTTTTCTCATCAAAGGGTTTTGCAATTGATACCGGCTACTTTCCTTGTAAAGTTTCGCAGATGTTTTATCCCCATCAGTATCTTCTCTCCCTTGAAATGACAACTAGTGTAGGAAAAGGAGCCCAGTCCTGCCCTGACACCTTCTAGTCGTTGCAAAGTGAAAATGTCTTTCCTTTATTCAAACCATAGTTCCATGGATTTTACATGCCAAGGACCAGGTATATGCCAAGGCTTTATACATAGTTTTTCAATAGCATACCACTTTTTAAGTCAGAATATTAACTGAATGTATTCTCCATGAACAAATTCAGTGAAATTTAACTTCCATCTTTTCTCTTCTCCTCAAGTCTTTTGTTTCTATTATTGATGACTTTCGGAAAAATAACCTTGATGCTATTTCAGCAAGGGACACCCTAAAAACCAGGAAGGATGTGAAATACTGTGAGTCTAACAACCAGAAATATTTAATGTCTAAAGTACATGAGGATTTTCTGGTTTTCCAGTCTGATGAAAAATATGTTGTCAGAAGAGAGCAATTGTAAGCAACTACATAGTTATTTGCATACAGGATTTTAAGTCACACATACATGTGTGCGTGTTGAAAGTACATATACATATGTATAAACATGTGGCCATAACCTCATCTGCTATATTACTGACATCAAAGGCATTACGTTGCTTCACATTATCTGTGAATCTGGTCTCATGTATGTGTCTGTGTATATGCTTACATTCCAAAGTGAGAAACATTCTACATTCCAAAACTATTTTAGATCTGTTATCTGAAATCCCAGTCTGGGATAACAGGTATTTCACAAAAGGCTTAATCCAGCGTTTTATTATCTCCACCTTTTCAACAAAACACTTAATATAGGAAAGTATTTATACTACTGTAACGTTTTAAAAACTTGATGAAAGATATTACAGAAGTGAAGGTGATCTAATGGGCTACACATTGCTAATGTGTGCTTAAAAGTGGTCACGTTGTCTAGTCAGTTTTTCACGAATTGAGAACTGCATATTATATCATGGATTGTTGGCAAAGTAGCTAAAAGGATGTATAGAACTACTGCTTTTTACATGACTTTTAAACACAGATAGAATACCAGTGTTTTACAACAGCAGTGTATTCACTTTGACAGAAAGTGATTATTTCAATTTATTACTAATACCCAGTCCATATTCTTCCTCTTGGAACAAAAATGAATAGTTTTTTACTGGTGGAAGATTATTATCCATCCCAGTGGAACCATGAAAAAAAAAAAAAACCAACAAAAAAAAGCAAATTAAACCAAACTAACAATGGAACTTCATTTCTTTTTTCAAGTTCTAATCACAAGCACTACTTGCTTATTCAACAAAATCTTATACTAAGGTAAATCAACCAGTCATCATTCCACAGAACTAATTAGAGCTGCAAAAATCTAGGCAAGAGTAATAATAATAATTAAAAAAATTACTAGTGCTAAGATATTATAAAAAATCTCTATCTTTGTTATTTCCCTTTGGTGTTTTCTGTTCAGAAAAAATGTAGAAATGTTCACTGGTAACAATGTTGGAAGGAAACAGTGAATTAAATGAAAACTGAACAATGCCCATGGAAAAAGAATTCTGAATGTGTCTGAACTAGAAGCCTGATTTTAAACATATAGTTCAAATCACTTTCGAAAAAAAAGTCCACGTCTTTCTCAGCAACCTTGACAATGTTGCACTGCGACTTTGATGTTACTCTTACACTGATCCCTACCTTGTGCTGATAAAACATTTGCAAAGTAACAAGGTTGGGAGCTTGATTCAAGCAAACCCACCATTAAACGAGAGAAGGAGATGCATTTTTAGATGATTGGTTTGTCAGTGTGGTTTGATACAAGGCTGCGCAGTTAGTTGTGGTGGCACAATACAAACACAGGGCACATGAACATGCTTTTGGTGATAGTTTAAATGAATATCATGTAATAACTATTGAGTTGTTCTCATTCTGTCAACAAAAATATGTATCACTGGCATTCCACATAATTAGTTTCACAACTAAATAACTAACCACTGCCAAAAACTGGAACACCCTTTGGACCAATCTTGTTGAGATCAGGCTGCAGCTGTAATTTCTAAACTGTGATCCATGAATTCGAGATCAAGAGAAGTTTCTTATGATACCCAGAAAACTGATTTAAAATCTAATGGTTTTCCCCATAATGGATTCTATTAAACCACTGCTGTTTGCCAGATAGCATACAAATGTTATCAGGACTGCTGGCAACCTACCCTTCATCTGTAAAGCGTCTAAGGCTCATAGTGTACTAATCCAGCAGATTTAGTAGAAAGACATCAACATAATGGTTCTAGGTCTGCCCTGTCACACTGCCATATATTTTTCTTCCATGTACAGGTGAAACAGTGCATTGTGCACTTGTAGCAAAATTACTTCTGCTCAAGAACCAGTATATTAACTTCAAATGGACTACAAACTTCAGTTAATGTTGATCAGCAACTACATGTATCTGCTATTTTAATGATAGCATCCACTGCAGGTCTGACAGTTTTTGCCAGAGGAACAAGTTAGACAGCTGCCAGAGGTACTATCTTGAGTGTGTCAATGTTATCTATCCAATCATTGGGACAGTTAAAAGACAACTGTAGCATGAGAGATACTTTCACTTAAAGTCAATTTAAAAAAAGTTATTAGCAGAAATGACAAAAGAAGAAATTTTTCAATCCCACTTACCTAAAATTATTTGTATGAACAGTCCAATTGCAAGAAAAGTTACAGCTTGTGTGTTTAATTATTCACCAAAGAAGAGAGACAATTTAAATATTTTCATATTACAAATGCTTTTAAGAAAAATCAGTAATAATAATAATAATAATAATAATAATAATAAATTAATTTTTAATTTATTCCCCAATATTATTATCTGCTATGTCTGATAGGTTTTTGCCTTCAAATTCACATTTTGAATTTCTCTTTGCTAAAATTCCCTTCTTCTTGACTTCCTTAATTTCTCCCCCTCTAGGAAACAGGTTTACCACATTCTTGTTTTTATCTCACCAACAGGACTAAGTGTTTAACTCTTCTAATGGACAAGTTGCAGTCAAAAAAGGTACAGGGTATGTTTCAAGAAGAGACAATCTCTTCTCAATCCTCAGTCAACCCATATCTTTCCAGAAAACTGCCATTAAGACAGTCACAAGGTCAGCTCTCCCCCTGCTGCCTCAAGGAGAGCCATATAACATGCTATATGGGTAAGAAACCCCAAAGTCAGAGCAAGTCTTTAGAAACATATTTTCTCCTTTCCTAATTAAAATGCTACAGACAAGTGTTTGAAATAGTTTGAAAATATATGACACATTTCAACTCAGTTTGTTCCATTTCTTAAAGCCAACTCTGTTCTTAATAAAAATTGACTAATTTTGGTTTAAAACATGTCAAAAATTGTACTTTACTACCAAGATGTTTGTCTGAGTCCATATGATAATTATTATGGCCTGTTTAAATCCAATTCTAATTTTTAAAATCTAGAATTCTAGGATAACCTGTCTACAGGCAGTATCCACTTGTTTTTTCCACTCTTCTATACATCTTCCTATTTGTCAAATTTTTATGGTAAACAGGCCTAATTATTTCCAGTACCTTTTCATATGGACAGTGGTATTTAGTCTGTTCTTTCTGTGCCCTGTAGCTGTCTCCAAAGTTCTTCTCTTTGACAGACCATTCCTGAGGTAGGGTGACCCACATTAATTACTGCACTCCATAAATTTGCACATTGCCATTGTAATGTTTTCTACATCATTCTCTACCCCATTCTTCCTTTAGCAAAAAAGGTTAGTACCACCCACCCCAAGAAGGCAGTGTAACAGAGCACTACTTTGCCATTAAAAACACCATGGAGAACACAGAGTAAGAGAGAAAATTGTGTCAAAACCACAGTCTACATGTGAGACATCAACACACTAACTCCTGGCTGCAAATAGTATAGCATCCTTTAGTACTGCTGGCTGCATGTGCAGGAATAAAAACCAAACAAGAACAGTAGAACGTCAACTGTAAATCTATCAATCTATCAATTGAACTGAGGTGCTAACTGTGTGGACACACTGAACCTAAGCCAATGTTGCAGCATGAGAGCTTGTGTCTTCTCCATTTGCTGTGAGATTTTCATGATGAGATAGTTGATAGTAACCCAGACAAGAAAATAGAAATTCAATGAGATTCTATTCTTAAAAAAAAAAAAAATAAAAAAAGAAAAAAAAAAAAAAAAGAAGAAAAATCATCAACCTGCAAAGTATGAAAAGCCTGAAATCACATTATACCTCAGGCTTTCCAAAATGAGAGCTGCCAGCATTATTGTCACTGACAGAGCCTGATTGAGGAGGAGAATTTCTGGCAGAGAACAAGATCTTGCCTTCTATTTCCTCTGCTCAGAGCAGTGGTGTCAGTATTTAAAAAAAAAAAAAAAAATCCATTGCAAAATAAAAGCATTGATCCAGGTGTCCGTAAAGGTAGAAGTAAACAATGCAGCTATCAATAAAAGATTCTGACCTGAAAGAAGTATTTAACCTGGAGGTAAATGATACTGGGTTTTATTGTTTTTCCATTGGGCAAGGACAATATTTGAATGTTTATCTTTTCCAGGAAGGGTCCGAGCTTTGTTTCCTGTTTGCATAGCACTTTGCACAACACAACCATTTCAAAGCCACAGAAGTAACAGTGTAACTTGTGTACAGAGGAACTGTGCGTCTCACTGGTGTTTCTTTATGTGCTACAGTCTTTCAGTCACTCTTGAACTACCATCTTAAAATAATTCTCGGCACTGTTGTCTGTCTAGTGCAGTTATCAACAGTCTTTATTTGGTACTTCCAGAATGCTGGGGTTTCTAAGGCTCTGTTTGCTGCAGATACCTGCTCTTCATTGTGCTGAACTGCATTAAAATCCCTAAAGCAGGACTCAGATCCATAAGCAGCCAAGCCCAGTTCAGTCATGCCATGAACAAAAACACAGTTGTTCAGAAGCAACCAGGACCATTCCTGCAGACAGGTCTTTCACAATGTCAGGACATGGAGGGAAGAGAGGAGTGAGCAATGTGGTAATGGAAGTATCAGCCTAACTGGTGAAGGAGTGGATGGCAGTTTTGTGTTAAACAGGAGGTACAATGAAACCCGGATGTGACTTAACTTGAATGAAGGCAATTAGGCAATTGCAGAGGCATTGTGGAGATCCTGGAGAGCTTTGTATATTGCCCCACAGAGCTTTCAGTGGGAAGCAGCTCGTTCTGCTCACCATGAGGCACTGAGGCATGAGCAGTGAACATCTGACCAGTATTTCCACCTCTTTGAGGGAGCAGGGCAAAGCCTCTGAAACTGGAGGCTTGGCAGCATTTTCTGAGTCAGCATGCCCAGCTGATGACATTTACCCTGCTGCTGGTCCAGCTCTAAATCACTGTTGAAATTAGCCAAAATGTAAATTGCCAAGCTGTACAAAAATATGTAAGCTTCAAATATCTTGCAGAGTCACAGGGACAGCACTGAGCTTTCATGCAGTGTCTGTTCTATGGGAGAGTGAAGGAGGGCAGGGACATGTAGGACAGAAAAATGTTTAGTTCAGAGGATTGAAAGAAACAGGGACAGAAGGATGGAGAGATGGTAGAAATGGGAAAGAATGGGAAAGATTCTAAGTAAATGGGGAAAACAATGAAAAGTGTGAGAAACGTAGAAACACTTGTAATAAGACAATGCCAGGGTCAGAAAAGACAGAGATTTAAGTGATAGATTTGGCAGTAATGCAAGTCTCTATATACTTACTCTGTGAGATAATACCATCTTACTAAAAGGATAACAAAACTATATGAATGTTGCACCAAGGGTAAGAAAAAGAAAGGAAAAGCATTCAATCAAAGTCAGAGTTATTTTCTTCCCAAATTCTGCACCCATCTAAATTTTATGTTTCCTATGACTTGTCTTTGGAGCAGTATTGTCAATTAAAGTTACAAATTATTTAACTATACTTTATAATTTGTCAAAACTTAATAATTTCATAGATGTATATCAATTGTTACTATCATTATCATTAAATATATCTGTTTGCCAGAGTCATAGCTTGCTTGCATAGTAGTGAAACACAGGTAAGTCAGCCTGAGCTGATGCAACTTAACCAATGAAAGAGACACCAGCAACAGGACTCTTCTACCAGAAGTTAATTGTATTGTGTCCACCATGGGAGCGGCTGTCAGTTTACTTGAGTTTGAGTAGCTCTGCTTTTCCATACAGAAGAGAAGTATGGCTTGTGTGGCCTCAACCTGAAAGCTAAGAAGCAAGCCAGCATGACAGTGGGTCACCCAGCCGAGACTATACACTGCCTCATATCTCAATACTTCAGGTAAATATAGCTCTGTCTTAGTTTGAGGGGAAAACTAAGATATCTTATTGGCCAAGAAATAAAATAATCCCTCTCCTTAAATTTAGGAAA
>JAWMRD010000085.1:38243914-38313797 GCA_035584875.1 Syndactyla subalaris
CCAGGACACCCCCCACCCCGACCCAACCGGCCGACCAGAAGACCCACACCCACGGCCCACTCCCACCACAGAGCGACTGCAGGGAGCTCCTCTGCCCTCCAACACCGCTGGAAGAAGGACTGTCCCCTGACTTCCGACTCCCCCTCTTTATATCTTTGCTTACGTAAAGAAATGAGGTGGAATACTTCCTTAGTTATGACCCAGTTACCAGGAAGGGCCTAAACCAAAACCACTACAAACCTCAACCATTCTGTGACTTTGTGATTCTGTGAAATGATGATTTTATTCTGAAGGAGGTCAAAGATTGGCTTGGAAGCACCGATTTTACCCATAGGTGAGATGATTCAATGGTTTGCCGTATGCACTTATTTGACTGGTTTTATTAGCACTCAGGAAATAACCCACATTTTTCTTCAGTTTAATAAATCATGTCATCAACCATTTGAAAAGCCATGCTCTTTTGGCATCTATTTTGTGAGAATACTTTTATGTATTTTAGCTAGTTTTGTGACAATTCCTCACTATGGTTTCTGACAATATGGTCCCGGGAGGATTTTTCAAAAATTAAAATAGTAAGAGTAGTATATGTAAAATAATTAGTAGAGAGAAACCAGTTGGATAGCTGAGAGTGCAGAGAAACAAGAAAAAAATTTCTACATTCTTCTTGTTGGAGTGTAAATCACATTTTCAAGACTACTTTAAAAAGCTTTAATATTTTTCATATATAATATAGTATTGCCTATTTGTGGACAGACATACAATATTCAACATACAGAAAATATTGTACGGTCTTAAGAGACTCAAATTTTGACCACAATTATGTAATAATATTTTAATGCTATATGAAAGCTGTGCATTTACTTCCTCATACAGCACAAGTTAAACAGGTCATTGCACCATTTCTTTCCTGTAAAAGCATAAAGTCATTGCAGATGTAACTGAAAAATTAAAAAAAAAATAAAAACTACAGCATTATTTAAGGATCAAGGAGAGTCAGCTTCAAAATGGAGACACAATCTAGGACATAAAACACTAATATTTTCTTTCTGATATTTCTTCTTTTGGAAGCACTTATTTGCCACTACTTCCCTTATCCTCTTAATTTTTATTCATTACTGCATCTCTTAAACAGTTAATGTAAAACAGAATTCAAATGTAAAGGCTGTTTTTATTACATACTTTTATATTAATAGTGGTTGATATTTTTTGATACAGCATTTCTGGGTTACAATGCCTAGAGTAATTAATCTAATTTTAGTGTATTGATCTAATATTTTATCCATACTTCTTATGTGTTTATTTCACTTGCTGAGCTTTCACAAGTCAGCATGTTAAAATGGCAGGCAAAGGACCCAGCAGGTACCTGGGATAACAGATGCATCTCTTGCCACTTAGATAAAAATCCACCCCTTTTTGGCCTTGTTGTTATTCTCATAACAGTGCAATTTTCATGTACACATGTAGAAGCTGCTCTAACCATAACTAGAGCTGCACATTCAACCCAGGGTGAAAAGCCTATCCATTTATGAATCCATTAACTCTTTGTTGGCAAGAAAAGAGTTGGTTTAGAAGATTCTGACCCTGCTCGTGATCCCTATCAGGTGTGATGCAAATGCCCTGAGTGCACTAATTTGCTTTGATTTCCGTAATGCCCTTACCTGGCCCCTGCCCTGCTCATGGGTCATTTGAACTCAAACTAAGGTAGCCAATCTTTGTATGAGCTTTCTTTGGATTCAGGTTTGTCTCAATGACTGGAGGACAGAAATTTATAACTTTAAGGAGAGTAAGAGCCTTTTGTTAATTCACAACTTCTGGATCACTCAACATTTTAAACAATGGCATAATTTTTGCTAATGACTGTTGGTCAGTCATCTATGTTCCATTTCAATTTTGAAAAAAGAAGTTATGAAATTGACTGTCAAGGCAATTATGTTGGAATGAATTTAGGTAGAGTTAATTACAGCATGAGATTGGCTATTCAGACAGTTATTAACTTACAACATGAACTTTTGGGAAAATTATACATTTTTTTTCAGAATCTAGAAATGAATTTTCTTCACTCTGTGTATGCCCTTTCTATGACATACATTATTTTTCATTAAACTTTACACAAATAATCAATTATTGTATCATCTTTGAACACTGTTTCTTTCTGCAGTACCTGTTTCATTCCTTTCAATCTCTGACATTTATATGCTTCCAACTGTTCATTTGCATAAGAGGTTACTAGTTGGTTACAACAAAAAAAGGGGATTTAGTTATGGCATGAAAAGATGTATGATGGCAAAAGCTTGCAAGAGCTAAATAGAACAAACTTGTTTGTTTTCATTCCAACCTTTAAGCAGTATAACTGAGGAGTGTAATAGCTGTAATGATATATAACTTTGAAGTTGTGTGTTCATGGCTTCAACCTCCTAGTTTTAGGTGATCTCTAGAATGAAATTATAAACACTATTCCAGCAAAGAATCTGCTTTGCTTGTAACGTGTATTCTCCCCCCCTCCACACACACCTTGGCTCTCTGTAAATTAACAGCTGTGATGTATCTATCTGTTCTTGTTGAAAATAAAACCTAAATAAAACAGATTATGATTGAATGAATCTCTGGAAATAAGCTACATAGTCATATGAAATTAAAATATTCAAATTGTTAAAAAAACCCCAAGGAATTTAGTAATTAACACATATGTATTTTCAATTTTAAAGTTAAGTTGATTCAGCAGGAATCAAACACTGAGGTACAACATAGTGAGCAGTTCAGACAGTGATCCCTAAAGGTTAGGTGGTCCTCACTAAAACCTGACTAGTCAGAAACGCATGCACTGTGGTTAATCAAGAACTCTATCACATTCACCTACTCTACATATGATTTCTTAGAAATTTGATGTCTTGCTGAAAGAAGATGTAATTTTGGAAAGCTTGTATATTGGAGAAAGAAACTGTGTGGGATTAGTATTTTGACTGCAATAACTGAAGTTTGATAGGACATCTGATTTATATATAACATTGTTCCAAGCCTATTGTCTTAGTTTGAGGGGAAAACTAAGATATCTTATTGGCCAAGAAATAAAATAATCCCTCTCCTTAAATTTAGGAAAAAAAACTTTAATTAGGGAAAAAATATGAGTATGAAAGGATAACAGTTCTTAATCACAACACACACAGATATACACATATACCTATATATATATATATACCCCAAAAGAACCAAACAACAACAATTGTAATAAAAGAAAACTGGTTCAATGTCCTTTTGCCGGTGCTCCAAAGGGGGAAGCTGCAATTATATCTGCAGACAGCAGGTGGCGGTGTTGCACCTCAAGCTCTGGCTGCTCCCGCTCCCAGGAGTGGCAGTTATATTTACGGACAGATGGTGACGATGTTGTGCCCGGCCGGCTCTCCCTCTCTCCGTCTCTACGGACAGCAAACAGCCACAATCTGGCCTCGTGGGTCTCGATGACACAGGGAACAGCAGCAGCAGCAGCCGCCTATACAAGGCAAGAGGCAGGACAAGTCCCCTCTCCCAATAGACGCCTCGCTGGGTCTAGGGATGCTTGGCGAAAAGCCAGAGATCAGAGGACACAGCTTCCGGCTCCGGCAAATGTTGGATTCCGGCTGTGCGTGTGTCTGCTCCACTCCTCCGTCCTGAGCAAGTAAAAATTCCTGACCTGCGCAGAGAAAAGAGCCCAGACTTCCCCCCGCCCCCTGACCTGCCCGGCTCACCCTTCCCTTAGGCTCAAAGAGAGAGATTTGGACAAAGGCTTTGCTTACAGCTATTAACGACAGAACATGCATATTCATGGCATCCTTTGTTAAACTTGTTTATCCATACTCGGGCGTTGGCTCTAAACTTGTTGGGAGGAATTCTGACTGTTTAAAACTATAACAAGCTCACAGCAGGCAGATACTCACTGCAGCCAATCTGCTGCTCTGCAAAGTACCAGAGAGACGGACTTTCAAAAAACATAGACAAAATACATTGTTGCTGATATGGTGTAATTACTAAAATTGCTATACAAGACATTAGTTTTCTTAAAATATGCTTAAGAAAATAACACAGCCTTGTACTCCTATGTACTAAGAATCGTACTGAAGGGATGGGAGAGACAGGAATGTTAATGGTTAATTACTCAAAACATCTGCCCACTTGAGGAGGTGGCAGGGTGTTTTGCTGGGGCCTGATTTGTACCACCCCCAGTCAAGATGGAGGAGTAGAGTTTTGGGTGTGTGATGGCAAAATCTCTACTCTACATTTGACAAGGGGAATGAGCACCCACTGGCAGAGACCACAAGCTGGGTTTGGAGCCAGATAAGAAGCAGATCCTCCAAGGTAGAGTGGTGCCTTTTATCATCCCAATGTCCTTCCTTGCAACTGCCTCAATTGTAAAATGCCCTCCACCACATCCTGGGGAAGGTCGCATTCACACAGGACATTCACATGTAGGCCTGACAGTTTTCATCCCTTCTGATGGGGCATAAATGGCACAATTCCATGGATTTGAGAGGCAGCTTTCTTGTCCTATAAGATGTCATAAACCATCAAACACCCCAGAAGTGTCCCCAGCCTCCTTTCTGGGGCCTTCCACCAGAGGAGTGTTGCAATAGATCCACAAAGTCGCAACAGAGTGTAAAGATCCCCCCCCCCGGGGAGGTGCTTGGCTGTTCCCACGTATACCTGAACATACTTTAATCCATTGAACTATATATTTATGGACTTCCCCCACCCCCGATGGAGATGGATCAAGACTTTGACCAACAGACATCTGAATTGCAACCATCAAGTCTTGTCGCTGGATCTATTGGTGGTGACATCTTTCCTCTCTTATCCTTTTTCAATCTTTATTTTCCTCAGATATTTTCTGAAGTGATATTTATATGCTTTTATACTGCTATATTACTACAGATAATAATAAGAAAAATTACTACATACCTGCTTTCCATTGTAACCACTTGTTTTAAAATAAGTGCAGCATATTCAGAATCACCAGTCATTCAGTGTTTCACTCTAATCTGCCTCAAAGGACCTATTAGCAAGAACCTTGGTTGTCCTCTCCTTATGGGGCAGGTTGTAACAAAGGGGTAACCTGGAAGTGGCCCTATTATGAATAGAAATAAATATTAGTTCAGTTCTTCAGTCAAATATCTGTCATTGGCATACATTTATTGAAAGGTTAAATCAGAGGTGGGAAGGGGGAGACAGTAATCTCAGATTGAGAAAAGCTGCCAAAACTGAACTATTGAAGCAAATGCCAGGCCAGGCAGTGGGCCAGTTCACTTATCCTTACTAGCCACCTGCAGGGTATATTATCAAAGCCCCTGAAGTTTATTATTGCATTTTATTATACCTTCATTATAATATAGAAAAAAAGCATTGATGTAAAACTGTTTTGACACCAAGTTTCTCCCTGACACTTGTCACTGAAATCTGTTGATGTTTGCATGGAAACACAATATCAGACTATTTTTTTTTCTCTATCAGATGTTACAGATTTTATCTCTGACCAGATGTTCATGCATATACCTAACTTCTCATTGTTACCATTGGGGGAAAAATTGTCTCTTGCATGAGAAATAGACAATATAAAAGAAAGAAGCATGTCATCAGGTAAAAATTAAATAATCACATCCTAAGAGGGGAAAGCAACACCATTGCCTTCAATGAAATTGCACCAAACAGCTCACTTGCATGCTGGCTTCAGCAGATAAGGAAAGGTCTCACTGTCCAATGACACATAGATGACACTACCAGAGCAAGTCATTCATATTAATATCCTTCAAATTTTGAAACACAACTCAAGATAATAGTCCTTGACTACTGCCTTTTCCAAGACAGAATGGTATGTTTTGAATCACATCCTATGGCATTGGGTGGGCATTTCTAAGTTAGAGGTCTGAAAAATTAGACTGTAAAGATTTTCTCAGATTTTTGAATACTCAAGTACAATAAAGCATGTGAATCTGTGTTTTGTTTGTTCTTATTTTAAATACAGGTTTTTTTGTGTGTGTGTGTGTAATAGCCAAGGGATCAGGCACCCTTTATTTTATGGCATTATTTATATTTTAATCAGATGGGTTTTATCATCTCTATCACTAACTTGGTACTGTTATAGCTGTAAATATCTGATAATATTATTTGCACAAGAAGTGCTGTAAGGAAAAATCATAGCTGTTATGTAGACTGACATGTTCTGAAAAAAAATCCAGACCAACTGAAGATCTGTCTTCCAAAAGGGCTCATCTGTTATTTCTTACTACATTAGCCACTCTATTGAAAGATGAAAGTTCTCCAAACTTTGTTTACTATCACTTGTATTTTAAACACTGGAAGTCTAAATTTCTTGGCTTTGAAAAACACAAGAAAGAGTCAGAGAGAAGGGTATAAAGGCAAAAATACCTAGATTGATAAATATTGATTTTCCTGAATTGTACTATAAGCATCTTTTTTCTCCTAGTTTTGGGCTATTTAGGATCTGATCCTTAACTATATTTTCCATGCAAAATATAGCTTGCCTCAATATTAGCAGGAGAGACAAGACACTAGAAAATACTTAGAACACCTGCTCCAAGCTCTGAGCAGCTAGTGAAAAGAGAAACAGTGAGGCAGTGGAAGCCAGAAGCAGCTCAACATCTCTGTCTTTTTGTTTGTTTGTTTGTTTTAAATACTAGTCTTCAGTGTTTATAGGTTGGTACATTTTATATCAGGGCTGTACACCCATAAAACAAAATAAGGAGTGCTAAGCATTGTTGCCCAGGAGTGTGACTAGTTCAAGAAGTCATTTGTACCATACACCCTGTCACCTGTTAGGATCTCCTCCAAATGTTATCACCTGTCTTCCAATAATAAGAACAGGGAGGTACAAGGATTTTCCCCAAGTAGGTAAAAGTAACAGTAACAGAAGACAAAGCAAAGAAACTTGTTTGACTGCAATAAGATGGGATAATACATCCAGGATCTCTGCTTAGAGGAAGCTGTCTTCACAAACTGGTTTTTATTTCAATGATAGTTGTTGGTTTAGCCTGAGGGTTACTATCCTTTTGATATAGAAAATATTTACTGAAGTTGGGCAATTCTAACTAGTTTTCTTGGTCTTTTTTGTGCCTTTTGTTTTGTTTTGGGGGGATTTTTTTTGTTTTGTTTTGTTTCTTGGGTTTTTTAGGTTTTTTTTTGTTTGTTTGTGTGTTTTGCTGTTTTGGGTTTTTTTTGTAGCAAAAAGTCAGACACAACTATTAAAGCAAACAAGCAAAAAAAGGATTTTCAGAACTTCAGAAGCTGGTACCTATTTGTAAGATTCATTGTGAATTTTTTTGAGGATAATAGACTTTTTTGTGGTATAAACAGCATGGTTGAAGGTAATGTCTGCTGTAAAAGGACGCAGCTCCATCAGCCTCAGCTCCTCTTAGACCGTTACTTCATTCTCCATCAGATCTTGTCTGGCAAAAATGGACTTGTACTTCAAATTTTACTGGTGTGGTTCTGTCAAGAGAGATCTAAATAAAAGGAGTTTAATATATATTTATATATATTACCCACAAAGGCCTCTTCTTGTTAATTTTGGCAGCCAGGCACTATGTAAACCTGATTTACACAGGGATGTGTGTATTTGCAGGTCAGGTTCATCAAACATTCACTGTTCAATACTGTGACAGCTGGTAGTGAGCATATATACTCTTGCCTTGTTTAGCTTTCTGAAAGAACCTGTCAAGTACTGGTAGTCTGTATCTGAATTTGTCACCCTCTCAGCAAGGTTACATCTTTTCTTACAATCAAATCAAATAATAAAGAAAAACTATACAAACTCTAATGTTCATTTTTAATGCCAACTAACAATGCAAAAGCATAGCATTTTAATCAGAACAACCACTAATAAATAGGTGCAATTCATTTTTGTTTATTCATTCTAACAGATTTTAAAATCATAAAATCATGCCCCTGAGAGCAGTTGCTTATCCCTTCACTTTTGATAAAGCAATCATTCACCACAACAGGTATTATATACTTAGGGATGGTAGCACTTCCAGGGCAACATTAAATATATCTGGCTTGTCAAGTGTACCCTTGCAGTGGGACCAGTCAGTGGGTACTGAGCAGCAACCATTTAGTATAGGCAGAGGCAGTCTTTGGACAAATTTGGAGACTGTCTGCATTTCAGTCCTCCGGCTTAAGTACGCTGTGCACTTGCTGAGTGCAGGGAGTCTTCACTGAATTAAATACTGGAGTATTAGTGACTCAACAGCAAGCATATTAAAACCTGGAGCAGGATGTAACACGTAAATAACTAGAAAACTTCTCATACAGAGAGAGCAAGAGAAATGTGATCTGTTTGGGACAATCTACTCTGTCTTGACAGAGACCACAGGTGTCCAATGCAACTCAAATGTGACCAGGAGAGTGACATCAACATAAGCTAATTTGCTAAGTGACATGTGCATTTCCAAGTGCAATATAAATTCACAATTTGATCCATGGTTTAATCCTACATGTAGTATAGAGAAAGCAGTAGTTTTAACACTGTCCTAAAGCACT
The DNA here is from genome assembly GCA_035584875.1 of Syndactyla subalaris. Taxonomy (NCBI): domain Eukaryota; kingdom Metazoa; phylum Chordata; class Aves; order Passeriformes; family Furnariidae; genus Syndactyla; species Syndactyla subalaris. The sequence goes on from JAWMRD010000085.1 coordinate 38,252,438, forward strand.
GGGGAGAAAAAACAACAAACAAAGAAAGAAAAACCCAACTAAACAACAACCAAAAAAAAAAAAACCAAAACCATCACACAAAAGTCTGAGGAACTTTAACAAGTGCTGAAATGACATCACAAAGAAATACATATGTTGGCTGCCTGTATGTTTTTGTATATTACACAAGGCACTTTTTTGTTTTCTCAAGATAACTCTGTTATATTTCAGTATAGGGCTTATCTCTGCTTATTATTATTCATCCCACAACCATGAACTAAAAAAAGTGGAACCTAAGATAGAATAAGCAGAATATCAAGGAAAGAAGCATAGTATGATTCAAAGAAGTTCAAATTGCATTTCTCTTGAGGATGACAATGTAAAAATATTATTAAATGTACATCTAGATCAATGCTTAGGGAAAAAAGAAGACAGTTATATATTTTAATCAATATGAAAAGAAGAAATAGAAATTATATAGTAGTATCAGGAGATCAAAAATTCATTTGCTCATACACAACATGTATGAGCAAAACATTTCTTTCCTACTCATGTCCTTTGAAAAAGAAGCATACAGTCCTGCTATTAAATTAAAAAAAAAAAAAAGTTAGAGAGAGAGACAGATGTGGATATGTGTGTGTGTGTGTATATATATATATATATATATATACAATTGGTACAAAGTCTGGTTGAAGAGAAACCCTTCACTTCAGTATTCTAGTTCAGTTAAGTTCTATTTTAGTTAAATATTCACAGGACTGAAGAATTTCTCATAAGGTTGAAACTAGACACAAACTTAAGTACCTCGTTAAATCCAGACATCTGTTCTCCTCAATGTAAGACTACAAAGACAACTTTACTCTTTGTTTTGTGAAATGACCCAGACACAAGAGGAAAATCCATTGTCTCTCGAAGTCCCATAATTTCACTTTGTTTTCAGATACTTTGACAGTTTCCTTGAAAATCGTTCAGATTTTATTCTTGATCTTGAACAGCTACAGGTCACATTCTGCTTTCAATTACTTCATCGCCTTTCAATTCTTGAACTACTCGAACAATTATTCTCCTAAGAGTTACTCTAAAACTTCAGGGTACACTAGTGAAAAGTAAGAAAATAAAGGTACACTAAACTTTGAAATCTCCACAAAGTGCCAGGATTATCAGACCTTTGTTCAGAATTATGTTTCAAAACCTAAATGTAATGCTCCCACTGAACGCCTGCAAAATCCCAATTACTGCCTGAAGTTTGAATAGCAGCTCTGTTGCAGCTGTTATTGAGGGGAGCTCTGTTGCTTCCTGAGAGGCAAGGATGAGATACTGACTTATGTGCCATAAAACCACTCTCCCACGTACTCTGCTTTATGCATGGAAACAAATGTATTCATGTTTGATCTCTTCAGGAAAGAGTCTGGTCTCTGCAGAGAAAGAAAAGGATTTCACTTCCTGTGAGGGAGACTTGAAAGCAGAATAGATGGGTTTCACAAGGTCTGAACCACATTTTATTTTTGAGTGTTCCCTGCTCCCGCTGGAGTTAGATTATGATAAGAACTGACTGTGCCACCAAAGCATTTTTGTGACCTACAAATTACCCCTGTTTTAAGAGCTGGTGTATCCTACACTGCAAGATATTCTGAGGGGGAGTGTGCCTACAAGAGACATCCAGGCATTTTTATAAACTCTTTAGGCTTCTGGTGTCTCATGGTATCATATGTGAACAATCAAATCAGTTCTGATTTGAACGCTGTCACTTGGATTAGAGTTTATCTATCGCATGGTAGCACTGAGTTAGCAGGCCGTGGAGATGAATAGAAGTACTGATTGCTGAACTGACAGCCTTGAAGATGAGTAGCATTATTTTATCACATCCTTCTTTGCAGCATGTGCCAGTGGGTTTTAGCTGTCACATTTTTTAAAATTATCAAGCCTCAGAATAAGTAACAGGGCTGGTTCCTTAGTGCATAAGAGTCCCCTTTTCTCCTGATCCTACCAAATCTGCAGGCTTTTGTTTTTTGAAATTGTGTACTTAGAGGTTAATTTGAATAAACAAAAGACTTCCTTTTGCAAAAGACAACATACGTGGCTACAGATTTAGGGCTGTCTAGTGTCCTGCTTTCCAGTGCACCTCTTTTTAGCAATATCTTACAAAAGAAATAAATCACAGAACATTTAAACTCATTTCTGAAGGTAAAAGCTCTATGTGTTTTTAAGCCATCTTCCTCATCACATTTGTTAAGGTCTATTGAGTAGATGCATTTGGATGGCAATGCAGTTTCTCACATTCCCTCCAGCAGCTTGTTGCACAGGCTTATATCCTGTGCAGTTGTCATTTCTTATTCAGGTGCTTTCCCTGATGTCCCTGTTAGAAAAATCTCTTTTATTAAATTTAGAAAAAAAAAAACTGGCAAAAGTCTGTGAAACAAAAGGAATATAACGAAAACAAAATTTGGTTACAACACGTGTTGAGTGTTCAGACCACACAGGATCCCCAGGAGCACACCTTCTGATTCAAAAACCAGGCTTTTAAACTTTCTTAAGGTCCAACCCCATTTTACAACAGGGGGTGTTTCTTCCTCTTGGATTGGCTCTTCAGTGCCCCCCTCATGCCAGGGGCGGAGTTTCAGGCAATAAGTCAGCCTCCATCTGGCTGCATGGTTAAACACGTGGCATGAAGTTGTGTCAACTGTACTCTTAATTAATATGCAATTGCCCTTTTCCCGAACGCTTAATCCCTAGCACACATTCCAAAACTGGACTGGATGCCTTACAATTTATGCGAAATGCCTATAGGTTAGTAACAATCAAAAACAAAAATAAACTTTAGGTTAGTAACTCTTGTTCAGTTTATTTGCTTGTAATAAAACCGGTTTTTCTACTTCTCATATCCCTACCTGTCTCCAAGTCTCAGTCTCTGAAGACTGCTTCCAACAGTGTTATGAAAGGCTACAAGAAGTTGCCAGAAAACTGAGCCCCCTGATTGAATGACCAGTGCTGGCTGGATTCTCTGGAGTTTGAGCCTGATAAGGACACAGAAAGGATAAGGTCACCAGCAATAGCAGCAAGTGATTAGATACAGTGATGACACACCTTGTCCCATCCTATGAGCCTAGCATCTTGTCAGGGTAGAGTATTACCCCTATTCCACCTGAAACAGCCTCACACCCCTGGGAGAAGTGGGACTCAGGTAGTGGCACACAAGGGTTGCAGCTTGGTGTCACAGCCCTTCACTGTGCTGTGCCAAGGGGAACAGGCATATTCCTGTGGCCTCCAGCTGTGTGCATGACCCATTGGTTTGCTCCCCAGGCACAGTGCAGTGAGGCACAGAGACGAGGCACTGGAAACCACTTGCAGCCCTCAGCCCAGCACTCTGCCCTGCCTAATTAGTCACACTGATGGTGTGTTAAATCTGCAAACGTCAGACTGTACAGAAAGGATCTGTTAAATGAGTCAGACAATTTTCATGGATGTGTGACGCACTGCCACTTGCTGTTGCTTCATCCAGCATACAGCAGCCCACCCCAAACCTGTTTGTGTGCAAGTATATACCAAGGCTGAAACATCTAAATCCCCTTTCCTACTAAACATACACCACAAGTAATAAGACAGCATTCTTTAACAAAGAAACAGTACTTGGTTTCCCAAAAAAATTTCCTTCAATTACTGGTCTTCAATAATAAAAAGCATACCCTCCTGACATTGGAATTAGTGAAGCCCCAAGGAAAAAACAAAACAAAACCACAAATCAATGGAGCTCAAGGAAACTCAATCTCTGCAGGATTAGACCTTTGAAGAACTTTCTCTTCACCACTCTTATGAGCAATACCCAAATATTCAGCATCCCAAAACATAAAAACTGAGCAGTTAATTACTTCATTTATCATGGTTTCATTTTCTGTAGAAAGCAATTTAATTCTCATCCTTCCTAATAAAAGAAGCATTTTATCATCTCTCTCACCCATTTTGAGTTAGACTGCACAGATGTCTCCATGATAGTAGATCAAATGTCAAGGTATTTCTTACCTGAAAGGGCACTACAGCTGTAGATATCAGGAACTTCACTCACATTAATATAAAGTTGTTTAGCATTTGTGCTCAAAAAGATAGCATTTTAAAAGATTCTGTCATTTTTTGGAAGCTTCTTAGGATAACATCTTACAATGTGGGTAATGATTAATAGAAAACACTCAAAAAGAAAATCCTCCTGATGTGGAAAGGAAAAAAATTGCCACATGGCCATTTACCTTTTAAAGACAGAAGAAATGCCTAGACAAGGCATTTAACATGCTTTCACAAGGCAGAAGTCTTCTCACAAAGTGGAAATAATTTAGTCAGTGTAAGAAAAGCATTTTTTAGATTCACCATCATGATTCTGCACTGTAGATCTTCACATTTTACAGTGGGACAAAGAGAAGCACTGTTTCTTTAGGGCTGATGTTGAGTCAAAGTTTAAAATAGGAAATACTGATACACAGTGTGGGAGAGCTGAAAAATTCTACTAGAGTGAGATGCAATTTTATTGCAAATCAATTTAGTGTACTGCTGTCATCCATTTCCTTTATATTTAAAACTAGAAGCAGTAATATTTAAATTTATTTCTAAAAGTCTTGGCATACTTTAATATGAGGAAAGACTGAGTGGCTGAGCAGAGGGTAAACATTTGATAAACTAGTGTTTTCATGAAAGTGTGTTTGGATGGAATTTATACTTTTTTTTTCCTTTCAAAATACTTCAGGACATAATTTGACAAAATAAAGGTGGGGGGGGGACCGTTAAAAGGAGTAATTCACAGAGGTGGGAGAAAATAAGAGCAAGCATAAACTAGACTATGATTTCAAGCGACAGGGAAAGGTTTCAGTGCTTCCTGAAGGTCTGACCCCAACTGCACCCAAAGATACATGAGTTTTGGCCAGACTGTGTACAACGGTGCTCAAGAATGGTGCTGTGCTGGGTAGAAGTTAATATCTAAAGCCAACAAAGATCAAGGTGGAGAAAAAATAGAGTCTGGCAATAATGGAAGAAAAGAGAGTCAGGGAAGATGAGACCTTCACAGACCGAAGTCTCCAAAGGTCTATAAATTACTTCCCCTGTACAAGGAACATGAAGGTTCAGGATGGGAAACAGAGGGTTCTCTCTCCCTGGAATTCAAAACATGAAGCTCCTCACACTAGTTCTCTCTTCAAAGCTGTGTGACCTGATAAAGGCTGTGTTTAACATGTAGGTGTGAATTTCTCTTGAGAAGGAAGCAGGGGGGAAAAATCAAGCAAGGCAAACACTGAAAAAGATGTCCCACGTGTTCCCAGTTCTCAGGACCACCACTCCAGTGTATGTGCATCTCTTTTAGATGGGGCATATAGCAAAAGAGATAAGCTAAAACTGTGGGAAGAGGGAGAACAAAAGCTACTTAATCTGCCTTATTAATTCTTAATGAAGAAACATGGTTTAGCAAGGAGCAGTATCATGAGGAGCTGGCTTCAAAGAAGACTATTCTAAACCCGCAGCATTTAAACTGATTTGTAGTGAGGCTGTTGAGAAGATGCTAAGACAGCCAAGGGGGCTGAAAACGGAACTGGCACAAGTGTTGGGCTGGGTTGGGGCCGGGGTGGGGAAGGCTGGTTACTTAGGCCAGCCATAGGGTGGGAGCAGGGAGACTTTGGAAGTCGTCGTGGAAGTGAGGGTGAGGGGGGACAGGCATGGGAAGGCAGCAGTTTCCCTGCTGACCTTCCCAACTAACCTTTTCAATGCAGGGCAATGACTCATAGTGCTCATAAGCCTCTGTCCCAGCTTCAAGGGAACTCCCTAGGAAAACACGTGCTCAAATGCCTTACTGCTCTGAGGTCCAGATGTTTAGCAGCTCTCTTGGGAGGCAAATGGTACTTACCTTGCAAAACTGTGATGTTTTCACTGTGATAATAGATCACTCTTTATTACAGTCCAAATAAAATTATTTTTCAAATGTTGAATGAGGAATTACTTGTTTAAGACGTGTTATTTTTGTGAATAATAAAATCTGTACATATCATATGTATGTGGACATAAAAATGCTTAGGGCCTTATAAAATTTGAAAATGATGATTTCAATATTACTCTTTTTTTTTATTATTTTCAAACTCTGAAATCACTTTTACTCACTTTTTCTGTAATCTCACTTTCTAAAGCAGAGCTCTAAACTCCATAACTGCATATATTTACAAGAAAACATAAATTTTAAATAACCCAGATACTGGAACTGTATCTATAGTGAAGATTTTTCTTCTTTTTTTCATCCTGAAAACAAAAATAAAAAATAAAGTTCATAACCAGACCAACACTCACTCTAAAAAATATTATCCTGGAGGAAATTTTTATGCAGGCAAGTTATAAATCCCTGGAAATATTACAGTAGCAAACCACACTGACCTTTAGCTCTAGGATTGCAAATGGTAATGCTATAATAATTGTGTATATCCTTTTATTGTGTGACTCCCCACTCCCCCAGTCTATTAGGGAGCGGGAAATGATGGCCTTTAGCAGCCCTTTAAATTGAAGGTATAGGGATGCCTTAAGATTATTCCCATTTATATATGACCATGTAGTACTATTATTATTTATATCTTGCTAGAGGCACTAGTGGAATGCAGCTGCTCCTATGGGTAGCCTTGTAAAGGAAGGTGCTATGTGTTTTGAGCAAGAATTAAATCTGTACAGATGATGCCGTATAAAGCCTTTCTTTCCATATTTCCGTGGGTTAACACTGCAGGTTCTGAAGAGTGGAGGATTCCATGCAGCATTCAGCAGTATCAGAAATAAGCAAGATTTATTGAGGGAGATGGGCATTTATATAGCTAGAAATACCCAGCATTATAATAGTTAATGCAAGTTGAGAAATGACTAATCAGGAAATAAAGCTGGATGTTTAGTGTTTAAAGCACTCTCTAGAAAAAACCTTTCAACAAGGTCTTGATTGCCTCTCATTGGCACAGTGTGGGGATCTCTTTCACTCTTTTCTAGGGAGACTGGTGGAAGGACTCCGGAGGAAGTGGGCAGGAGAGCTTACCAGCAAAAATTCTCCTGTTTGCTTGATTTTTGCAGAGACTGGCACTGCTAAAGATCAAAGATGCAATGTAAGTTTGCCAAAGTCAGTGACCTAAAAGAAAATTATGAGGCCCAGTGATATGCTTAGTTTTCTTTTTAAAATAATAATTTTTTATATTATTTATACTATGATACATTTTTCATAAATGTTGCTTCCAAATTTGAACAAGTCAGCTACTCAGTTCAGAAGGCTTTTCTTCTTCTCTACAGACATGCCCAAGAGACAGTCTTTTCTAACCTGTTTCTTTCTGCAGGGTTAAAATTAATGTATATAAAATGTATAAATGTATAAAGTGTATAACATATAGAATAAAACTATTGAGCTATTTTAGTACTTTTCCTGTCATTCATTCAGGGTCCTCTAAAGTTGTCACCAACTACTGTTTCATTTAATTCCCTAGCCTTCAGGGTAATGTAAGAAAATTGAAGAGATTAGGAGCTCTCTCTTTCCTGTTCAATGCATTTGTGTTGCAGTAAATTGGTACCAACCTTCAATCTCATGGTCAGGGCTCTCCAGGGTCCTTTCACTGATATGACAGAGCAGTCAGCTTGATAAATGGTGCACAACTCCTTCAGCATGATGGAGAAAGCTTTTCTCCCTGTCTCTGCAATTGCCTGTTCCAGACTGGAGAGAGGAAGCAATTAGCTGTCTTATTGCACTATGGAATGCCACTATTCTGTTTACATTGTCTGTGTTAATTAGAAGACCATTTTTCCCCCTTGATTAATTATTTCATGGACAGTGGCAAACACAGGGTATGAAAGATACTGGAGGGAAGGGAAAATACTTAGCTTGGAAAATTATTAACTCTCAATAACCTTAAATAAAACATATTCACTAAAGAGGTAGCTCAGTAAGTTAGTTAAATATATACTTAACTTCAAGTTTAGGAGTGTTGCTGATGAAGTAGGGGGACTGTGAGCAGTGTTGCTTTAAGACCTTACTTGATCACCTTGTAGAATTGTGGCTACTAAATATGGAATTAACACAGGCGCCAATACAAGCACTGAAATAAAGTACATTAGAAAACATTTAAGCAAATACTTCTCTCCTATTCTGGTTCATTTTGTTTCGGCGGTTCTCTAGCACTAACTTCCCCGAACTGGCATTGGGCATACTTAAAGACTGAAGAGGGGTCATCTTGGTCCTTTCCACTGCATGCGAAAATATAAAGGGAAGATGAAGGATAATGAAAGGTCTTTACAAGTCAGATTTTCAGGTTCTTCTTTCCAGAGAAATTTGGCCTTGAACAGACAGGCATGTGTGAATTTGTGTGTACACCCATATATTTCAAATTTGCTCATGCAGACAGATGATCTAAAAGGACACCATGTGAAATTTATAATAGATGGTTGTCTAGAGGATTTAAATAAACAAATCAAACCACTACTGACAGGAGCAAAACACGTGGAGGATCAACTGGCAGTGGGACAATAAATAATGGGTAATTTTTTTCCTAAATACTACATTAATTAATTACACATCATAGCTGTTGAAGGTCAGGCAGTGTATGTCTTAACAAAGGTTTTATTCAATGTCCTATTAAAAATCTATAACAACTTTGCCCAAAATAGCAATAAATAATGCTGTTAAGCAGGCTAGACATGCCTTAAAATCAGTCATTTACTAAATAGTCCATGAAAAGTGACTGAAGATATTTGGAAAGCATCTGATTGAGGGTTCAATATAGGTTCATTCACAAACTAGGTACACTACAGATTTCAAAACATATCACATATTGCACACCAAAGTCATATTTACTACTGCTGCCTGTTCTAAACCCACTGAAGAACTGACCTGCCATTTCACTTCAAATTGTGAGTGGATCACCTTTCCCTTTCTGTCCCTTTGTGCCTCTGGCAATGCACAGGACTGGTAGAACAGCACATGATATAGGCTATACAGTGATTAGTAGTTGCTGGTAAATCCAGTGGGGTGAAGGAAGGACAAAAGGAACAATGTTATGTCTGAAATTCCTTTCCTCGGTGCATTTGCCAGAGCCTTAGGGCTAGATGTTCAAAGTAGTGTGTGCAGTCAGTTGCCTGTAGCCACTCTTTGGGAATACAAGTTGATTTTCAAATTGCTGAGAATAGATTGTAGGTGCAAAATACATACCATGCAAGATTCAAAAGAAGCTAGAGAAATCCTAGGACTCTGGTTTGAGCTACAATTTTCTTTTCTAAAAGCTCATGTTACCTGTCCTGAGCTTGCAAGGACACTGTGGTGGGTTGACTCTAGCAAAAAACTGAGCACCCACACAGCTGGATGGGATGGGGAGACAACAGAAGAAAGGTGAGCAGCTTATGGATCAAGATAAATACAGTTTAATAGGCAAAGCAAAATGTGTACATGCAATCAAAAGAAAATAAGGAACTCATGCACTACTTGCAGTGGGTAGACAGGTGTCCAGCCGTGCCCTGGAAAGTAGACCTTCATCACACATAACAGCTATTTGGAAAGAAAAACACCAGAACTGCAAATGTTTTCCTTGTTTCCCTCCTCCCCTTGAACATTTGTTGCTGAGCATGGCAAACTATGGCATCAGATATCCCTTTGATAGTCTTGGTAAGCTATGTTTTCTCTCAGTTTCCTGACCATCCCAAGTCTGCTCACTTTGGGAACAAAAGGCAAAACATCAAGGACCTTGAAGCTGGTCAAATGTTTTTTCAGTAATAGACAAAACATTGGTGCATCAATAGTGTTTTAGACAAAAAAAATAAAACCCCAGCTAACATATAGAATATAAGCTCTATCTTAGCTACACCCAGCACAGACAGCAAGAGAGCTGACACCCACCAATGAAGCCTCTTTCAATCAAGATGGTCTTTCTTGATGCAGGCTTCAAATTAATTGTTTCCCTAGAAAAAGGTTAATGAAATACTTTTGCCTTCTGTTTTTGTTTGTTTGTTTGTTTGTTTTGTGGTTTTTTGGTCACTGCTCTTGCACATCATGGCATTCAGCCTGTTCAACATTCACACAGTAAACAAGCATCTCTTCTGAGTGCCATGAGGTCTTTTCAAGGCATTTCATCAAGCATTTATTTCCAGTGGAGCCAGTTGATCACAATGGACAGCGATTCACTGTTGTTCCTGAAATACATGAGTTCCTGGAAAAATGTTGATAGATTGAATAAAATGTCTTGTGAACTTGCATGGCATATTTTCATACACCAGTGTCAGGTCACCAAGGGTGCCTTATTCAAACAGAAGAAAATTTTACATGTAGAACAGTTGCTGCAGTTTTATACTACCTGTGTAATAATTCATGACCTGAGTAATAAAGAACTCATTAAAGCTGTTTCCTGCTTTTCCTTTACACATAGACCTCCCAGCAGTTTAAGCCATACATAATGACTTCAAGTATTTTAAGGGATAGTGTTAAAATTATCTATTATTCTTTTATATCTGAAATCACTCTTTTGTTTTCTTTCACTACATTGCTAGCATAACTAGGAAACAATATATTAACCTAATTACATGTTATTTATTAGGCAGCAAGCAAATAAGTCATTCAAAGACAAATCCCTGTAGTTATTCATGGAACTACTTTGGATGACAAAGATATAGTAAACTGAGCAATCTTTCATTGTATTTATTGCACACTCTTTGTACTAATGAACAATAACAGGCTTTGGTGAAATAATGGCTTCTGTTCCGAGTTGTAGTAAACGTTATAGAGACCATATTCATCAAAAGCATGTCAAAGCCATGGATAACCTTTATTTCTTTTGCTTGCACTTGAGGAATTTGGGTAGCTAGTGAATAGCAATGATTTAGAGGGCTTAATAAACATAATGTAAAATAATTAGTGTCTTTAAAAAATCAACATGCATAATGTACTAGTGGCAGCTTGACCCCTGAGAAACACACAGTGGTAAAGATGTTGGCAATTTATTTTTATAACCCTTACCTTTAGAAAACCCTATGCGTTCTCTTTGCTCTCAATATGAAACAGGCTTTCTCTATGTTGTTAAGAAAGCATTAAATCTGCACCACAGTGGGATGAAAATTTCTCGTTAACTTCACTCATCTCTTGGAATTAATGAAGGGTATAAAGCAAAAGAAGGAAATTTGAATATGAAATCACAGAAAGAATGAGATAGAAAAAAATTGGAAGAAGAGGGCTTTGGACTTGGCTCTTTTAAGAACTCTGGGTTAGGTTTTAAGTGCTTTTTAGAGAAGAAATTGGAATCCCTATCTTCTTTCTCTCGCATAGAAATCCTACATATAATGATATGAAAACACATTATTTCTTCTTCTGGTGAATATTTATGCTTCAAAGAAGCTGACAGAGTAGAAGACTATATAAGAATATCCTTGAGTATGATGGCCAGGGTCATCTCCCAGGAACTGTGTTCAAATACCACTTTGTAATCTAGGTATTACAGAACATGGTCTCCAAGAACCTTGGTACAATACTCTTCTTGAGCACTGAGTCAGAGCTCTAGTTGTCTTTAAGTTGCTCCAGGTCTCACCTGGCAAAAATGAACTAAGAATGTTTATTGAATAAGGCCTCTCATGTGGGACAGACAAGACACTGCAGTGAAATTTGCATCAGGTGCTTAAGGTTACCAAGCTTTCAGAGTCCTGGGGCAACCACAGGAGAAACATATTAAAGACAAGGCAGAAAAATTGCTGGGGAGAATTAACGTTTTCTATGGTTGTACAATACCTGTGGAAAAACGGTGAGCCTACATTTTGAAGTCAGGTACCCCCATAACAATGAAAAGAAACTCAGGGTTTGTGGTTTTTTGTTTGCCATTTTTTTTGTGGTTTTTTGTTTGTTTGTTTCTTGTGGTTTTCTTGGTTTGGTTTTTTTTTTTCAATTTTTTTTTTTTTTTTTTTTAAATTTTAAACTGAGGGCAGCATTTGTCATGAATAACCTTTACTCTTCCGGCTCAAAATAAGGACTCTCTCCAGCCTGATACAGAATTTCTGGGGACTGATGTTTTGAAGCAATTGTACTTATTCTGTTCTAACTCTCTTTACATATTCTAAAATGAAGAATGGCCTAAATTTCCATGGGCAAAAGAGACATCCAACTGACCCTTTCATAAACATTCATCTAATTTATTAAAACCAACACTGCATTTATGTTTTTTTGGAGAGTAAGAAAAGTTGTAAAAATAACAACAAGCTGCTTTTTAACATTGTGAAAAGAGTGCCCAGTCTCTAAATGCAGTCCAATAAATTCAGTCTAAGAAGTTTATTTCTTATCCTTATGTTGTCTTTTGAAACGTAAATTGAGCAAACCAAATTAATTTACAATAATAAGTACAAACTTCTGTATGTAATTCTTTTAGAAACTTGTGCTTATAGAATAGAATGAATCATAGAATCATAAAATGGTCAGGGATAGGAGGGGACCCTAAAGATCATTTAGGTCCAACTCCCTGCTTTGGGTAGGGGTGTCACTCACCAGGTCAGATTCCTCAAGGCCCTGCCAACCTTCCATTGAACATTTCCATGGATGGGACAACCACAGCTTCTCTGGGTAACCTTTTTTAGTGCTTCACTACCCTCAGAGTAAAGAATTTCTTCCCAACCTCCCATCTAATCCTATCTCCTCTCAGTTTAAAATCATTGTCCTTTGTCCTGTCACTAGTTGCCTACCTAAAAAGTACCTTTCTTTCCTTTTTATAAGCCCTCTTAAGGCACTGGAAGGCCACAGGAAGCTCTTCCCAAAGCCTTCTCTTCCACATGGTCAACAACGTGAGCTCTCTCAGCCTGTCTTGAGAGGTTCTCTAGCTCTCTGATCATCTTCATGACCTTCCACTGGATTCACTCCAAGAGGTCCATGTCCTTCTTATGCTGGAGAGAGACCTGACTCCAGTTCTCCAGGAGGGATCTTATGAGGGCAGAGTAGAGCAAGAGAATCACATCCCAGTGTGTGCTGGCCACACCTGTCTTAATGCAGCCCAGGATGCATTTGGACTTCTGGGCTGCAAATACACACTGTTAGCTCATGTCCAGCTTTTCATCTATGAGAAACCCCAAGTCCTTTTCTGCAGGGCTTCTCTCAATCCATTCTCTGCCCAGCTTGTATTTGTGCTTGATCCAGATACATCACCTTGAACTTGGACTTGTTGAAGTTCATGAGGCTCTCATATGTCCATTTTTTAAGTTTAGCTAGGTCCTTCTGGATCCTACCCTTCTGTTGGGTTAGCTGTACCACTCAGCTTCATGCCACCAGCAAATTTGCTGAGAGTGCACTAAATCCCACTTCCTGTGTTGCTGATGAAGGTGTTAGATAACACTGGTCCAAATATGGACCTCTGTGGGACTTATCACTGATCTCTATCTAGACATTGACACTACTCTCTGGACATGACCATCCAGCCAATTTCTCTTTCACAGAACAATACGCCCACCAATCCATCTCTCTCCTGTTTGGAGAGAATGTGGTGGAGAATTGTGTTAAAGCCTTGACAGAAATCCCAGTAAGTGACACCTGTAGCCTTTACCTTTTCCACTGATGTAGTCACTCCATCAGGAAAGGCCACTAATTTGGTTAGGCAGGATTTACTCTTGCTGAAGCCATGCAGGCTATCTTGAAACACATTCTTATTCTCCATGTGCCTTAGCTTAGCTCCTAGGAGGATCTGTTCAGTTATCTTCCCAGGCATAGAGGGGAAGCTGACAAGTTGGTAGTTCCCAGGGTCCTCCTTTCTACCCTTTTCAAAGATGGGTACAATGTTTCTCCTTTTGCATTTCTCTGGAACTTTATCTGACTTCCATGTCTCAGTGGCCCTCCTGCTATCCATCCACTTGAGAGGTGTGGGAAGAGAGGTTGCTAGTGCAGACTGAGGCAAAAGAATTGTCAAGAATTTCAGCCTTCTCATCATCCATAGTTACCAGTTTGATGCTCCGGTTCATCAGTGGGGTTATGCCTTCTTTCACCTTCCTGTTATAGCTGACATACCTGCAAAAGTCTTCTTACTATTTTTTATGTCTCTTGCCAAGTTCAGCTCCAGCCCATGCTTTGGTTTTTCTCACCCCATCCCTACACAACTGGATTGTGCTGGTATGCTGTTCCCAGGTTATCTGCCCCTGTGTTGCCATAAGGAAGGGGGAAAACCCCTAAGGCATCACCTGCATATACTGCCTGTGCATTTGTTTCTTATCCTGTAGTTTGACCAGCAGGTCTTGACTCATCCAGGTCAGTCTCTTGCCATCCTTTCCTTTTTTCCTATACGTAGGGTTTGAGAGCTATCCAATTCTATCATCAGAGAGAAAGAAGAGAAAAACAAGAGGTTGATTAATACAGTGACATTGATTTTACAATTTTGCACAGAAGTTTGGGCTGACATGTTTTCAGCTTTTTGGTAGTGGGAAATATCTCACTGAAGAAGACCACGTCACCAGAAATGCTGACATACAGTGCAATTATTCCATACAGTGATCACATTCACATGATATGCTAGTCATGTCTAAATAGTCCTCTGTAGTCCTCTATAATTTCTTGTGTCACCTTCATTGACCTTTACAGAAGAACTCACCTTGACTTTGTCTAAAACACTTGCTTTTGCAGTCTGTTAATGTTGCAGAGGCTGTAAACATCACTGTGCTTTGCTTGGAAGAGAGCTGTTCTCTTCTGAGATTCCTCACAAGCTAAAGTAATTTCAGCCACCTCTTAAATTTAAGGGTAGTCTTTCATCTGAGGCCATGGTGATGAAATATATTTGCAATCAGTTTATTCTACCAGTAATTAGGGCCCAAACCTTCGCCCCAAATCTAGTTCCCTCCTGATCCAATAAATATCCAAAAAAGAGTTGAATTCATGCGGACAGAAAACTGGACTAATAGTATGCCAGTTAGACGGACCATACCTTGTTCTATATATTTATGAAACTTGCTCCACTTGAACAGTGTCATAGCCATTTGAACACAGTGAAACATTATCCAAAGTCATGTAATTCCCTTTATCCGTTCTTTTCCAAGCCAGTTTGGAAGTTAGGCAGCTGCCATAAAAACTGCCATAGTTGTGTCTTTGTATACAAGGCCAATGGATCATCATTAGAGGAACACCTAAAAGCAGAGCAATTCTCATTCACTTTTCACCCTGGAGAAGGGATGCATTCTCAAGACTGGGGGTGAGTGCACCCAGAGGACAAGAAGGAAGCCTACTCCATGACAAATGACAGTGGAGATAGGGCCATTGGTATCTAACACCACAGAAGATTAATGCTTGTGAACACAAAGAATTACCATTAGGTCCCAAAAACAGTAAAGAAAGACCCTGTGTGTTTCAACATGTGAAAAGCATATAACTGCATGCAGCTATTCCAAATGTACACAGAGACATGCATACTACTTAACCCATATGAAGCTTTTTAGTGGTGTAAATTCTTAGAAAAAGCATTGCTTATGAGCTAAAGAATATAGCAATACCTTATTCCTTGCTGCCTAACCTATAAGAGAACTGCATCATCACATACCTAATAATTCTCCATTGAAGTAGTGAATAAATAATCTGACAAATGTTGCCATCACATAATTGGTATAATGAGTTTCAACGGGGATGAGGTTCTGAGCATGATTTGTAGCTGGTGTAGATTAAGGATAAATCATGGAAGCTATTGCAGATTTAACTTTGTCATCACTGAGACAGAAGTCTGACCTGAATTTTGTGGGCAATTGTCAGAATAAAGCAGCTGAAAATAAGAAATTCAATCAAAACTTGACCAAGAGATATATAAAATATTGTAGAAAAGATGTGAAGCATCTTACAAGCTTCTTTAGAAATAATAAAAGTACAAACTGTCACCTGAAATTAGAACTACAAAAGGTCTTGGGTCTTGTTAGTTATTGCTTTCATTTGTTCTGCTAGGCTTTAAGGGATGTTCTGAAATAAAGTGTTAGGATAAGCTTGTGCTTTCAGGGACTAGCAGGAGAGCTTCTCATTTCTAGGTACAGCTCTGCTGTGATAATGTTTGTGTTTAAGGAGCTCTGAGCTGAAAAACTGCCATTCTTTTCTCTTAATGCATTGCTTTCCTCATTGACTGCATTTTTATCTGTTTGGTTGGATTGGAAGGCAAGTCCATGCTTCTGTATATGTTTAATATAAAAAGTTAAAGGCTCCTTTTGTCATAAAGTAAGACCTGAAAAAAACCCCACAAATATTCTAATTCTTTTCTAAACTCAGTACCACAAACATGGATAATACTTGTGAAATTTACAAAAAATTGTCACCGTTTGCATTATACTTATGCTCGGTGAAGAATGGTGAAATTGCTTATGGGTTTCTACAAATAAGCAGTAGATACTAGGGTTTACAGTGAATTTTTTTCCAAGTAATGCTAGATCAGAGTCCAGGGATTGTTCAGTCCAGGTCTTCTTGCTTTAGGTTTACTTTCATTTCTAGAAGCCTGTTCGCTGCCTCTTTACTGAGGTGCTTTTAACAACTATTCTAACATCTGATGCTGACTACAGAAAGTTACAGGGGCCAGAATAAAGAGAGCATTGTGCTTTCTTTTTTTTTTTTTTTTTTTTTTTTTTTTTTTTTTTTTGCCTTAAAAATATTGTAAAAATAGATCCTTATTAAATGAGGGAGAGAATAATTGGATGGTAACTGTATTGTCTGTGATGGTTATATCCCAAGGCGACAGTTCAAAATAAAACACAGACCTCATGTTTAATCAACTGCTGAGGTCATCTGACATATGACTGTGAAAACCATTTTTGAACAAATTCTTAATCACCTAGGGACAAAGAAGCCCTGATTAGGTGAATGGGGAGAAACAGTGTTCTTTAAAACACGAGGTTTTTCACCTCCATATTGCTAATTATGTGTTCTCCTGAATAAACAGTCAGACAGCAAAGCTGAGGAGATGTATCTGGATAAAACAGAAATATGACATGTGAAATACATATAAATCAGAGGGAAGGACAGGGAGGATATAAAGAATAAAAGACAAATGGTGACAGCTGATTGTGAAACACAGTTTCCTGAGCTAGTGACCATGTAAACAGATGAGTACACAGGACAGATTAGCTGAACATGGGTATATTCTCCTTCATACCAGAATGGCTTACACAGAACCAGCCAAGCATCTTTGACCCACAACTGAACTTCTCAGATAAACTATCTACAAATGCTGAAGAACTGACTGTAGCAACCAAATGACAAAAGACATGCAAGAAAAAGTTATTAGTAGGATGTTCATTAACCACTGTGAATTACTGATGACCAGTCCATGCTCTAAAACAATGCAAACAAGCATCTGGGTTGCTAAAGGTAGATTTAAACATCTCAATTTAAATGTTGTTTCATAAAAAAAAAAAAAAAGATATCAAAACAAACTCCACAAAAATGGAAGATATGTATAAATTTTAGTAACCAAAAAGGAAAAACAAATGCATATTTAAGCACTCAAAAATTATTATTTCCCACTTCATCTTCAAAATCCGTACCCTGGAATGCAATGTGATCTTCAAGAGTATAAAAAATATTCCAAAATTCTGCACTTTCACAAACTATCACTATATTGAGCAAACCATTAGTCCATCAAGTCTCTATTTCCGCCTGTAATAAACAAACAATTTAGGGACATCATCATACCTATCCACGACTTTTCAGAGGTATTTGAGAGTTAATGCAAGCTGATAACCAACTTGTGAAGAATTTGGAAAAGACTGCATGAGCATATGCATCAAATTGTTACACTTTACAAATTTGTTCTTCTTGATATTTGGATCAAATTACTTCTCATTTGACAAATTAAAAAAAAAAAAAAGAAAAAAAAAACTAGAACATAATACTTTCTATCAGCATGCTTATTTTTTACATTAAAAAATTATCTTTGATTAGAAACTTCTAGACGAAATTCTAATTTCCATAAACAATTTTTACAATTTCACTGAGATCAGAAACTCTGAAGAGAAACTCCAAAGGAAAACAAAGCTGTCTCAATTTAAAAGAAAACCAAGATGTCTGTCAAGGAAAGTGAGGAACCCTTCCAGTCTAGAAAGGGGTGGCCTCTTCCCAAAAACCACCACAACCTTTGACATTAAGAGACTTGAATCAGAAAATGTAGAGAAAAAGGATAACAATGCTTTATTACAAATATGTATATGTATAACCAACGGAAAAAAAAATGAACCAAAACAGAACAGAACAAACAGTAACACCATAACCAAAACTTTCAAGCAGATAAAGTCCTGTCTCTGCCCCTTTGGAGCAGTTCTATTTACAGACAGAGGGAGGCAATGCCGCATCTCCGGAGAGAGGGGCTGCAGTGACTCACTCATGGGCAAAGACTGGGCAGGGAGAGGTGCTGGTTCTGAAAAACTCCTGTGGGACTGGTGGCCACAGCGATGGGACAAAACCCCTCCCGTGGGCAGCACAAAGACACTCTCCTCATACTTTGTCCGAAAGCATTGGGGAGGGGGGGATGTTAGCAACTCCTCTGCATATGGCATTGGGCCCTCAAGGAGCTTTTAGCAAACCGAGTTAGTGCGAGTGTTCTCTCCAAGAATGGCACAGGGCACGCAGAGTTGGTGGCTGAGCCAGGGGAACCCCCTCCAGGTGCTTCCACCAGCCCAGCAAACAGTGGCTGGCACACAAAGCAGCCAGAAAGAGAGGTGTGGCAAAAACCAGGAATCCTCTCTACCCAACCCTCCACCTCCCCCCAGTCCTCTCCACAGCCATCACGTTGGAATGCAAAGCTATCAGCCAACCCTTTGCCTAGCCTTTAGATAGTCAGCTGGCTCTGGAACAGGTAGTGAGCAACTGGGCTTCAACATGCCTTGTGTCCTGGCCTCCACCTCCCAAACCATGGTGTTGGTAAGGCACAGAATAAACAAAAAATCCATGAAAGATTTTGAAACTATAACAAAACAAACAAACAAAAAAAACCCAACCCCCAAACAAATGAAAACAGCAAACAAAAAAAAACCAAATCCAATAAATTACTTTTGGATTGTTAAAAAAAAAAAAAAAAAAAAAATTATAACTTGTGAAGTAGTCTAAGAAAATTTATGAAGATAATAGAACAATATCCTGCATAGACTTGCTCTCTTCTCCAGCTTTATTGGGAAACACAACAATTATTCCAAGAGCATAATTCAAAAACAAGCTTCAGAAAACTTACCATGATTCCAAGGTTTTGGGATACAGAATAATTTCAGACATTGTTCTGGACTCTGATTGCAGCATGAATATTTTAACGATCAGTAGTCACTGTTAACAAAATTGATGTAAACAGACGCTCCAAGGAACGTTATTGAGCAAAACCTGCCAGAGCTCAAGAAGCATTTGGACAGTGCTCTCAAGCACATGGTGTGATTCTTGGGGCTCTCTTGTTAAGGGCTGAGTTGGACTTGATGATCCTTGTCGGTTCCTTCCAGCTCAGAATATGATGTGATTCTGTGAAAAGCATACTCATTCTGTCCATCTTTAGATTAACTCAAGTTCGGATGCTCATGTGCTGACAAGTGTTTCATTGACAGTCAGTTTTCATCCTAATTGATAGTACTAAAAATCCATGAGCTCAAGAAATGACAAACAAAAGTAGTTTGGAGTTCTTCTTCTTCAAATTCAGACTACATCTGAAAGCTTACTTGTACCTGAGTCAGAAAACTCAACTTTGTTAGCAAAGGCAAGTAGGAAATGAAATAATGTCAACACTTTTCACTCTCCAGAAGAGTCTTTTACCATCTTATATACCAGGGAAAAATAAAATTCTTGATCTTTAGCTCTGTTCTCAACTACTTCCTTACAGTCACTGAGGCTTATAATATCCATGAGGTATATACCAGAGGCTTGTTTGCTTTCTTCTTATCCCTTTAACAATGCTTCTACTTTTTGGTTTCCTAATTCTTCTGGTGTTCTCAAAGTAATTTCCTCAGCATTGCTGCATGATCTCAGACAGCTATTCATAGATATAATCAATGACCTGACATTATTAGCACATTTGCACCAAAACAGTGGAAAAAATTAAGTGTAAATTATAGTTTATGTACAGAAGGATGGATAGGTGTACACTGTAAGGATATAAGCCACTCCAACTGCATAAGCAGTGTGAAGGAAAGATGGAATCGTACCATTCATATTGCCAAAGTGGCAATGACCAACAAGTCACTCAGAAGAGAAGTTTCTGAAACTGTCTTTGTACATGCCCTTCTTTCCCCTTAGGTTACACCCCTACATCTCCAACACTCATATGAAAACTGTTCACTGTGAAATAATCCCCTGGGTATGCTGGATGGTCTGGTGCAGGTGTGACAAGGTGGTAATCAAAGACAGAGCTAAAGGATTGACTGGCATTTAGAGAGCACTTCTAACTAGGGAAGAGACAGTTGAGGAGCCTGTTGCTGAAAGCCACAGTGTAATCTCTACAGTATTTGCTGTTGTTGCATTCTGCCCACCAAGAGGAGTCAGTGCATCTTCTGGCTACTCCAGGACCCTGTCCCTTGACTGCTCATCTGAAGTTTTCACCCCTCAACTTTGTTCCTGCTCAACACAACCTTCACATTTGGGCAAACCACACTCAAGTGACATTGTCCCTTTAGTCAGCAGTCTCTTTAACAAAAGCCTGCAAGTGTCTGTAAGGCTGGCAACAGTCATGAAGAAGAAGCTCTGAAAGTGGGATGGAAATAGTTTGTCAACCGGAATTTCCACTGAGAAATTTAGACCATCTCCAAGTTTTGAGATAATAGAACTGAAGTCATCTGGTGTAATGGATGAGTCATGGACCTCTCATTGCGGTGCAATGAAAAATCATTTATTGTCTAGCACGTGTGTGTATTTATACCAAATTTAGTTTTGGTTTCTGTTAAAGTTCTCCAATCAGCATGTGCCATGCCAGCAGACTTCCTCTAACCAGCATGTACCACATGTCCCCTTCACCAATCACTTCCCAGCACACAGTGTGCACACAGTGTTAACACAGTGATCACATGGCCAGCTCCTGGCACTGGTCACTTCCCTCCACCCTGCAGACACATCACCAACGTCCAGCAATTCTCCTCCATCTTGGCTGCGTCATGACTCTCCACAATCTGAGGTGCAACTAATAGAAATGAGTCAGAAACACAGTGAAGAAAATATAAAGAGGGTGACACACAGACACAGAAACATGACTGTCTGGAGAGCTTTGTTTTTGAAAAATCTTTGGATGCCTGGAAAGAAGGGAATTTAAGAAGAAAGAAAATGTATCAGGTCCTTAAACATTGTTTTGAAGGGCTTTAAACCTCTTAAGCATCTATGAAACTAAGAGATGAGTGAGTACAAATCAAGTACTATAGCCATTTCAGAGAAGGAGCATTTTTATTGTCATTCTTATTAGTGCTAAAAGCTGCGTAAACTAAAAAAAAAAAAAAGGCATTACTGTACCTGTCTGCCCCTATATTCAGTACTGCAAAAGGAAAACGGTTTATTGGATAGATCCTCCAAGCTCTCTTTCTGTTTCACATGCAGCTTAACCTTTCTTGGGAGTAGAAACAGGGCAGGAAAGAATAAGCAAGGACAGGCATTGATCTTGGCTTATTGCTGCTCTCTCTGCCTGGGTTGGATGCCCCTCATTCTGATTCTGGGATATGTCATATTCTGTGGAAAGATTCATGCAGAAGCATCTCTAAGTGCTTCACCTCCACTCCCAGAAGCCATTATTTTTTTTCTGCTCTAAATGAAAAGCTAGGATTTTATGAGGGTACAGCTTATGGCTAAGTGCTACTTTTTAAATTCAAGGTAGATTTTTATTGTTGATATGTAAAGACCTGTTATATAGAAAACAGGAAAAACTTGACCCAGAACCCAAGTGAAAAATGGTGCAAGAACCTTAAAAAAATCAATGTGGAAGTTGGAAGAGAGGGAAGACCTCGCAACTTGAGAGAAAAAACCACAGAGACACTGGTGTGATACAGAATAACTACAGCATTATTAGCAAAATAGTGAAAACAAGACTGCAGAAGTGAAGTCTGCTACTAATCATTTTGGCTGTTTGAAAATCTTGGGATTGACCTCCAACATGAGAAAGTTCACTTTTGTGGAAACTGAGAGGGCTCAGCACCTTGCTTATATGAGGTTGTAAGGGAAACATGACAGAATGGTGTTTGTGACTACGGATTTACTTCTATATATTTTATATTATCTGTATTTTATGCTTCTGTCTCCTTGATGCCTTTAATTCTTTAAATCGATGATTAAAATTAAAAGTTCCAAGAGAGTAAATCTAAAGTAATTTTGTCATTCATATTCATTAAAAGACTTATGACACAAAAATATTCTTTATATGATACTCAGTGGAACAAGTTAGAAAGGAACTATTGTAAAAGAAATGTTTAATTTCTTTAGTGCTATATAAACATTACTGTAATGCCGCTCATGTTTTCGGAACCTGAGTTCCCTTTCTCCCCATAATTCTATTCCTGGATGGATATAATGCAGTAGTTCTCAAATATAACAAATTGCACCACAGGTTTTGAAACATGAAATAGTCCAAATGAGACTAGGAATCCATGGCATGTTGTCATGGGGGTCAATATAGACAGTCCTACTCAGTTGTGAATAAAACCCTTGAGAGAGATTACTATATTAATCTCCATTCATAGTCAAGCTTAAGGAAACAGTGCAAATCTGCAGAGGAAAAATGCTAAATGTCTTCATCTCTAGTGTTATCTTATTCCCAGGTATTTTAACCCATGTTTTCACAAAATTTCACTAGTTGTACCTATATGGTCTTGGAGGCCACTGATCCTTGGTTTCTCTGTCTCACACAGTTCTTGAACAATGCTCAAGAGGCAGTAGAGACAGTAGGGGATTAGGGATAAGTTGCTTGTTCATCAAGTCAGTTTTCTCAGGTTCACATAGCTCTGCACAGACATGATTCAGAGATTCATGTTAGACACTTTTGAAGAATGTGTCATTGCAGACTTTCCATACATTGTTCCTCCTTTCCTGTCACACAGTACTTTCTGAAGAACTCACAGGGAATTTGTTCTACACAATGCTACAGCTGCAGGCCACCCATTTGTTTCAAGTACTTTTCCTGAAGATTTTGGTTTCAAAAGTTTTGAACTCATTCATTAAAGATCTCTCCTTTTTTGTGTGTATTTTTCTTTTTTGTTTCGTGTTTTTCTTTTTTTTGTCTTGTTTTTGTTGGTTTTGTGGTTTGGGTTTTTTTGGTTTGTTTGTTTGTTTGTTTGGGGGTTTTGTTTGGTTTTTTGTTTTGTTTTTGTTTTTTTTTTTTGCTAAAGAATTGTACCAGAGAAGAAAATATCTTTTGTTCAAATAAATGTGAATATTTTGGTTATCTTTTAGAAACCATCAGAAGAATGCCATTGTAATTGACTCATAAAAAACCTATGTTGAACACTGCCAACTAGGAATGCTCAGGAAAAACATTCAGTATGACATTGGAGAGGGGAGAAGTGTGAACATACCAGATTTATGGTATAGAGCTGTCAGCAAAGGACTGCCAGTAAAGAGATGACCCTCTTTTATAGGCTTTTCAAATTCTGAAGATTATGCAGGGAGAAGTATGGAAAAAAAAACATTCCTAGCTAGTTTTAGAAAGTTCAGTCAAATGGATTAACAGATCACTGGGATGCTCCAGCTGTTATGCAGCAGTATGGTACATACAATCACAGAAGAGACAGTTTCCTCACCAGTGGCTGAATTCAGCACAAAAATAGGATCAGTTCTCTGTACTTCACTAACTTAGACTATTTCCAGTTTTGGAGTTTTGAAGTAATAATATAAAATCATTGAAATTGCACCTTGCTTTACATCTTACAAATTTATCTATTATTATTTATTGTTTTTTCTTTTAGAATCAGAAAAGTTTATTTCCTGAAAGAACCTTTTTTTCATTATTTCTATATGACACAATTAAAATGAAAAAATGCAATTATTTAAGCTTTTTATAGAGTAGGAAATTATATGATTTGGGCTTATTCAATATGAATTGCTTGGTAAAAATAAGGTACTAACTGAAATGTGAGTTATGAACATTCCCAACATGTTTTTTTTCCCCCTAATGATTATGAAGATATGGACTACCTAAACCTCAAGCCAAAAACTAAAATAAAGACTGCTCAAATACCTGACCTCAAGTGGAACCTGAGACATAAAATTAAGGCAGTTACTTCCCTTCTGAATTACATTGCCATGGATTCTCACAGAACTGAAAAAGCCAGAATGTGGGGCAACTGTAAAAAGATCATCTACTCCTCTAGCTTCCAAAATCTCTTTTTTAATCCATTCTTATCTAGACTGTAGTCTTTAGAAGACAAAATCCGCCAGCCAGAAAATTAACAAAACAGGATATTAACAAAAAATAACTACTTTGTCTGAAGTACAAACACAATTTCTTCTGTTAAATGAAATGACCTAGCCAAAACAATATTTGTCAGAGGAGTTAAGACCAGCAATTTATGGACTAGCTGTCATGTAATACAAGATGGAAGCTTTAAAACTATACCAGGCATGGTAGGAATTCTAAAAGTTAAAAATAATTAAGATAATTCAATTTGAAGAGTATTATGATCTACTGTACATTCAGAGGGATCAAAGGTCATGTCTGTCTGTTAAAATTGTCCATATATAGAGCATGAATAAATAATTCACCTTGGTCTCAGAAGGCTCAAGGATTAAAATCAATTATTACAAAGATTTGTTGTTGCTGTTGTTTTGCATATAATGATAAAGATGCTACCCTGCTGAATCTTTAGATTAGGTTTTCTTCACATCTTTAAAGGTAGTTTAAATCTACCACCTTGAGTGTGTATCACTTTAACACTTTCAGCAAAGTTCTTCCCCATCAGCACTTTATTGACTACTAAAATATGTTTTGTAATAATTTACAGTCTAAATCATTCCAAACTTGCTGGCAGTCAGGTTCCCAATGAAAAGTTCTTGACATGATCAGAAAGGATGAAGGAAAAAACCCTCAAACAAACAGATGATAAAGGTGGATATTTTCAGATAACTATATTTTTTTTTCTAGAAAAATCAGTAATTAAACAGTAATGAAGCTTAAGAACTGAGTCAAAAGTCAGATAGCTGAAATTGTTCTGGAATTCTTTTAAGAAAGAAGCATTTCAGATTCTTGGGAAAAGAAAGTGAGCAAGATGAGGGAAACACTTTCAGACTTGGGGATGTGACACATTAGAATTCCAAAGCAGACACTGATCAGTATTAAGCAATGAGATTTCATTTGCAGATCTCATGTAAAATTAATTTTCATAATTCTCTTAGTTCCTGTCTACATGTAGAGATTTTTTTTCTCATTATCTACTTTATTAACATAGTTGAATTCTTCTGTTCGCTGTCTGGGAAGAAAAGATGAGAGAGAGGTATTTTAC
Source organism: Syndactyla subalaris (assembly GCA_035584875.1). Lineage (NCBI taxonomy): Eukaryota > Metazoa > Chordata > Aves > Passeriformes > Furnariidae > Syndactyla > Syndactyla subalaris. The sequence goes on from JAWMRD010000085.1 coordinate 38,277,791, forward strand.
TAAGACTCACTGAAAAATGCACTCTCAAATCTCAAACCACTGGTCCCATGAACTGAAACACAGTTCCCTCTAAGAACATTACCATGTCATAAAAAAGGGAACAAAGTATTAACTGTTCCACTGAATAATCAATTCAAGTGAAATTATTGCTAAAGTCATGCAGTTATGCTGGTATGTAATATTTTAAGTGCTTCTTATGGAACGAGATTTCCCATTTAAAGTTCACAATTCAGTTTGACACATTCCTCTTAATAGTATATTTAGAAGACACAGACTGAGAGATAATGCCATCAGCAGTGACCTATTAGCTCCACATCAACAAGCAAATTCAACACAGTCACTCCTACTAAATACACCTGAGTTTTTCCATTTAAGTATCAGGAACAGTCTGACTGCTTAGCTAGCAAGATATAACAAGATTACAGCCCAAGGAAGGATGGCTACAGGCTGTTGTCACATTCACTCTAACTCATATTAATAATGTCTTCTGATCTATCTCACACTCATGATGTGCAATGGGATAAAAAAAACCCCAAAAATCAACATACAGATTTTATTTTTCTGTCAGCATTATAGCAAAGGAAGAAACAGGAATTTATGCCACTACTTCATCAGTTTGGAGGGGTGGGGAGGGAGGAAGAAGCCATGTGTAATCCATATCATATACAGGTTATATGACTGAGGTGTTTACCTTAGGAGGAATTTGAACATCTTTGGCAAACCATTCCTGTCCCATTCCCTGAGGCTAGCAATGTCTTATCAATGGGCAACCAGACTTCTAAGTAAACTAAATATGAACATGAGCATGGCTTCCTTTTATCAAATCCTTGTATTTTCATTTCAGTTTGGAAAAGATACATGAAATTAGAAGAATATGGCTGATTGGTGTTGTTTAAACACACATTTTCTCAGCAGGAAATCACAAACAATTTCATAGTATGGTCATATAAGGTTTGCTATAACTGAAGGTATGTTAACCCGAGTTATTAAAACAATGGGTGGGCCACAATTTGAACAATCTGATATCTCAGAAGTTTTGGAGACAAGGGTCAGTCAAAACAGCAGTAGTTGCCAGGAAGTTACTTAGATTATCCATCTCTTTGGTCCTTAATCTTAAATATCACCAAAATATACATAACTATATGTAGATCTTTATATTTTTGTGATATTCAGGATTCAAAATACAGGTGGGAGTACAGGTTTGTTATGTTTAAGTTTTTTCCTGATGGTCCTCAGTTAAATCACAAGAGAAGTAATATATACAGACAGGTAGAGTGACTGGATGACAAATGTACTCTGTCTATATTCCAGAATGCTTAAATTTTATCTGCGAGTTTCCAACCTCAGAAAAGACCATAATCCTAGAATTCTTTGTTATTGCTGCCTACACTGAAGTTGTAACACAGCCATGAAGTTTCAAATCTTCAGAAATAGGTTGGACTTGGAAATTCTAGGTGAGACGCATTCATTGGTAAAACTGCAATTACTTATTACTCACTCTTTTAGTCATGAGTCCTTTATGATTATTTAAAAATCTAACAGATTTTGAAAGCTCTAGTCCACATATATGACGTGGACTAGATACACAGGATATGTTTTTTGTCAGGAAGTTTAAAAGCAGACACACACTGTGGGTTGTATAAACATTTCTCAAACCTAGACACACTCCAGGCCATTATTTCTGGCCCAGAAAATTCAGTGACCCCAGACAGATGCACTGCCAAGAAAGTGAAAGGTGGCCATCACAACCACAGAAAATGGCCAAAGAAGTGGCAGCAGAAAGGAAGCAGATTTAGATATTGATTCAGCAACTTGGCAGCATCTGACAGCAGGTATTCTGTGAACCCCAAATGGATTTTGAGAGCATCCACAGTTGAATGTAAGTGTTTCCTCCAGTGTGGCAACACTTGTCGACACAGAATGGAGCCAATTCTACCTTTCGTAGAAAAAGAATAAATTGCATTTAGTGTGTATAACTCCACGGCTCTGGTGCAGAGGGCAACACTGAGGCCACACTTGGAAACACTCTTCAAATGTCTGATTTTAAGACCATCTAGCATTTTCCCAAGTTTTTGGAAAGTATCTTGTCCTAGACATAGTTGAAACATAGTTGAAAAGCCCTTTCAGTGAATGAGGGGAAAAACTGCTCATCTTAATTATTGTTACAGATATCTGAGGAAAATAAACACATCATACTATATCTGGCCTGCATACAAGCTAGTCTTTCCTTGAATAAACTTCTAAAAAATCTAAGCAGTGCTTCAGAGGAGAAAAAGCTTTCTATGTGACAAGAAGTGTCACATACTCTTATGCCCTGAGAACCTCAGGAAGCCAATATCCTTTATACAATGTACTGTAGAGATGAAGAAAAACATTTTCTACTAATTTATTTGGTGTATAAGTGGTTGAAGGTAGAAGTTTTGCAGTCAAGCCTTGAATAAATGAGGTCCTCCTTTTTCAAGCAGCATAATGCTGTCGATTCCCTTCAACATTTAGGCTGCTGCATGTGGGAGGGAGGAAGGGAGGGAGGGAAAGAGGGCTTTGCTGCTGCATATGGGAGCAGGATTCCTGCCTTTGTCAAGCTGGCACCCTTGCCTTTCAGCACACGTTCTGCTCCACTGACATTCATTGGCTTCAGTAAGAGAGAGATCATCTGAAGAAGCTCAGACAAATATTTGATTTGGATGATTATCCTGCAGGTGTCTCATCATCACCATGATGCTTGGAATTACTAATTATTTTCCTTCCATTTATGCATATCTTGCCATGAATACATATATTATGGCATAGTTAATTCAGATTATTCTGTGACCTCTTGACCACTGTTTTCAAGGAGAGCCCACTAATGGGCAACAGCATGTGTTAGAGGAGAGAATAAATGCTAGGGGTGATCCCAGCAGAAGACTTAGTTCATCTCCTTCCCATCAATTCTTTCCCTTTGATGGAATACTACTTCAGTAATTGTAATGAGGTATCTACCAGTTTTCCTCACTCCATTTTGGTAAGCCTTACAACCACACATGTCTAGCATTAGCAGCTGTAAAAGTTGTGCCCAACATAAATAAATAAATAATCATGTGCCACACAGGTATTATTATTTTTTAGAACTGTTAATTCCATGAAGTATTGTTAAATTGCCCAGATTCCTTGGCTGGCATCAGTCAGATTCTAGCTTGACCTTTTACAAGGATCAAAGAGGATACAATTTTGTGTACAGATAATGAAAATAATTTTTCATCACAATACTCCCCACCATAACTGGCTTTTCTTCCAGGTGACACTGAAAGCAGGATAGATACCTTAAAAAAATAATATGTTAATGGTATTCAAACAATTACCACAATTTATTGATTTTTTTTCAAAAATAAGAAGGTAGTTTTCTTTATTTATGGACTGTCTGAGTACAAATGAAGATAGAAAAGCAAACTGTTAACATCTTACCCCATTACAAAATCAAGTTAAATATCAAATGACAGAAATGAATTCTGTCAAGTCAGTCTTTTTTCCAGTATAAAACATACACTATCCTATTGAATAGTGGTGGAGACAATGTTTCACAAATGATCAAAATTAAAATATCTTATAATATTAATTGATATTTCCTAGATAATATTCTGTTCTATAAAGGTTCGTGTTCTTCTGTGGCTCAGCTCAGAGCAAAAACAGTTTTGAGACAGCAGGTAATGCCCACAGGAAGGAAGCTGTGGTTTTTCAGTCACTTCTGAAAATGACATTTGGGAGAATGTAGTACTGTTCATATTTTGGTGGGTGTCTGTACAGATTTCACAGGCAGGAATTTTTTTTTATATAGTAGTGACACATTATGTGATTATGCCTATGTGTATAATTAAGTGGTTACAGTATAGACATATTACTGCTTTTTAATGTCAGCAGCAGAAGCCTCTTTGCCAGGCATTGAAAGTGCTTCACTTCAGCAATTAGTAAAAGTCAGCATGTGACTTTGTATTCAGACTTTACATGTACTCCAATCAGGTTATTTGAGAGATACCAGAGTTACAAGATAAGCTGTAGTTTCTCAGCAGCCCATCTAATATCCAAAATTATATGCTTACACAGTTAGTACATGAGAGTTTGTGTTCAAATTGTCATGAATATGGGCATGATACAGGCAAGAACATGCATCCCTTAGTAGGCCCCACCAGAGGAAAAGCAGTCAGCGTCTTTATTTCTGAGCAGGCACCAAGTGTCAAATGAGAAGAGGGTGCTTAGAGTGTGCCCTCTCCTATTCCTGTTTACAGACTGTGTTTGGTGTTCCCAACTGTTGGTCCTACCCCTGTGAACCCACAGCACTTCACTTGCTGTAGTTGGCAATCTGTTAAAGGGACTCCTAAAATGCTGCCTCTTGTGCTACCATTTTTCTACTGTTCTTATGGAGACAATCAGAAAGTGGCCAGTGAAGAAGGCTGAGCAGCAGCAAATCTGAGCTGAAGTATCAGAACTCTGTGTGTGTTTGAAAAAAACAGATATTTCTTCCTGAAACAGAAGACATGGAAAAGATGAGTTAGCTGCATAAAACTGCCCCAGAAAAAGGGACCAAGAACACATGATGTTGTGCATCCCTGGGACTCATCCTCCAGTCTCTGTTTATTAAGATGAATCTTTGATCAAAGATATTGGAATATTGGAGCCTGGAGGGAAGTGGCAACATCATAGCTGCAAAATATAGTCCAACTGAAATAATAAAGCTTGCCGATTGCATACATAAAAGCCAGTTGATTCCTTCCTCAAGCTTGTTTCCAGAGGCAACCTCAGTCCAGATGTGGCTTGAAAGGACACCTAGAATTAAAGCATATTTGTTGACTGAGTCTCCAAAGGCAATCAACAATAAAAGTCAGTAGGAAGAAAGAAATAGCATACTGCTCTTTGGGATAATGGTTCAAGGTGAACATGAATCAGACAGCATTCCCTCATTTTAGCATGAAAATGTCCACTTGGTTTGAGAACTTCTCTTCACAGAAAGCAACCTAATAGAGACTAGAAGACAGATGTTTCCAGACTCAGTAATGCAAAGTGACCACTATTAATCAGTTTTATTGTATTTGTTAGGTTTTAAACCGCTCAAATACTTATATCCAAATACTTCTGCACCCTGTGTAAGCAGTGGAGAGACTGGGAGCACAGTAAGGGGCACAGAGACAAATGTTTACTCTTGGCAGTGACAGGTTTAAAGAAGCTTGACCCCTTCCTATTTTCTGCCAGGCCCCGGGGCAGGTAGTGCTAAGTAATGCTGCAAAACAGCAGCATACTGGAGGCATTGTCATTCCCAAGCAACCCTAACTTCCCTGCCAGGAGAGACAAACCGGCATTTTCCCCTCTATTGCAGGGACTAAATAACTCACAGCTTTTTCTGTTCACCTCAGCCACAGCAGCATCTGCTTAATTTCCTTGGACTTAGACCTGGGTGGCCCCAGCTGTGCACTGTCTTCTGGATGTGGCCCAGACACAGCAAGCAGACTTTGACCAAATATGACTTCTGATAAGGATCAACTTGTGTATCAAGGTCTCTCAGTCTGAGACAATTTGGAGGAGTGGAGACCTCGGACAAAAGTCTTCTTCTGATTCAATACCCCTGGTTCTCTCCAATACAGATAGAGAGAGATATCAAATATGGCTGGATGTAAGTGGGAAAAAAGTACTCTTTACCAAAAAGAATGCTAAATAACAATACTGATAAAACTCAGTTAAGCTAACCAGAAAAATCCCAAGCTCCTGCCCACCGGGCCAAAACGAGATGCTGGCTGGCATTCGCCAACCCATTAAAACCTGGCAGGAATGGTTTGGAGGGTCAGTGCTGGAGTGAGGCTGCAGTGCCAGCACAGGTAGTCAGAGCAGGACCCCCAGGCGACTGGAAGAACCCACAAGAGACCTGCCAGATCCAGCGATGAGACCTGGCCACTGTAACTCCGATGGTGGTTGTAGTCCTGGTCCACCAAGGTGGTGGCAGAAGCTCTGGGTGGTAGAAGTCCAATGGAGTGAAGGAAGGAGACCCTTGATCTGCTGAGTGAAGTCCAAATGTGGTCTTTTTTTCGGCTCAGGGCGGATGGGAATGCCTCTGGTAGCTCCCCTGGGGTGGGGAGTTCTTCATTGTATGATTAATGCTGGATCAAGGGACATTTCAAGAGTCTGACACTTCTAAGATGTTAAGGCTGCCTGTTATGTCAGCACAGGTGGATCCATTATGGCCATCAGCAGAGATGGATATCTTCAGGCCAGGTGTGTGAATTGTTCCGACGCCTCCCCTAGGGGAGTTATCACAGATGAGTCATTTATGTAAGGACAAAGAAACATGCAGCTCATAGCCTTAAGGGACAGGTGTACATGCCGTCAATGTCTGGATTATCTGAGTCATCAACATTCCAGTCTTGTGGATACATTTTTGTAGTAGGATAATGGAGTAGCGTCCTTAAGTCACCCCCCACAATTTAAATTGGTAGGCATATTCAGGGAAAAGAGAAAAGGTGGATATCAAGTTTTTGTGTAATCCAGGACACAAGGGGAGAAGAAGGAATCCCAGACCATTGCTAGTCAGGGTTTACAGGTCTGGATTTTCTCCTGTGCTCCTGTTCTAGAAAGGCAGCTTGCATTTCTTAAGTACAATCTATGCAATATTCCTTCTGTTTCATTTTCTCCAGCCTACACAAGAAATCTTTTGGCACTGCTTTTCTCAAGTCCCCAACTAACAAAGTGGTAATACATACATATATATATATATATACATGCATTTATATATATATATATTTCTATGTATGTATGTATTATATGTATTTCCCACACCAAGATGTGAAACACAAATAGACACTGAAGTTATCAGTGCTCTACTGTGGCTGTTTAGAGATAGCTGCTGGGCACACAGAGGTCTTGTTGTAATAGCTGTTATCCTTCACTCTCTAAAAAGTGCAAGAAAACCTGGATGTTAAATATAAAATAATATTTTTCTTTCTAATTCAGAGTTTCCAGCTTGAAATGTCATTTTACTTCATATCAAACTGAACATAAACTGGACTTAAAAGAGAAGAGTGAGAAATACTAAACTTAGACAACAGGAATAAAAAAAACCACATTGGTATGCAACCTGAAATACATAATTTAGAATGGTGAGCCAATCAGAAATATAATATCTACGCACATCAATATAGAAATATTTAAAAATTAAGGTAAATTGAAATAGAGAAAACTAAATGAAATTTTGAATTTTTAAAATTTTCATTTCTCACAACCAAAAAATGCTTTTTACTACATTACCTGTTAAGAATTGTATGGAAGTTTAAATGTATCGAAGTTTTACTAACAAATAATTCTATAAGTAATTTGTTGGTATAATTTCTACAAAGAGAGAAAATTCATATATGATAATCCTTTCAAAATGTCACACAATAACAGAAACTGATTCAAAAGCATTTTCAGAGCCTGCAAATTTGGCCTAACATATTTTCTTGTGAGAGAAACAAATTTAAAATAAAAGAGGCTGAAGAACAAAATAGAATCAGGGAGAGACCTGATATATATAAAGGCAAAATGAGATTATATAGTTCATGGAGGATGAATTCAGAGACACACAGAACAATTTAGAGAAAGTAAATCAACAGCTCTGATTTATTCTTCCAAACAGCGTGAGAGTGGGCAAAACCAGAAAGCAACCAAATTTCCGAAAGACTTTTTGTCTCTAGTTAATTTGTGGAATTCATTGCAATAGCTTGCCAAGGTTTGGAATGTGGCTAGTTAGATGGTTAATAAGCATAGCCAGAAGTTGTACAGAGTATAAACATGTTTTTACAAAGACATAAATTTCATGTCAGCTACATCTTTTTTTTTTACTTTTTATGGGTTATTGCCAAAGATTATACAGGTTTTCTTGAAAATAGGGCAATAATAATGTACTGAACTTCAATGAAAATGCCATTTTTTCCCTTTTATATAATTTGTTTGTTGGGCTCTAAATCTTTTGAAGTGAAGCAAGTCATTTCACATGGTTGTTGGGTTTTTTTGTGTTTTTTTTTTTTTTGTTTGTTTGGTTGTTTTTTTTTCCCCAGCCATTTTTAAAAAAGCAATGTAATATAAATTAAAAGAGAGAGCTAGTTACTGTTCCAGTGAAACTGTGGAGAGGAAGATAAAATGATGACAGTAGTGAGTTTTGATGAAGGGTTGTTCTGGCCACCATCTGAGGAGAAAGGAGGTGAGAACCCACCAATAAAACTTCACATGGTAATTCTGTCTGCCTGTGCCCCACAACATACTGCCTTCATAGTGAGGATATAATTAAGACCTACCAGTCTCTCCTACCTCCTGCAAATTTGGTATTTTTGGATCTGCACACAACTCTCATATCCAATTCCGGATTAATTTTACCGTTACAGCCTAATCTGTTCTCAAAGAGCCAAATGACAGCTTTAGTCAAGGGTCATGCTGGAACTAAAAGGACAGGCAGAGTTACCTTCTTTTCCTTCCCTGTATTTGGGTATAGGGTCAATGGTATTTTCTTGGACACTCAGCACGGGGCTTGTGAATGGCCAGTGTTGGTAGGAGAGAGTGAACACCCTTCCCAATAGAAATAGAGGGAAAAAATAAACCTGCAAGGTTTTACAACTCAATTCATGCGCATTTGAGAACCCAAACATTTGGGGTTTATTTTTTAAATGTCTTCCAAAGATGAGACTGGCAGGTCTGTCCAGCTTTTCTGGATACATTTGGAGAGACAGTGGACATATCTAGGGTCTCACCACCTGTAACAGTCAGCAACTGTTTGACTGGTAGAAGGCAACTGATCACCTCCAGCCCAGGTCTGTCCCCTGTGTGCCATCGTTATCTATCGTATTGTGCTGGATGCAACAATACTGTGGTGGCAAGGACGAACTTACAGAAGAACTTACAGTGCGGCTTCCCAGGAGGTTTCAGAGTCGATGTTGGTCTTCTTCCCACCAGCTGTTAGGAGTGCTTGGTTTGACCTCTGGATGCCAAAAAAATTGTTTGTGTTCGCAGAGCAGATATAATCCTGGATGGAAGAATAAGGTGGCCACAATGGGTATATAAAAGCGCAAGAGTCCAGCACTGCCCTAAATGAAGCCTCAGAGAACACTGGAGGAGGAAAGTACCCTGTTGGGGCATCCAGAACGCAGGATAAAGCAGGCACTTTGGGTCCTGGTTTCCTTTTCTTGGAACCATAACCAAACAAGGGAGAGCAAGGAGGGGCAATAGAGGGTTCCTGTGAAACAACAGTGGGCAGAGAGACCTGGCAGCATGTCCAGAAGCACACCAATGTGGGAGCACGCTGGCTGCCACTGCAGTGCTTAGCAAAAAGCTGAAATCTAAGGGGAAAAAATTCACACAAACAAACAAACACAGGACATAATTATAGTTTTCTAGTATAAAAGTCCCAGTGAGGGTCATGTCACACAGAGCTTGGAAAACCACTGCTCACACGCTCAGTGGCAGGCACCCCTGTTTTCCTAGTTTTGTGCTCCCTATATGCCTATTGTCTTGTAGCAGATAGGAAAAGCAGCGCAAGAAAGTGGATCTCCTCTCCCTCTCAATAACCTCCATTGCTCTCTGTCTGCTGCTGAGGGGAACTGCAGGACTTAAACGGGGTGCAGGGGGTGGGGCAGGGAATTTAAATGAAAAGGGAAAATAGAGGGGGACTGCCACAGCACGCAATTCAAAAGCAAACTCGTTTCACCAAAGGACTGTTTTCAAGGCCCAGCCATGGCAACAAATAGCCTTCCTTCAAGTTCACCTTGTAGTGCAGAGAAAAGAAGCAACCTGCAGCCCTCGATGAGGGTGAGCAATGGAGGGGTGGATATGAGGATGGGAACATAGTATAAGAGAGGCAGAGAGGCGGGGAGGGAGGGAGAGCGGGGGAAGGGGTGGAAGAAAAGAGAGTGCAAATCCAAATGTCGATTTGTAGACACAGTGAGGAGAGCCTGCTGGCTGACAGGCTGATTTATTGGATTCTTCCAGTTAATCACTGCCGGCCTGTGGCCAAACGGATCTCCAGCAAAGCTGAAAGGCAGCTGAGGGAAACAGGCTTATAAGCATAAAGCCGCATAATGGTGTTCAATGAAGTGTGAGACTTTTAGTTCAGTCTCAGTGAGCCGGCCGCATTGCCGGAATGTCAAAGAGGGATTGTGGGTGGAAAAATTATGGATTTAAACTGCTAGCTGTAAATGAGGTCAATATGTCTGGTTCATAAACAGTCCGAGGCTATTCCAAGAATGCAGTGAGGGGGAAAATTAGCGTGAAGCCAACACTGTAGACAAACCTCATTGAGATATAATTGCAGCTATAAATACAAGTGAAAAGCTTACTGAGTGCAATAAAATATAGACACGGTTTTTTATATCTCTCCCCCCACATATTTCCTTCTTTCAATCTATGCATTTGTTAAGTGTTGTGCATCTATAATGTTTCCCCCCTCCTTCCTCTTCTTTTCCCTCTGACACCCAGTGTTGAAATTAATTGAGTGTTCTTGATCTCCCATTCCATTTTATTCAGGCAAGATTGGAAAAAATCAAAAGAGCACATCTAAAGCATTTTCTTCCCTTTTGCTTTTCTATTTGAATCAGGTTGAAATGTGTTAAAAAAAAAAAAAAAAAAAGGCACTGCAACTTTTTTATATCTTAAAAAAATGCAGTAAAATGTCTTTTTAAACGAATACATCTGTTAGATCATTTGAATCTCAATTTAATGAGGTGACATCAAAGGCAAGTATTGTATCCTACGGAGAGTCTCTTTCATGAGTTACCTGGTCTTTGCTCATGAAACATTGACTTTAAATTAATGTGATGTTTCAGATTTTCTTTTTTTTCCCCCTGTAGGTCTTTTATTACTGTATGACAGGGGGAGGAAACAGTACCAAAGGACAGGAGGACAGACACTGAGCAATATGCCTTACCCAGTTTAAAACTGATACAGTAATAAATTGAAGTCTAATGGCTATGGTCAGGCTGTTTTTTCCCCCTAAGCCAATTGATTTAAATGGCAGTAATTTGGCTAGCAAGGCTAGTCCTGTTTAAATTAAAGCCATTAATATAATAGCACCAGTCTTGAATTAAATCCATCTGTAGCAGAGCCTCCACCGGTCAGTGGTTTAATTACTGTCCAGGGATGTCCTGAAAACACCCACATTCATACAAACAGGAATAAGAGATTAAAACCAGGATCCAGAAAACCTCCTGTTTCACTTGGATGTAAGAAGCAGACATCTGTTACAGTCAAGGAGGGGAAAATCAAAAATCTTTATTCTTCTTCTAGAAGCACAATATGCAAATTCTTTATGTTTTTTGCAAAATCCTACCCCTCCCATGCCTTCTCCTCACCTTGGCAATTGCATTTAAATTTGTTGGCCCGATGATCTGGACGCGTGTTGACCAATGTAAAAAGTTTCTGAAAACACTGAAATGTATCTGAGGATTAGCATCCAGTACAGAAAGCTTATTCTTGGCAGAGGCCTTCACAATGTGGTTAGGATTGATCTTTTAACTTCCTCCACCATTGTTCTTGATTCCTATTGTGGCAGGCTGCTAAGTATTGTGAGGCATTTTCTTCCTTACTTGAAGAACTATGCAGGATTTTCTTTGGACCTATTTAATGTCAAGCTTTGCCTGTGGGAACTAGAGGATACAAGTCTTCCATTTTAAAGAAAGCATCTTTGTGCTTCAGTCTCACTTTTATGAGATCAATAGCACCTTCAAAGTAGTTCTTCTTTTGAAAACCGCCTTATAGTTTCCCTCTTTAACAGGCAACTCCACTGTATCAAAAAGACTGAGTTTATTCTATATTTTGCTTGGTTATGCCCTACTGACTTACTTATGGCTGTTTTAAGTTATGATTCATCGTGGTGAACATCAGTCAGCTTCAGGTGAAGTTGTTTGCTTCACTGGACAGGAGATTAGTGTTGAGACTTGCATGTAATAATAAATGTTATATTTTTGTCTGAACTTAGGTTTGCACTTTGCAGTAAAGGGAATGAATGTTGTTTAGGATGAAATAGCACCAGATATATTCTGTATCCCTTTGTGTATATAGCTGAAGAATCCAGAATGCACTCCTAGTTTTTAGTAATTTTTCACAATTCCCTGTCTCAGCATCTCTGTACAGACAGCAAAAATATAACAGACTGTTTCACTACTGTCTGCACCAAATGATCCTCCAGTAATTCTACCCTATAACCATATGGTCCTCTGAACTAAAAAGAATGAACAGCACATTCTCAGCGTTTTCCTAGACAGTGCTCATAAAGCTGCCTCAGTTTAAGGTTGCCTGACATTTTCCATTAGGAGTCCCTGTTTTAAGTCAATTACCGCTTTATTTAACTGAACAGAAGATTTCTGTGTGTCTATGAACTTTTGTGGACAGTAAAGGATGGTGACGTCTAGAGGTTTTGTCATTCAGAATTTACTGTATTTTTGGGAGCATAAAGTTGTGTCCTTTTACTTTGTCTGAGGTACAAAATGCTATGAGAACTCCATTAGTCATACGCTTAGGTCAGACAAGTTTTGCATGTGTACAGTGTTCAGGGATACAGCACGTAAAAATCACTGTGACCAAGGGGGACAAATTTTTAAGTGTTTAGCAGGTTTGGTCTGTCCATGTTCTCCTTGACCAGACACATAACAGTGTAATACTCCAGCATTACAAAAGGCCTAGTTTAATATGCAGAAATCAGAGGGAGAATTTATTAGCTTGGGTTCAGTCCTGAGCTAACCCATGCACGAAATTTCCAGTCAATTGAGAATTTGTGCAGAGGAAACCCATATCTTCAAGAAACAGACCATGAGGACATAACCTTAGCCTGAAACCTTAAAGAAGAAAAGACAATTAATTAGAATGAAAAAAAAAAAAATAAAATTGAATTCAACACATAATCTTATCCCAGAATGGTCACACAAATAAATGCTTCCACAAAACTGTATGAGTCATCCACCAGTCTGTCAAAGCAGAACTCTCCAGTTGGGTCAGTTCTTCTATCCTGCAGCAAAGCTGTTCTTAAAGAAATTACCTCGATCAACATCCAGGCATATATTTCTAGCCACATTTCAGTTGAAAAGTCAATGTGACTTTTTGAGTCCTTAGAAAAAGGAACTGTATATAAGTATGAGTTTGGAATCAGTAGGTCTAAGACCCTGGTCATGAAGCTGAGCTAAGGGTATTTCTTTTAAAAATATTTAAGATTCCAAAATTTCACCCACTGAACTTTTGTAGAGCCTTTGGTTCTTAATACCTTGAGATAGGCTAAAGAGAAGTAGCTACACAGTTTTCTCAGGAGACATTTTTAATATTAGGAGGAAATAAGGATTTTGGCAAAAATTTAAAAGCATAACATACAACTAAGAGAGCATTTCACAAACCACTGACTCAGCACACATCAACACACAAAACTTAGTGACATCTAACCCACAAATTTTAAGTTACCAAAAATATTAAGTAAGAAACGAATAAAGAAAGAAAGAGAGATTAAAAGAGTAAAGAAAGAAAGAGATTAAGAAACAGGAGAAGACATCATCAGAGTCCTACGAAAATCTAGCTCCACAGGGCAGACAAGTCCCAAGAGAAAAGGCAAGCTGGAGCCAATTTGCTCTTGTATTTACGTGCTTTGGCCACCGTGGCCACCCCTCCCAGTTGGGATGTCTGGCACTGACCATTCTGCTCCTCCCCAGCTGGGAGCGAAGGTGGTGTAGCCAACCAGAGGCTGAGTTAGGGGCTTCAGGGGGTTTGGTGTGGGTGATTGCCCTCTTGATTGCCCAGTCAAGGCTGTCCTCTTGATTGACAGCTGCTCCATGTGACTGCCATGTGAGTTCTGAGGCTGCCCTTCCCCCCACACACAGAGCTGATTCCAACCCAATAATACAATAATACTTTTACTGATCCAGTGTCTCATGGTAGCAACAACAATTGGCTGCAGTTCATATGCTTTGGCTGATACCTTTTATGTCCTCTGCTCTAATACTTCAGTAAACAGACTGAGACTAAGAAACTGAGGGTCTAATACCATCTCTGAATGCTGTCAGCAAGTCATATATATATATATATATACGTGTGCCAGGTATGTCTCCTAGTAATACCTTAGGACACAAAAAGGCAGATGGCTTTTAGATGGAGCCAGGAAATACATCTGGTCCATGACCATATCTTCTTGCTATCCTCCTCAATTTCATATAAGATAAAACAGAAATTGTGAAAATGATCAAATGATGATATTTTGCCACAAATGATGATCATTCCATGGGCAATCATGAGCAAAGACAGATATCAGAACGTGCAAAATTCTGTGAAATTTGTGACTTGTTTCTATTAAAGATACATGATCTTGCAATATAAAGAAAAATGGGTGCATATGTAACTTACTGAGCTATAAATTGCTCTCTGTTTTTAAAGCTTTCTCTATATTATACTTTCAGAGAATAAATAAGGTTATCTGTAGGAGATGTAAGTTATCCTACAGAAATATAAGGCAAACTATTTCCTGATATACCTCTTCCGCATAATTTCCTTTTCAGTTTTTGAGTCTTTGTTAAGGGTATGGAAAGAACAGTGATCTTCAGTGTTAGTAGGCCCTTTCATTAAAAAAAAAAAAAAAAAAAAATATATATATATGATACCTAAAGCATTCTCTTCTTACAGACATTTTGAAAATCTTCCTATTGTTTTCTTTACTGGATTTTGTTTGGAAAGCCTAGCTGCAGACAGAGACCATGGTGGTTTGAGAGAATTATTATAAGAATACAAACCCATGTAATTCAAAAAGATTTTAATCAAACCAATGACGAGAGGGAAATTATTAAGCAGCACACAGGAACATCCAAGGCAAGAAGATGTAGATTGGACTCTTTATTTAAGCCCCTTCCTCTTCTTGACCGTTATAGTTTCAGAACTCAGTTGGAATTCCTTCCAAAAGCTTGGAGCCAATGCCTTAGTGTCGATAAAGAGGTTTAACAAAGGGCACAATGGATATGCATGTCCTGATGTTAACAGCTCTAGCCAGAATCTTTGTTCTGATCTCTCCCCAGGCCAGAGGGAAAGGAAGATTGGCTCGGGGGGAGGGGGAAGGAGTCAGAGTTTCTGCACTTTCTGCGCAGGTCAGGAGTTCACCGGCTCAGCGTGGAGGACAGAGGACAGGGACACACACACCTGGTTCGGTATCGCTGGGGAACCAGAATTGTGTCTTTTGCTCTCTGGCTTCACTGATCACCTGTGGACACCACGGACTATGGCGGGGAAGGAGGAACATGCTTGCTTTCTGCAGAGGCTGAGTTTCTGGTGCTTTTTTTTTTGTCACCGACCCCACGGGAGCTGGCCCGGTGACTGTGCTCCTGCCATTCCCCTGAGAGAGAGGCCAGCCGGGTGCAACATCGCCACCTGCTGGCCATAGATATAATTGCATTTCCCCCTCTTTTTTGGGGCAGCCAAAAGATATTTTAACTGTTTGCCTTGTCATTTGGGGGTGGAGGGATTTATTACAAACTGTTGCTGTTTAGTTCTTTCTGGATATAGATTATATATATATATATATATGTATGTATGTGTATTGTGGTAAAGAACTCTTACCCTTTCCTATATATATATATTTCCTAATTAAAGTTCTGTTTTCTAAATTTAAAGGAGAGGGATTATTTTTTCTTGGCCAACATAGATATCTTAGTTCTCCCCTTGAACTAAGACATTGACTTTCACAAATCTGAGCCCAAAGAGCCTCTTTATATTGCTTAGAGAAATCTTTTTTAAAGAAAGGTATAGTAGTTTTCTTTGATTGAAACAGTCATCTTTGTTTGCCATTTTTCTGGAATCTGAAGTCCCAATGCCTGCACTCATGTTGTTACTGTAAACAGAGCAGTCAACACAACACTTCCACTTTCCATCAAATCATACAAGACATCAATGAATGCTTATCAAAATGCTGCAGTGAGCCCATTGCTGTGTCTTCGGGCACACTTATCTCCTACATAGCCTATCACAAGCTTTCCAAACAGAAGACATCATAAGATACCACAGTTTTGCATCACTTGTCTATAATGCCATTAAAAGCTAGGATACCTTTCCTTCTTTCAAGAGGAAATGGTAAAGAATTTTCTAAGAATATTCATTCCCTTAATTTTGGTACTGCAGTCTTCCTTAGCTGATGGATAATTTTGTTGTATGTGGTAGCCTACGAAAACCTTTAGACTAAAATTTTGATGGAAAAAACCAAAAAAGCTTGCTGAAGTATACATAGGACACTGACACATTTACAGAAAACTATACTACAGCATTTGGAAGACTGTCCCATCAAATATCTGTTATATTTGTGTGTCCTGAAATGGCTTAGTATTTTATAGAGAAATTAAACACAAGCATAGCAATCCACCACAAGAACTCAGTTGTAATTCCCAGGGACTCTTTTCTTCAAAGTGAATTTAGTGCACATGAAACATAATGGAGTGACAGGGAACAAGAACCTTGCAGAGAACAACTTTATTTCTATGCAAAGAGCTTGGATTTGGTATTAGAAATATCCTGTCATGCAGTGTTTTAACTCACAAGAAATTACCAAATGAGGAAATGATGAATTCTTTCAAATGTTAGCCAGTATTCTATTTACCAAAAAAATTTAGAGACAGCAAAAAAAAAAAGTGCAGTTCATGATGCTATTGTCATTTTTCTTTCAATTTATCAGTGATTGTGTCATGAAATGAAGTAATATAAATGATAATAATGTGTTGTTATGACTCTGCGTGTCATTTGCATTATGTGACATTCTGAATTTTTCAATTTGCGTGTTTAGAACAGAAAATGTTGTCTTTGTTCATGAATTGGCAAGTACCTGCTGGCTGAGTTCCCTGTAAAAACACATCTTCTGGCATATCTTCAGTCAAAATTATTCATTCATTTACTAGAAATTGTGCCCTCAAGCCTATATAATTATGGTTATATAGCCACACATTAAGACCTATTCATGAACATACTGTGGAGTTTGTGTATACCTGAAGGCTCACAGATGAGCCACTGCTATACACATTAATATATTCTGCATTGTATGTATTCATAAATATAGGGTTTCTGATGGCAGGAAGGACAGCATACTTCATTTTCATGGGTTAGGAATGACTGTATAACTCACATGTGGCAGAGCAAAGCAAAGCTACTAATGGATTCTGTACAGTCATCCCTACTGGATGAGAATAAAATTCCATTACATTGTCCACCACCACATATTTATACCATATCAGAGACTTACGTCTACAGAGTAACTAAACTTTTTTGTTACCCTTTGCTGAAGAAATTAATATTATTGAAGAAATATAAAGACATATTGCTGGGTTTTATTTCCCACTGGCAGGGTCTAAATATGTATTTCACACAAGTAAATACACATATACACGCACATTAATAATGTGGTGGTTTTCCTAGTCCATTTCTGAGAGCTACTGCAATGAGTTCATCTGTCCCTTGGATATGATGGAATTTCTGCTCCTTAGATTTATACATCTGGAGGTTTACATATTTTTGTTCTCTGAATGTGATTCTGGACTTGCTGTGGTGTAATAATAAGTCCCTGAAAAACAACACATGCAATCAAGTAGAAAGGAAACAGAATTAGGCCTTTATCCCTCATTCAGCTGTAAGCGTAGTTACCACCTTTCCCACTTAAAGGACACCAAAAGGTAATAGCAACAATTAAGCCAAGTCTGAGACACCCACATTATCTGGAAATAGGTCTGTTATTGCTGGATACAAATGACCATGAATACAGTAACAGTCGAAGCAAATTTAAAAAAAAAAAAAAATAATCTTTATGTGATGTTGTTGAATAGCAGTATGCAATAAGTTGCATATAGGAAAATTGTTGCATATATGGAAAAAAATTAAACTGCATCACTATAAATCTCTATTCTATGTTTTTCTGCTGTTGTCTTTTCAAATTGACTGTCCTACTACCCACATAAACAACGAATCAAAAACAGAAGGTCCTTTTCCATTTCTAAACCTAACTACCAGTCTCTTCTTATTCTGACAACCTAGATTTTATTCCTTTAAACAGAATGCTTAGCTTCCTTTAGAAACTAGTAAGCATCCCAAAAGACTCATTAGCCAGGCTAAGTAGATGTTGGAGAATGTGGGTAGCATGTCAAACAAGTTTTTTGGCAATTTTTATGTTTTAAAAGGAACCTAACAGTAAATACATAGGTGGGACAGAAGGTTCAGTTCAGTTCAAAGAAGTCAAACATCAGTTTTTATCAGGTCTTTTTCTTTTTTTTTTTTTAAACATGAGCAGAAAAGTAAAGAAGCCAGCTCTCTGAAACATCTTTTTCTGCACAGTCTTCATTTTTTTTTTTTTCTTTCCAAGTTAAAAGTTCATGTTAGATTTGGGGTTCTAAGTGTTTGTAGCCAGAATGTGCATATGAAGTCTTAAAAGTCACAGAACTGTACAGCATTGTATAGCAGCATGCATACCAGGCTTTTAAAATCATACCATGAAAAGGTATCTTATCCTAACTAACATGTTATCACTTTCAAATAAGATAATTACCCTGATGAAACAACTTTTAAATTGCTGCTTGCTTTTTTTTTTTTTTTTCCCATTTTTTTTTTTTTTTTGGCTGAATGTGTGCTCTCCAGCTCTCTGAAAACACTGGCTAGACAAGTCTTTTAGTTAGTCACCAGATTTTTCGTCTGCTTATGTATTGATGTCAGTGGGTTGGTTGCAACAACATAAAAGAGAACAAAACATGTTTTGCTCTACAGATAATTTTTGAATAATATGGAGAACATTTTAGTTTGTGTGGGGGATTAAGACAGCACATAACAAAAACTGGTTCATCAGCATGGGAAGACCAAGAATATTAGTTTGATTTTTTTTTCCTTTTTTTTTTTTTTGATAAAGGGGTCAATAAATATAATCCCATTTCACACTGAAGAAGGAATTCTTCTTTCTTTGCAATTTTGGCAATTCTACCACCTGTTACATACTAAAAAACCCAAACAAACAAAAAAAACCAACATGCTGCACAGAAGTATGTATGGAATATTATCTCCTGCTGAACACATAATCTAAGATCTAATGCTGTACTTTATAACAAGAACTTCTGAAGCAATATCAAAGTAATGTTGCAACTACAGAAGTTCTAGTGGTAGCAATTGCATTGATCCTGCAGAGTTTCACTGATATGAATAGATTGGTTCTCTGCTTTCTTGTCTTACAGAGACAGAAAGTAACTTTCAGAAATCCAGAACATCTATGTGAAGGAATGAAGTCTGGCATAAAAGAAACCTATCCTTTATCCTTCTCCTTCTTGACCTTACTTCTTTTTTCTCTTTTCTTCTTTTTTTGTCAAGAAGCAATTTGGTTTGCAGAAATAGACTGGTTTAATAAAACTGGTCTTCTTCCTTCTACTAAAAGTTTACCTGTGAGAGCCCCGAACATAATAAAATCAGATTATGAAGGCAATCATATTTACTTGTAATAAATCAAATCTTGCAGACATCAGTTAAGTCTCCCTTACTGCACTGGGACAATATCACGCATGCATACATCAATACCTGAGGTGTCAAAAATATATTTCATAAGTTCAGGAAAATTGCATGCACACTTGCAGCACCATTATAAGCAGTGAATTTGTAATGTGAACATTATGATGTATAAAGTGGCTTTGTTCCCACATTTAATAAGCACCACATGTCAAGCCCACAAACATAATGGAATTTGCTGATGATTTACCATTAGATATAGGATATTGTTTTCAGGAAGAGAACTTTTCCACAGTTTATCAGCAGTATCCAATTTTAAGAAGTCATCTTCTTTCCCTCCTCTGACTGCACCAGATTGTTTAGATTAGTGAAATAAAATAAAACCCCAGCCAGTGGTATACTCTATTAAGTTGAACTGAAGTAAGTGCAAGACATTTACAGTTGCAGAGAATATATTTCCTTCAGATTATCCCTGCAGAATATATGTCTTTATTATTCTAATTTTGGTATAAGTTAGGATGCTGGAGAAGGTCTTACCTAAGGTATGCTGTGCGAGCCCAACATAAGAGTTATGGTATAACACTCTTGTAACACATGCCAAGGTATTTTCACTTGTTTTCTGACCTCGTAAGGTCACATCACAGATATTTTCAGTCTAAATAATAGAGAAGCAGACTTTTTTCCTTTTTTTCCTTTTAGAAATTGATAAAATGAGAAGACTTGTACTCTAAGTCTCTATTGATGTACATTGTGAGGGAGAGTATCTTTTTCTTGTGCACTTCAGTACTATGAGAAATAGAAGAACTGGTTTTATTACAAGAAAATAAACTGAACAGGGGTTACTAACATAGGGGGCTTATTTTTGGGTTTTTCTAACCTATAGGTGTGTCACAGAGTTGTGAGGCACCTGGTTCTGCCTGCAGCAGATGCCAGGGAATACGTGGTCAGGAATAGAGGAATTATTTATTGAATGGAGATATAACCAAAGCAGCCTCTGCCACGTGGCTGGCCATGCTGGCAGATGGAGGTCACCATGTTGCCTGGGACTCTGCCTCCTGGCACAAGGGGGCACAGCAGAACCAATCCAAGGAAGGGGAACTCCCCTCCAGTTATGTAGAAGGGCTGGAACCTTGGAAACATTTAAAACCAGGGTTTTTGAATCAAGAGGGTTGCTCTTGGGACCCTTTATATCCTGGACACCCAACACGTTTTCTAATTAAATTTTCCTGCTCATTATCTCTCTTTCTTTCACAGATATTTGCCATTTTTCTGAATTTAATAAAAGAGAATTTTCTCATGGTGCTGCCCATTAGAAATATTTTAATGGAAGCAGGTGTCCTGGGTTTGGCCAGGACACAGTTAATTTTCACAGCAGCCAGGAGGAGGCATGGCTAGGACCTGGAAGTTATTCTATACCATCTCACATCATTTTCCGGGGATGGGGGAAAGGGTCTCTTCCAGTCGAGTAAGCATGGTGGTGGGAGTGATCAGACAGTGCCTGTTTGCCTTGTTACTGATAGTGTAACTGTTATTGATAGTTTTCTTATTCCATTGCTGCTTTCCAGTCATTTGTTCTTATCTCAGCTCATGATCCTTACCTTTTGTGCCTCCAATTGTCCTCTCCATTCTGCTGCAGGGGCAGATGGGGAATGAGCAAGCAGCTCATGGTTTGGATGTTTCAGTGGGAACACTAAATTAGGAAATACCATCCCTACACCATGACAAAGGGTAAATTGCAATACTTGAATATCAAGCAATAGACATCTTGAATATTGAACTGTGGAAACAACTTTATTTGAATTGTGAGGGAAGATATTTTTAACATGTACACATCAAAAATGTCTCTGTAGACCAGGTGACCCAAGCCATTCGTATTTACTCAGAGAAAAGCAGACTGTGGAGAGTTGGACCTTAAATTTTGTTGGGTTTATAATGGGAATAAAGAAGTAGTGTTCTATTTTTCTTTTCTTAAGTGCTATTTTGCATTCTCTTAGTGAGACCATTCATAGTTTTGTAAACTTTATTAAATGTTGCAACTTTTTCTCAAGCAAGTTTACTCTGTAGTGTTTATATGTTTCCCAGCAGAGCTCATAAGATCAAATTTAATCAGCAGAGGTTCATATTGCCAATGACTTCTCATTCTGTTTTTGTTTCCCTTCTCCATATGAAATTGCTTGAGGGTGTTTACAGCTCTGTTCTCTAACAATATATATATAATTTTTTATTTTTTTTTTACACTGAGCAACATTAAAGTAATCCATTATTTAAAAGAATTGGTAAATTTTATTCCTAGAAAGACACTATCTCTAAACCCCAGTTTCTCTAGTTTAAGCCTGGTCTAAATTTCACAGACATTTGTTTAAGGTAACATTTGACAATCCACACTCCCTGTTCACCACGCAGGTGGTTTTTGGAGCCACCATTCCTTCTGCAGTTCCTTCTCCCCCTCAGTTGTCCCAACACGAGGGTTGCACAGTTTGGTATAAGGGAAGAAAATATGATTTCAGATGACCTTGAGAATTTTCTGGTATTTGGCCGATCATTCTCAAGTTACACACACCATTCTGGCACAAGTGAGACAAGGAGGAGGAGAGAAGCTACCTGAATTGTACTTGTCACTGGCAGTAGCGTCCAGAAAACTCTTACCACAGATAACACCACCATCTGAAACAGGTAAACGTGAAAGAACATACCTCTGTGCTATCTGTGGTTCTTATTTATGTGGTGAGTTTGGGTACAATGCAAGAAGAGGCAAAATGTTCCAGCTTCTGTTTTGAGTCACAAAACAGATCACAACCATAGCACTTTAAAAAAAAAAATGCTAAAAAAAATATAGGACAAATGAAAATAAAGTCTTAAATACATTTTCAGGTTTAGTTCCCTTGATTCATAAGCTGTGATAAATTTCAAAGCACTCCTGTAAAGCATTATATTGCTAGAACTACATAACAACAGTTTAGGCAAAATTTGGGATTCTTGAAAAGTTCAGATTTTGAAAGACAGTCCTCTTCCCTCCCCTCCCCTCCCCATACTAAGACTTTTATTCTTGCATTGAAATGTATGCACCATAGTTTTGGTTTTTTCATTATTAAGAATTCCCTGTTTGCAGCACTTATCTGGATAAGGTCTTTGTCAGCTTACAAGATTCCCACTCCTGAGTCATGATATTACATTCTAAACTGGCTGAATTTAGTAAAGAAGTTAGGGAAATACTGAAATCATATGTTGTGAGACAACTATTAAGAGAGTTGCTTGTCTACTTCACTCTCCTTGAAGCTGCATTTCCACATGAACCAGCTTTTGAAGTTTGATGGTGGATGCTGGTGGGATGGTATTTCTCTATCCTGCTCCTGGGACTAAAATAGCTTGTTCATTCATGTTGTGTTCCAGTCATACGTGAAATTCTGTTCTCAAAGCCTATGTTATGAAAGGATGTTATTTTATCCAATCTTGTACATTCCTATGTACAATAGTCACATTTTAAAGTAATCAAAATCCCCAAAAGTACTTCAAAAATTTTCAAAAGGGCTTTACCAATTTCTGTACCAATATATATTTATATGTGTTGGTGGTTGTTTCCTGTTAGACTAATGACTCAAAGGGGATCCCAAAATAATGTTCTATGCTTACAAAGCCTTGTCTCCGTGAGCCAATAGTTTATCACTTTGAGCATCAGTTCATTGTTTATTGTCCAAAATTTCCCACTATTCTTTCTGAAGTAAAGCACCTTTTTGAAAATACATTCATCATGATGTCAAAGAATGCAAGTACTTTCCACCTAACTAGAATCAATTTAAACAAACAAAAAGAAAACTGGTCTCATTAGAAGAAGAAAGGAAAGGCCTGGAGGCATTTCACATTGGCAGTGTTGTGGTTTCACCCCAGCCAGCAACGAAGAACCACACAGCTGCTTACTCATTCCTCCACCAACAAGATTGGGGAGAGAATTGGAAGACTTAGAGCCAGAAAACTCTGGGATTGGGATAAAGACAATTTAATAGGCAAAGCAAAAGCCGCACACACAACCAAAGGAAAACAAAGAATTAATTCACTGCTTCCCATGGACTCCAGGAGAGCAGGGACCCATCACATGGAACGGTTACTTGGGAAGACAAACACTACCACTTCAAATGTCCCTCTTTTCCTCCTTCCCCCCAGCTTTATATACTGAGCATGATGGCATAGGGTATGGAACATGTATTTGGTCAGCTATCCCAGCTGGGTGTCCTCTTCACCTCCCAGTCACCCCCCATCTTGTCGCCAGCAGGGCAGTATGAAAGGCAGAAAAGGCCTTGTCTCTGTGTAAGTCCTGCTCACCAGTAACAAAAACATCTCTGTATTATAAACCACCTTGTAATTACTCCAATAGGAACAAGCAAGGTTTCACCTATTCTCTGAGTAAGAATCAAATGGAGGTGGAGTGTCACATGGGCAAAGAAGGAAGTAGAGATTTCATTTCCCTGTTTGTTCATAGATATTAAGTACATTGAAAATGAGTGTAACTTCCTTTCAGCAATGAGAAAAACCTGCTGTGAAAGGGGGTCCCTGTGCAGCCTAATATAATAATAAAAGAGACCTGGTCAACATTGTGGCAAGAAGAGGAGAAATAATGAAAACTACATAGATACTGAGTTATTTAAAATTACTCATAGGCTAACATACTTCACCTCTTTATTTTTCTCTCAATAAGGACAGAGGGGTAGCTAGCAAATTCTAAATAATTTTAATTCATCTTGCATTAATAAATTGATTCATTAGTACTCCATTTTATATCATCTTATGATGATTAGAAGCAACAGCATCAGAGCTGTCTACTCAAAAATTTTTCACTTGTTTCTTTTTGTTTTATAGTCTCACCAGTAGGAAACAATATTAAAATTGTGGCTGAAAGCAGCCACTAATAGTTTCCCTGTGGAAAAGTTTAGATGGCATGTGCAAGTGGCTTCCTCTCTGGATGGAGTTAGGAAGACCTATTGTAAGTGTTGAATTAAAATGCTGAAACTAAAAGCGGTTATTCGTCTGGGCAAGGGGAATTTCAGGATAAATGCACAGGCATTTTTGTGTGGTGACAATATGTCAATGACCTGAAATTTAAGGCTTACTACTCTAAGAATCTACACAGCAAATGCTCTTGAAACAAAAATGATAACTTGGGATAATGGGAACTTGAGCACAGGGCAATTACAGTCACCAATGAAGTAAAACAGGTCTCAGACATCGAGACTTAAATCAGGTTTTTTGGGAATGGCCCAGGCCTTTTACCCAGAAGACCTGCATATGAAAACAATTTGGGAAGCTGATCCTTGCATCCTCTCAGCTGTTACCTAGTAACTAACTGCATGACTGCTTCCATTCTATTTTGCAGCAGAGCTGCACAGGCTACCTTAAAGGGCTCTTCCAGACAGCCAGAAAGCCCAGGTAAGTCAATGCCATTGGCATGTTACCGAGGCATTTGGTGGATGCTAAGGAAGGAGTATACATGCAGCAAGTATTGAATTCCAGGAAATTCCAGGGAGAAGTATTTGATTCTTATTATCAGGAGCAAATTTCTATGGGTGGAATCAGTGTTGCTTA
Source organism: Syndactyla subalaris (assembly GCA_035584875.1). Classification (NCBI taxonomy): domain Eukaryota; kingdom Metazoa; phylum Chordata; class Aves; order Passeriformes; family Furnariidae; genus Syndactyla; species Syndactyla subalaris. The sequence goes on from JAWMRD010000085.1 coordinate 38,302,820, forward strand.
GCTCAAGGCAGTGAGTAATTACTACTTGGAGAAAGCTGTCACTATCCATCAGCTGCAGAGACGTAGGGGCTATTCATACCTTCTGATCAGTGGTCACCATCAATATTGGTTGCTTATTTATGGAGATTATCTGCCATTGCTGACCAGCTGCTTTATGCTGTGGCTACTCCTGTGTATAAGAAGTCACCATGGAGCACTAGATCATTACTGAAACTGCAAATGCAGAGGCATTTACAGCAAAAAAGTTACGACTTAGCAGTACCTAAATACGATCAGATGGTACAACTGCCACAACCATGTTCCTCTCCAAATTTTGTCATCCTGTACTTTGTCTCCCTCCTTACCTTTCATTCCAGCATCCTCTCTCCATCCTTTCCAGACACACTCCTCCCCATATTTGCACTGTCATCTCCCTAAGCCATGCCCAACATATGAGGAGCCAGGGGCCTAGGCAAGGTGGTGTCAATGCCAAGTTCAGGGGATTCAGCCAGATGGCTGGATGCAGGCAGCTTCCACTGGGGGCCTGTGCCACTACTGTGTACTGAGGGAGGTGAGAATGGCAAAGACCATACATGGGCGCAGTATTTTGACCAGGTCCCATGTGTCATGGCATACACAGCACAGGTATTCAAACAACATCCTGGAAAAAGTGTAGTTACAGCTCCCAAGCATGGTGTTGTTGGGGTAATTGCCTAAGCTCGTGGCCACAAGGAATTCAGAAGCCCAGAGATGTCAACCAGCCTGAAGACATTTGCCTACAATGGTATACTTCTCTCTTTTGTTGTACTTCTAGACAGTATTTACTATTTGATCCTAACCTTCGTTCATTCACAACCTGAATGGAACACTTTTAGAATGAATTCTGTTCTATTGTTGAGACTCTTCCACTCATAGAACTGGCAGTTCTAGGAAACGACCAGAAGAGTTAAAAGTTGGCTTCCAAATCTAGTAAAAAAAATTAGTTAGAATCATAATTCTCATGTGAAAAGGGGCAGAAATGCAAAGATTTCCTGTCCCACCTGTATTAATATATATTTTTATTTGCTATCAGTGTCCCCAGAATATCAAACCATTTTGAAGCCCAAAACAGTCTGTCTGCATGTCATGTCAAGAGACTCTTCACTAGACAGATTCACTGTGATGGACAGGTCTTTTGATACCCTGATATGTGGACTGCACACAGTAGTAATGGAGAACCTTCTCCATGAAGTTCTCCTACAAGTTATGAGGCTGCCAGCACCAGAAACCAACCTGACTAACTCTAGCAGTTCATGAAGTAACTTTTATTAATACAAGTATGTGACAAACTATTGTAGAGTGCACATTGCCAGTGATTACATTTAACTGCACAATTGCACTTAACTAATAACAAAAACCCAAAAGCCAGAAGCATGCTCTACAAAACAACACAATGACCTAAGCCACTTCCCACTAACACACATTTTAACTCACTAAGATAAGGAACCACACACCTTAAAGCAAACCACAAACAATGAGTTGGCAATAAAGTACAACATAGGACAACAACAACAACAACAATAACAAAGAGAGAGAATACAAAGTAAGATATATACCCGGCAAGTTACAAGGTGTAGGACAAAGTAAAATTAGTGTCAAAGTAGCAAAGTATAATTAGTAAATAAGGCATCTATGGGGTAAAGGTGAAAGATGGTAATCTATAAGGTGTAAAGCGTAATGTATAAGGTAAAAAGTAAGGTCAAGATAAAGAAAAGCAGAGTAAATGGTTGCTCACCCCTACAGTGTTCGAAGGAGTAGGAGGAGACTGGGCAGCTTGTTAATTACCTCCGCAGAGATAATGGAACTTCTCCTCAATTCTGCTCATGTCCCATCTCTTTTTATACTTTATTTTTAGACAGTTTGAGTGACTGGTCAATAATGATTTTTGTGGTGATAGATGACATAGGCCTGAGGATTGGATCCCTGTGTTCCTCTAGGATGTTGCAAAGAAAGGCCATGTTATTTTCGTAACGCTCCACCCTTCATTAATCCTATCAGTCTGTCTGGGAAGTCTCCTCATTTTTTTGAGGACTTCTGGAAAGCTACTGTGGTTTCTTTGTCCCTTTTTGTGTAACCCGTTATCCTCTGTGTTATAGTTTTAAAACTCAGAAATCCTTCCAACAAGTTTAGAGCCAACGCCTTGGTACGGATAAACTGGTTTAACAAAGGATGCCATGAATATGCATGTTCCGTTGTTAATAGCTGTAATCAGAGCCTTTGTTCGAATCCCTCTTTGAACCTAAGGGAAGGGAGAGACTGGCTGGGGGGGAAACGGTCAGGGGGGCCTGGGCTTCTTTCTGTGCAAGTCAGGACCTCCCCGGCACAGCACGGAGGAGAGGGAACAGACACACACACCCCAGATCCGACATTGCTGGAGACTGGAACTGTGTCCTCTGATCTCTGGCTTTTCACCAATCACCCACAGACACTGCGAGGGCATCTGTGAAAGAGGGGACTTGTCTGTCTCCTGCCCTGCAGAGGCTGCTGCTGCTGCTGCTGCTGTTTTCCTGTGTCATCGAGGCCCATGGGAGCGGACTGCGGCTGCTTGCTGTTCGTGGAGAGAGAGAGAGGGAGAGCCGGCCGGGCACGACATCGCCACCATCTGTCCGTAAATATAACTGCCGCCCCTGGGAGCGGGAGCAGCCAGCGCTTGAGGTGCAACAGCGCCGCCTGCTGTCTGCAGATATAATTGCATCTTCTCCCCTTTTGAGCACAGCCAAAAAGACATTTAACTCTTTGCTTTTTGCTGTTTTGGAGTTCAAAAAGGTTTATTACAATTGTTGTTGTTTGGTTCTTTTTGGATATAGATATATAGAGAGGTGTATGTGTATATCTGTGTATTGTGATTAAGAACTGTTATCCTTTCATATATTCATATTTTTTCCTAATTAAAGTTCTGTTTGTTTTTTTTTTTCCTAAATTTAAGGAGAGGGATTATTTTATTTCTTGGCCAAAAAAGATATCTTAGTTTTCCCCTCAAACTAAGACACTCTGACAATGGATTTCTGGGAATGCCCCCTCCAGGGGCTGAGGTGTTTTTCAAGGGATCAGGATGGTCAGCAGGGACCTTAAATTTGTCTATCATCCTAGAGTAATTTACACTAAATCATGTTAAAAAGTTACTGGTGTGTCTATGACCATTATTTTCTCAATTTGTCATTGCCATTTTCTCATATTATTCTCAGCTGCCTGTACTTTAAAGAAATTATTAAGTTTTTCTTCCAGAACCTTAAAAAAAAAAATTGCCTTGGTCATGATGATGAATTCTGTCTATGCAGTCCTCACATATATCTCAGGGCTCTTTTGGTAGACCTGACCACTTCAGAATTGAACAAGAAAATGAGCTTTCAACACTGTTGGATAATTACATGGTGAACATCCTTCAGACAGACACAAAGACAGTGTTGCTGTTTCCCCCATGATTGTTTGATGTTTTGCCATTGATTTAATTTAGTGCAGAGCAAACCCATTGTCTTCTGTTTGTCTGAGAGGTGTCATGAACAATTATTATATTTAATAAGTAATTGCCTAATATTATGTGTATCATGGAAGCTTGTTTTCTAAAAGTTGCCCTCAAACCTCTTGAAGCTTTTTATTTTGGCACTTTCTGTCTTTATTTCTTACTTTTTACTCCAGAATTTATTGGTCTCTTTTTCTAGATACAGGTTCATTACAGATTTTTTTTTTCCTTATTGCCCGTATTTTGAATTGGCTTTCTTATTCATTACAGTTCTGGCAGTAAACAGTGTTTCCCCATTTCACTTTTATCTCCCTGTCCAAACATGGTTACAGTGATTCAAATGGAGACAGAGAGGCTTTAATGTGAACCTGACACAGTTCTCTTAGTCAGGAGGTAACATAAACCAGGCTTCCCTATTTTATTTTTCTCCTATACATATATGGAGTATAACAACTACATAATGGTTTAAAACAGGAACAATAAAAGCAAGTGACCTCATAGTCAAGTATATATTGCTTTCTAAATATTCATACCAAATCAGTAAAATAGAAAGTGTGGGTCAACTGTGGCTCAAGCTGTAGAGAAAAAGAAAATAAATGACTGAGCAAAGGTTATGTATTGCATTTCACACAGGGCTTGATTTTTTAACAGGAGAAGGTCAAACAATATCACATAGGAGAAAGATCACTGACATATTCTAAACTGCTGCAGAGGAGAGGTGTCAAATGTTTTCTTGCTCATTAGCTAATGAAACCCATACTCCTCAAGGTATGAGAGAAGGTGAACCCAACTATGAGCACAGAGTGCACTGCTGAGGCTTGGATCCCATGCCCATGTTCTTCAGCATCAGCTACCCAAATTCAGCTGCATGACCAGGACAGGAATCTCTTGGTGTATGGATACCAAGTGCAAGGGGAAAGAGGGTCTTTGGTCTTGTCTATTGAAACTATTTTGATTTGTGTAAAGTAATAACCATAGAATCAAAAAGAGGGAGGACAGGAGATGATATGGTGGGAGGGGACATGACAACAGGGTGGTTGAATCTAAAACTTGTTTGTGAAGAAATGGCAGAAGAAACAATTCCCTTCTTTCAATCTTTAGTTAGCTAGGAAAGAGAAACAGTTGCATTATAAAAAGCCAAGAGAAACATGCCTCAGAAGAAGAAATGTCTTAAAAGTACCTATCTAAGATGTGAGGACTGCTACCAGAACTTTCCACGTCTTAGATAATGCCATTACAAGACATGCTGTGATATGCTTATGAAGTATTATCCTGCCAAATTCTATTTTTTTATGTTTCAGATGGAGTTTGGTTAAAAATGCATGAAAACTGATGAATCTTTTGATATTTTTTTTCAATTACAAAAATATTTCATCGCTGAGCAACTTTATTTGCCATGAACAGATCAGACTAGACAGTGTCACTGCCAATCTCCTCGGTGCTCTGTCTAGTGTTCAAATTATCCTAAAAGGGATATATGCTCTTGTACCCTGTGAAATGCCTGAAATGCATCTAGCATCTCTATCAAAAGAATATGAGTTGTTGGCAGAATATGAATATTTTTTGTTTCAATATGATTTTTAGTCAACCAAAATAGTCAAAGAATTCCAGATAAAACTGGACACTGGAATCTTTTTCTGCATTATAATGTTTTCAAACTCCTTTCAGATATTTTCCAAAAGAAATCATTACTCTTCTAAAATTTTTGATCACCATTTCTTTCTTTTTTTTTTTTTTTGCATATTGTCATACACTGTTTTTACAAATAGTGAACACTGAATTACTTCTGGTTTTTAAATCTGAAGCCTTGCAGAATGCAAATTTTTATGCTGGAAATGCAGTCAAAAATTAGAGAGGAGAAAACCCATTACTGGAATTTTGTATAGCTAAAGCAGAAATTTTTTATCTTCAAATCTCATTTTCATAACTTTTACAATAACGTCTGCCTGTACAGATATACTTGTATTGTTTCAGTTGCTTTTATTGTGAGAGTTTGTCCTATTCTTTCTCATTGAAAATTCATACAAATCAGCTTATACTGAACCCTGATGACACTTTTAACCAAAGGTAGAAACAATGAATATTATTCAAATACATAGATGTTTTAATGACAATGGATGCTTTGAATGGAGCGAATTCCAGTTGCAAAGAACACTCATTTAGATTAATAAGATTTTTTAAATTAAATATTAAAATTATAAAAGGTTACTTCTTTATGGGTCAGTGTCTTTAAAGAACCTTTTTTAAAATTAATTTTAAAGTGCTCTTTTTTATAATCTCAGTTCTTAAGATTTAACAAAGATTAAAGTATGTTTTCATATTGTTCCTCACAAAACTGGCAGGGGACATTTCTGTTCTTACTAGAGATAAGTGGTTAATAGAACATGAGCTTTGAAGATCCATTTATTCTTTTCCCTTTCCCTTTCCCTTTGCCTTTCCCTTTCCCTCTCCTACTCTGTCTCCCTCTTCCTTTCCCATTTTCATTCCCATTTCCCCTTCTTCTGTCCCCCTGGTCTTTCTCCCTCCTTCTCCTATCCCCCTTCCTCCTTTTCACTTTCCCTCTCCCATTTGCTTTTTATTATTCCTTTATCCCTTTTCCATAAGCTTCTTTGCATCCTCCCCTTCCCTCCGCCTCGTGCTCTGAAGAAGTTTCGACCAAGTCTGTACCTCACTGTGATCATCTAAGCAGAACTGAAAATGGATTTTCTAATCCAGTTATCCCTCATCTTTAGCAGATCTTTGAATTTGATCCAAACCTGTATGATACAGTGACTTGGCAGTGGCTCAAGATGTGCATTCCTCCTACAGGAGGTGGTCAATTCATTTCCAGCAGTTACTGTGCAGCATGCATTTAGCTCCCAATTTTTTGGTTAGTGAGTGGTTTCTGAATGTGTGTTTGCTGCATAGTCTGGACTAGAACGAAAACTATGAGGTGTTTTCATGCTGTTTAATTTTCACTTGTTCATTAGTGCCACTGGTTATATTCCTAAAGTTAAAAGCATTTTTCTGTCCTCCAGCCAAGCAATGTACTTTCTATATATTATAAATAGCAAATAGCAGACCTTAGGCTCATGTGAGTGGATGAACAGTTACAAGCAGCAGCCATTCTCCAAATATCTGTGAGAATAAAACATTCATTCACCTAGCAAGCAAAGATAATAATCATCTTTTGATGCTTTCTGGAGTTCGACCTGAGAAGGCAAAGTGAATTCACATGGTGAGTAAAAGAGGTCCATGGAGACAGTCTTGTCAGCCTTGTCAAATAAGAAGCTCATGCTTACTCAGCTTCCTCTAATTCTTTTTCTGCTCTACACAGTCCAGGCTAATAAAAAAAGGTAACTTGAACAGTTTCTGCAGTATCCTTGTGACCCCTGTACTGAAGTCACAAAGGGTCACATTGACAACTGCTGGACAGATTTCTTGTCTAGGAGATTCTTCAAGAAATTATTTTTCATGGCACCTGTGTGTGGTGAAGCAGCATAAAGAGGCTGTGGGGGTGGAATTTTAATCTTTTAACTTAATAATTTTGCAAAGAGTTTTCAGATTTCCACAGCTTGAAGATATCCTCAAGCAGTAGTAATTTGTAGGTTCTCATCCTTATTTTAGATGAATCTCTTTTTACAACTATTCACATAATTCTGCTTAGAGTAATGAATTAAAAAGGAAGAAAGTATTAGCAATTAAAATCCCGTGCACCATCAAGTTTCTAGTAAAGCAACTAGTAGAAGTAAATTAGACAACCTCTATTTAATTTGATAATAGCTACATGAGCCAAGAGGTTTTTTTCTCCCTAAAATTCAAACCCAGAATTCTAAAAAGAGGAATAATAGACATTATGCATTATGTTTTCTAAAAGATTCATTAGACTAAGGTTTTTTCCCAAATCTAATGATGCACCAACTCCTACACTGAGATTTTCAAAAAAGCATGTTAGCGAACATGTTTTAAGGATGGCAACTTACCTCAATGCACCGATGAGGAAAAGCAGGCAAGGGGGACCTTATTCTCCAAGCTCCTCGAGTCCCACTCACTAGGCTACCTCCACTGACTTCAAATGACTATAGCTAGCAAGTACAGGTAATTCTAAATTATTTTTTTTTTACCTTCCCTACTCTCTGATTTTATAGTCTCTCTTCAGTAACAAATGGAGATGCACAACGTTTGATCTCCCAAGCTGCATCTCCTTCAAGCAGTGAGTCTCATCACCCTTACTCATCTCAAACTCTGAGGCTGGATTACCTTCTCAGCACTGGGTAGTAGAGAGCCAAACTCCCCAAATGACTCTGTGATCCATCAGTTTTATTGTCACATCTGCTTCTCTGTACGTCCCTTCCCTCTTTCCTTCACAGTTTCCCAGCTACCAAGTCGAGAGGCAATATTTCCTATTCCTCTCCCAGCTCGGCTCCAATTGCAGGATCAATTACCTCTGCACAATTGTTATTTCAGCTTTCCACCAGTTACCCAGTCCTGCAATTTCTTGAGTCAGATTAGTGATTCCTTTTGAGTTCAGACTGCACTCTATTGTATTTTCTCACACTAAACTCAGATGTTCTATATAAGAACTTGTAAGTCTGAGGCACTCAAAAATACAGCAGGTGCCTAAGCAGTTGTCCCCTGCTCTTTGTGAGGACCCTGAGCAGACTGTTACAGTAAGAAGAAACATCCTCAGCTCAATTAGCTAAGTCTGATTTTGGATATTGTCTAAGAATTACCTAGTGCCTACTGAAAGACAGGTGCAAAAACACCCAGTCTTTTCAGGAAAATGAAGACTTGAATATTGGAGTAGCAAAATATCCATGTTGTTTCAGAGTTTGAAATGTGTATCTTTCCAAGAGGAAGAGCCAGCATGAAAATACATGAGAAGATTTTTGTCTGGGAAAAGATAAGACTAAGACAATTCTGTGGAACATACTTGCTCTCCTCTCTGTCAAAGTAACTTTTTCTCTTATTCTTTGGCCACATTTTCACACTATATTAAGCACCCAGAAGCCTCTGTGAGACCTTTGTAAGTAGATTTTCAAATAATTAATACCCTATTAAAAGGGGACCGTTTGCTCTTCCTTCCATGTACACCTACCTGTGCATTCTGTTACTTGAGTATTATTTCAAAAATTGACTGATGTGACTGGTGGCTAAAAATCCTGCCTTCTGCTCTCAACCTTCCTAGGTCAAGCTGTGTGGGGACCATTCTACTTTTCCTCTTTTACACAGCTACTGAAGACTCCCAAATGTCATGATTTCTCTCATTGAAAATCTCCTTCAGACAACACGAAAAAATACAGAGGTCTGCCTCCTTCAGCAAATGGGTGACAATGTACTTCCTAAAGAACAATTAAAAAGAAGAGTGTAGCAAGGTAATTGTGACCCCCTCATAGTACACACTCCTTCCTTGCTCATTAATTGCCATTTTTTGTTTCTGTTCTCAAACTGCCTTTGAAATAGAAGTGTAACTTGTGTAGCAGTAGGAAACTATCAGTTGCTTTACTAGAACGGTATGATGCATTATATATTATATGTTATACACATTTTTTAATCTTTCAATTTGTATCCTGCCCAATCTCTTGGCACCATGATATGCTAGGAAATAAGTTTAAAATGTTTAACTTCAGAAAAAAAACTTCCTCTCTCAAGTCTCATTTAGGAAAAAACTACAGTGACACAGTGGAACCATTTTATATGTAGAAAGAGAGATTTGACCCTTAAAAAAAAATTAGAAGGGAGCAGATTAGAATTTTATAAAATAAAGAATTATTAAAAGTAAGAATTTTAAGAAATTTACTCTTCTACATATTGCATTATATTACTGATAGCGCCATTGGATGCAATCAATTACTTAAACCTAATATTTATATTAAAAATAGAGATTGTAAAATGGCATTTGACTGACTTCACTTGCAAGAAACCCTATGCCATAAAACTGTCCTTTCTCTAATCAAAATATCACCTGAATGAAGTCATCATGTTTGGCCTGATTGCATTTTTTCTCCATATATGTGCAGCTGCATTTGCCTCTCCATAAATGTCATTTGATTATGAGAAAATAAACAGGGAAGAACTCACAGGGAGTCAGTACAGGGCCTGCTTGTTTACCTGCCGCAGCTTTCCGGGCTGAAGAACAAATGTCATGCAAATGGTGCACCAGCAATGAGCTGCCAATCATCCCGCCTTGGCATTCATGGTGATTTGCTAAATCATTTAAAGAGACATGCTTTACTAAATGAAAAAATATCAGCAGCAAGGGCTTGTGTTTAAACATAGGGCTGAGTTATTATCCCAGTAGGCTGGAATGAAATGAAGACATCTTCCAATTAAAGCTTGCAGATGAACCCAGACAAACCCCCCTTTTTTCATAAAGACAGGCAGATTATGATTGGGAGAGAACAGCGACAGAGGCTTTCATTACAAGCTGATTATGGTGATATAATTCCCAGTGCTGTGTATCTGCGGGCCCAACTTCACATTTGAAGGTTTTTAATATAATTTCCTTAGGGTGAAATGCTGAAGATTTATTAAACTTTATGAAGGGCTTACAGATCCAATTTAAGAGGACATATCATAGGGCAAAACTGACAGATGATAAAATACATTCCAAGAATAAAGAAAAGAAAGAAAAGAAAGAAAAGAAAAGAAAGAAAAGAAAGAAAAGAAAGAAAAGAAAGAAAAGAAACAAAAAGAAAGGAAGATAGAAAAGAAAAAGCAAAAGAGGAAGGCAGGAAGGAAGAAAAGAAAGAAAGAAGGAAGAAAGGAAAGAAGGAAGAATGAGGAAGGGAAGAATGAAAGTAAGAAAAAGAGAGAAAGACAGAGAAAAAGAGGTGCTTTTAAGTTTAGAAAACATCTAAAAAGAATTATTTGTGTATTTGAATTGTTCCTTTTTTAAGCAATAGTTTAATTTCCTAGGGTTTGTCAGAATTCAATTAATCTCAGGTTTGTTTCAGGCTTAATAAAATCTAAGTGTTCAGATACTTAATGTTTGGATACTTTAAAATTTTATTGGCTAGAGGAAAAATAGACTATAAAAATAGCTGAGGGAGATCACTGAGGGTTTTTTTCAGGTAAAGACCAGCTATATTTCTGAATTTATATGTTCCTTGACACTCTTTCTCATTCTGGTGTTGCTCTGATTTTATGTAGGTACATATCCACTTGCCCATACACACATTTGGGTGTAAGTAAGAATAGGTGGGTAAGTGTAAGGTAATATACAACAATAACTATAAACATCTAAACAATTCTGAAAAATCTCAACTACACACATGTACACATATACACAAGCATGTACATACACAACAGAGTTGGCAGTGAGATTTTTCCCTTACTTCATGTATAGCTAAATCCTTTGTATGAAAGACTATCAGATTGTGATTATAACATATATTCAGGGAAACAGGAGAATAAGTCAACACATGGGATTATTAGAAAATGGTGAGAAAGACACATAATAGCAAATTGCCGTTTCCTTTTTACTACTCCCCTTCCCCTTCCCCCCCCTCCTCCTCCTCC
>JAWMRD010000085.1:38324952-38343152 GCA_035584875.1 Syndactyla subalaris
GTTAGCCACTGTAGTTATGCTAATGCATTGCCTCCACGCTTTGGAAGGAATTCAAAAGGTTTGAAACTATAACACTTTCAATAGGAAATGGCAGAAAGAGGAAAGATGTGGAGAAGTGCAACAAATTTGACTAGAGCAAAAAGAACAGATTTAATAGGTAACCTAATGGTTGGTACAACTGGTACAGCAATAAAGTCCACTGATAGCTTCATTTTAGAGAAATGACACAATTCCTACATAAAGTGCATGAACTAGCTAAGTGTGGACTACTATGTACCTTATTTAAAAAAAATTAACTGGATTCCCATACACAGCAGCTCTGCTGTTTTTTCACAGGAAACAAGTTAGGAACCGATTTCTCTTTTGTGACAGGGATGTTTCTTCAGATGCTCTTTGTTCTCTTGAAGAAAGGTGTGATTATTTGGATCATTTTGTACTTTAACTGAAGCGAACTCACCCATATATAACACAACATAAACCAGACATCAGGCTAACCTTCCTTCACAGTTTGGAAATTGAATTTCAGACCTGATCTCTAATGAATCACTGTTTTTACAACCTGGCACTCTACTGAGTAGAGAATTCTAATTATGTTTACTTTTGCCCTGTAACACTAGGTTTTCAGTGGGCTAGGAGCTAGGAGCCAGACCTGTCAATATTCAAAGATATGTATCTACGTTACTTCTCAGGATTTGCACTTCTAAATAAGAGTGGCACGATGATATTATCACACAGCAGATACCCTCAGTTGCAGTATCAATCCAGTTAGGGTTCTGCGCTTAGCTAATGTATGTACAGCTATGTATTTTTGTTAATTACTTTTCTCAGAAATAGACAATTTTCAAAATGCACTTTCACCTCATTAGAGACCCAGTCAGCATTGAAATCAAGTACTGAATCAGCAGACTTTTAGGTACCTGTAATAATTATTTTAATCTTTCAGAAACAAGAAACTACTCACAGTTTGAAGGTGGGGTGATAGTGTTATTTTTTATAAAGGGAACTATGCTTTGTTTCAAAGATTGTTTAGCAATGCAGATGAGATTGCAAAATGATGCATCTTGAGCAGGCTATAGTTACCGATATAGTAAAATGCTGGACCAAAAGTTAATTATTTTTGTCCTAAAAAAGGAGGTAGAGAAAATGGATTTTTTTTTTTTTTTTTTTTTTAGCCTCAAGATAAAAAGTAATCATTGTTTGGTATTCAACTTATGATGGTAGAATTTTTCTTCCCCATGAACCACTTCTTATCTAAAAAATGGACATAAAAAATCAAGATATAATTGATGTAATGAGAAATGAACCTGGGGGAAGTTTAGATAAAAAATAAATGCATTATATTCTTGCATTTCTAAGATTTTTTTTTCTATGAACACAAACATAGACACCCATATGCTTTATAACTACAATAGGCACTTATAAAACTTTGAGTTTTGGAAGAGTATCAGACAGGAGCTTCTATCCTAATACACAGAATTAACCTGCCTTTTACTTTTGAAACAAAGCACACATCAAAGAAAAAAAAAAGTGTAGTGTTTTCTCCATTCAATGACACTCATACTTTTTTCAGAGGTACTGCAAAATTGCAAAGACTGAGGTTTACCTACTGATAATAAGGTGCTCAATGAGAATCCATTCAGCCAAAAAGCAACATCCCTGAGTAACATAGTCCTAAAACCCCCTTCTGCCCATTTCCCTTCAGTTATACATTAGTGGTGTCATGTCATCTTACTAGCTGTCTCTTATTCTTCCTACATGAGAGTTTGACACACACACACACACAAAAACCCAAAAAAAACCCCAAAAAACCACAAACAACAAAAAAAGTGAAGTTTGTAATGCTTCTTTTTTTCATGTTACTTTACTTTTTCCAGTTGTCAATGCATTCTTTTTCTTTGGAAGTGGAGAAAGATTCCAAAGCTATATGCCATCCTATTCTGCATTAGGAGAGGTGAAGGACATAGAAGAGAACCATTGCACAGTAGACATCTTCACCTGACCCTTACGTTTTCATTGCAGAACAGCAGGAACAAAGCTGGTGACCTGTCATCTTCTGCCAAGAAAAGGGAACCAGAAGCAAGTTTTCTTTCTTCCTGCCTATCACCCTGAACTCCAGAAAAACTGAAAAAAAAATGTATGGGCTTTCAGCAAAGAAGTTACAGCTGGACAGGACAGAGCTTTGCATTTTATGGCCAACCTTACCACAGTTCAGAGACAGTGAGTAAGTGACATAGCTCTAGCAGTCTTTCCATGCTAGAATTAGAATGGAATTCTAGGTCTGGCCAGTAAAAATAATAAAAACAACCAATTCCTTATTTTTGAGGAAATGAAGGCTAGTTGCATGGCTATACATAGACTTCTTTGATAAAAGGAACTAACAAAGTGTGTATTCAAATCATCATTTGATTCTGCTTTAGCAGGCTCTACATATAATCATGGAATGCTATGGGCTAGAAGGAACCTTTAAAGGTCATCTGGTTCAAACCCCCTTGCAAACATCAGGAACATCTTCAGCTAGGTCAAGTTTGCTCAGTCCCATCCAGCCCTATGTGCTGGTTTAAAGGTAAACCAGAAGGAAAAATGAACCCAACTCAAGAGAGGTTACAAGTCAGAGTTACAATTTACTAAAAAGATTACAATAAATACAATGATACAGAAAAAAATTGATTTTAACCCACAAAACCAGGATGTATAACCCAGCACCCTGGGGCACAAACTAAATGGTGCCTGTTAGCCCTTGTGCTGAGCACCACATGGTCCCTCTGAGTACAAAGTAAAAGGAAAGGAAAACCTGTCCGTGAGGATGATGGTCACAGTCCTGTTGAGGTTCTGGTCCTCTTCTGGATCTGACAAGTGGTACCAAAGGTCCACAAAACCCGAAGATTATATATGCTCAGGCTCAGGTGGGAATGCTCAGTACCTCTCCCAGGGTGGAGATTTTCACAATGGGTGATTTAACTGTGTGAGTCATGGGATATTTTTGGAATCTTTGATGGTCTAGGCCCATTAGCAGACATGGCCCCTTAGGCTAGGTGTGAAGGTGCTAATGCCTCCCTGGAGGGGAGTTGTCACAGCTGAGTCATTGGTGCGAAGACAGGAGCACTCACCAGTCTCACAGGGTTCTTTAACACCCAGTCTGAGGTGTCATGTGTGCCCTGCTGCAAATGATCCACTATTAACAATTCATCAGAAGTGACAATAGAGAGTGTTGAATACCCAGTTGTGGTTACATCTACATAGTTGTAAACTGGTCCCAGCTGCTGTAACTAGGACACCCTACTATGAGTGTTTCCAGGGATGGGGCATCTACAGCCTCTCTGGAAAACCTGTTCCACTGTTTAACCATCCTCACAGTAAACAAATGCTTTGTTATGTGTAGTCTGAATTTACCTTGCTTTGGTTTAAAACCATTATCCTTTGTCCAGTTTCTACAGGCCATGCTGAAGGGTCTGTCTCCATCTCTCTTATAAGCCTCTTTAAGTACTGAAAGGCTGCAATAACGTCTTTCCAGAGCCTTCTGTTCCTCAGCCTGAACAAACCCAACTCCCTCAGGTGTTCTATCCATGTGATCTTCTCTGTGGCCCTTGCCTGGACCACCTATGACAGTTCCATGTCTTTTCTGTGCTGAGGGCTCCAGAGCAAGATACAGTACCCCAGGTAGGGTCTTTGCACCAAAAATATATTTGTATCATGACACCATATTGTTTGAACTTATAGTGGAAGAAACGTGTTCTGACCAGAAGATGACTTTGTTTATAAATTAAACATATGTCATCATTTTCTATTTAATGTCTTCATTCTTAATTTAGAACCTAATGGAAAGTATCATCTATTTGAGACTAACACTCAAATGTAGAAATCTAGAACAATACATAGATACAGCTAGACGGACAACCCGTGATTGCAGAAATAAAAAAGTGCCGACAAAATTGTTTTAATTGTACTGATTCTACTGTGTTATGCTTTTGACTGCATGGTACAAAGTAGTATCTCTGATACAACAGGACATTTTCATTTCCTGACTAACAAGAATTAGTGAAATAAGGCTTCCTGTGAAATAAGCCTTAATTTTTAAGAAATGTAAAGCAGTAATTTTTTCCTTATTATGCAATGACACTATTTATATTAAGATTACACTGAGGTTTTTAAACTCCATTTTCCACTACTTGAGATCTACAGAAATATCCTCTAGGGACAGAGTTGAGGGTTTATTTGTTTTCTTCATGGAAAAAAAGAAAAATTTGGCTAAATTGGCATGTCAGATCTCCAAATACAAGCATAAAATTTTTTCCCTTTTTAGGTAAATTTTAATATCCTCTTGTTCATGTAAATAAAGAGTGACATAAACTTACACTATTAAGTTTTCATCCACAATCATCTGCTTTAAAGAAAATACAAGTAAACAAGTAATATGTCTTTTAAAACTACTTTTTGCATGCATTGAAGAAGTCTTGGCTAGTGCTCCAAACTATCATGTGATTTGGTTGCTAATACTTGCCAACAAAGCTTTCCTTGTAGAAACAGTCCAGTGCCAGATCACAGATACTTGATTTGACATCCTCCTACAAGATTTCAAGAGGGCTTTGCAAAATAGAATGTAATTTAGAATACCAGAAAGAAGTACTCTAGAGAATAGAAGAAGAGAAAAAAAAAGTAGAGGCTACTCTACAGGCAGGAACAAAGCATCATTGGGATTAGTTCTTTTCTTAATTTAAATAGTTTTAAATGTAAGCTTTGTACAGTGAATTCAAAGCCCAGCAATTACATTAGACATAACCCAATGACAGTGCATAATAATTATCATAAATATTTGTGGAGGTTTGAGTTGGCTCCCTGCCAAACCCAACTGCCGGCTACACAGATTGCCCCCCCACCCCAAGAGAGAAGGGAAAAAAAAGAACCCAAAAGACAATTGTATTAAAGATATAGATATATATAGATATAGAAATGTATTCACATATATTACAACTATATACAATCAAACTCTATGAATCTACAGAATAAATCCCAAAGCAACCCCAAAGGGGAAAAGGGGGAAAGGGAAATGGGACAAAATGGGTAAAACCAAACAAAACAGATACACACACTGGTAAACTCAGGGAAAAGCTCAATAAGTAACTAATACAATCAATTCTCACCAACACTCCCCTTAAGAGAAAGCAAGTCCTTCCCCTCCGCTCCGTACAGCTGGGACAGCAGTTTCTCCGATAGGGCTCGGCTCAAGAGATAAGAGCTGGGCTGACACAGAGAGCTGATGTCCTCCAAGCACACGAAAGGAAGAGAGAGAGACAGGGAGGAAACTCCCCATTTTATATACTCCAGATTGTGTGAAGGAAATGTTGTGGAATACTTCCTTAGTTATAACCTGGTTACCAAGGAAGGCCCAAACCAAAACCAAGAAAACTAAACCACCACAATATTTTAACTTTATATCATGTGTGTGGCTTCATTCTGAATTCATTAGTCAATTTGAGTGCTAAATAAGACATTGTGTATTAAAACAAACAAACAAACAAAAAACAACAATGACAAAACAACAAAACAAAACTGGATCTGAAATGTTGATTAAGAGTTCAGACTAAAAATAAATTGTCAATCTCTTCACCAAGGTATGTCTGCAAAGGGTGCAGACCCTCTGCTTTTGGCCAGCTCCAGTGCCTTTTTTGACACTCTTCCATATTAGTGGAAAGTGCATTTTTCACATCTCTTAATTCAGTGTTGTATTGGTGCTTATGCGATAGCAAAAAGTTATTTTAGATTTCCTTCTTCTCCCCTCTTCCTCAGGAACTCTGTACTCTACCTAATAGGAGGGCTTGCATGCTCCAGGAAACCTTAGCATTGCAGTGTGGTAAAAGACTGATGACCTGAAATACTAGAAATGTCAGGGAAGTGCAAATGAAATTAAATACTGCCTCTTCCTATCCTCTAAGAAAAATGCCTGAAGATAAATGAGATGAGTTATTAGTACCATTAAAACAGGGTCTCTTCCTAATTAAAGCATCTAGGACTGTATCTAGGATACAGCCAAGAGATTCTAGGTTTGTTCATTACATATGATAAACTAGTAGACCAGTGGAAGCCTTAATTGACCCAAAGCTTTGTTGTTTCTTATTTTTTTCCTACATTTAGGCTCTTAATATATCCAGGGATGTAGAAAGAAAGCAGGTAATGGAGGTTCCAGAGTCAAAGACACAGTCTTCATAGAAGTATGGTCAATGCACTCCATTCATTTATTAATTACACAGTTTATATAAGGTTTTACAGAGTTTATGTATAACAATTCTCTATAACTTATTGGCTAAAAGTTACTCACTTATTACATTTCTATAGCTTATTGGCTAAAACCTGTCTGCTTAATATGTCTACTGTCTGTCTTCCAGCTAACCTTGCAATAAGCAATTCTACTGTTTTTCTCATACCCTTTCTTGGTTTCTCATCAGTCTTCTTATTTTACTTGTTACTATCTTCTACATGTCCATTGCTTTTGGATACATCACCTCTGCTTCCTAGCACGTAGGCTAAATCACTGTCCTTGTTTCCCAGCACGTAGGCTGGATTGTGCAGACAGGCCTGTATTAGGATCCCATGCCCTGTACCTGAGAGCATATCCTCAACACAGGGAGATCTGGCTAGGGAGGACTGATGGCTAAAACTCTTAGGGAGTGGTCTGTTACTCAGCTGCCAGAACATCAGACAGTTTTCAGGAGTTTATTTTCTCTTTTAGGGACTTAATTAATAAAACTACATTGACAGTGAGCTGTCCAGTATCTTGTCCAATATGGAGCATTTTGGTGTGGTGTAAAGGGGAGAAATAATGAATGCAACTGATTTATATTTCCTTTTCTGTCAGTCACAATAAGTTTTGTCATGTGAGTAAAGTGATGGCATTTTCCCCCTTAGTGGCCTTTTCTTCACCCCAAAATCATCTTTATTCCAAGATGTTTTAAGGTGTTGAATACACACATCACCACTTCTCAAGTTAGAAAAGGGTAGTTTGCTTACAGAAAGCCTCAAACTAACAGGAAGTTAGTCTGGGCAATCTTAGCAAAACAGCCTCTATTGAACCTTGTGCTCAACCTAACTTTGAATGGTGGTGTGCGGCTCTATTTTAATACAGACAAGAGTGCAAAGCAAACAAGGTGAATCATTTAGGACAATATTATTTGAAAGGTAGGATTTCCATGTATTTTATCTCAATATTGTCTTATTGGATAGGTTTTCAAGTAACTGTTAGCAGCCACTATGAGGTTAAAATAGTTCATCACTTTATCAGGATTATTGAGAGTATGACTGAAGACTTAATAGTGCAGTAGTGCTTTCTGTCACAATTTAATGGTATATTGATCTGGGAGTGAACAATCATGACCTTCAACTGCTTACAGATCCTTTCAAGGGGAAAAGGCTTAAGGAGGTTACTCCTGGGGAACTGGTTATGGTGAGCCAGAAGCCATCTGGATGCATGCATCCTAAATGGCATGACAACTTGGGAAATGCTTACCTATGTAATGACACCTAAAAAGAGAGAGATCACCAAACATTCATGACCAGCCATTAGTATCATAGGCAATCAATAAAGCAATCATGAGTATCATTAGCAGGTAGCAGACTCAAATCTTAGGCTGGTTAGCATCTGTGTTTAGAGGTGTCTTTGCTCACAGTATATTGAGTGTGCCGGCAAAGTTCCAGAGTAATTTTTCCATTATATCACTAAAGATCACAATTGGAAGGGTAGTGATTGTGGTTCAGGAAAACATCAGATTCCTTTAGGGGCTGTGTAATCCATGCACTTTCTTCCTTCTATGATCAGTAGATTACTTGTTTCTGATTTTATTTCTTTTCCCCAGCTATTCTACAAACTACTATTATTTTATTGATAATAATAGTACCCAGAATGATCCAATGAATATTCAAAAGTTCAGAATTATCTTCAAAGTCCTGCCTTCAAAAATACTGGCCTTTCTTTGAGATTAGGAATGTGGATCTTGATACAATGGCAAAGATATTTAAAAAAAAAAAAAACAAAACAAAACAAAACAAAAAAAAAAACAAACCAACCAAAACAAACAAACAAACAAACAAAAAAACCCAACCAACCCCCCCAAAAAAAACCCAAACAAACAAAACCAAAGTCAGATCACCCACCTACTTGTCTCAGTTTTAAAAATAAAAAACAAGATGCCTGTCAAGGAAAATGAAAAATTTTCTTGGACTAGAGAGAGGACCTCCCTCTCCTCAAGCCACTACCATCTTTGAAATTAAGAGGCCTTAGGCAAAAAATGTTGAAAAGAGTATAACTGTTCTTTACTACAAATATATAGAACAAAAAGAAACAGAACAAGCAACAACACCGCAACCGAAGCTTTCCAGCCCGTGAGCGCCTTTGGGCGCAGTTACCGCACGCACAGAGCAGGGGCGCTGCCGGGCTCTGGCGGCAGCGGCTCCAACACGTCTGCGGGAGCCGGGTCCGTGCGATGCCAGCTCGGAGCCTGTCCCCGGTGGTGCTGGCCACTGCTGGCATGGGCAGGGAAAAGGGAGAAGGGGGTGGTCCTCCCCTCGGGGGTGCCCGCCGACCCAAGCTGCCGGCGGCTGGCTTCAGCGAGGGCATCGTCCGGGGCTGAGTCAGCAGCGGAAGAGCGGGGACCGTCCCGTCAGCAGCGAGCACGGGTGGGGAATGTCGATAGGACACTACTGCCATGCCGGGCTGGACAAAGCCAATCCAAAGCGAGATGGACAGCTCCAGGGAAACCACTTGTGTGTGCCCCAGCAGTCCCGGTCCCCGACCCAGAGAGGAAAGCACCCCCCAAGCCGCCTCTCTCCCCCTTTTTTTTTTTTTTTCTTTATTTTCTTTTTTCCACCCCTCCTCGCTTTTGCTGGTGTCTCAGCCAAAGTTACCTAGGGGAAGAACAGGACCTGTCCCACTGCCTCAGGCCAGAGGCAAAAGAAGCAAATAAAAGTCCCACCTTTGCAGAGAAAGCTATTAGTTTTTCAATGGAAAAGCCATTAGAATCTGAGCTAGAAAACAATGAACACTTGATGTTTACTTATCTCTCTCTAGCAGAGACTTACCTCCCCCATATTTAGCTACTTGTCAGTGTGAAAAAGTCAAGCAAAAGTTTGAAACTGTAACACTACTGTAATTGATAAATATATATATTTTAGATTAAGAAAAATGCTTACACAGGGACAGCTCTGACTTTAGTTTCACATTGGTGAATTTTGAATTTTGCATATTATGGGTATGAAACCTGTATTTTCTGTTGCCTGATAATTTGTCTTTGGCTGAAGAGTTTTCTGCCTAAGTTGAATCCTCATTTGTTTTTTGGTAAAGTTTTGTAAATGCCTCTTATGTTGTTTGTTGCATTGCCTAATATTGCAGCATCAAGTATGCTGAATGACAAACCTGTGGGAAAAACACACTCTCTTGTCTGTTTTGACAAAGGCACCTGCTACTAGGCATTTCAAGTCTGTCAAAAAAGTTGAATATTTAATTTTTTATATACTTAGACTCTGCAATCCTGCATTCCAGTTTTAATATAATTAATGTAATTTTTTACCATTTCAACCTTGTCTTAAGTGGAAATTAGTTTGAATGAGCAAGGAGCTCTAATGACATTTAAAATACCCCTATATATTTTATTGACTAAAATGCACAGAAAACAAGACAATGCACTAAATCATACTGAATATGTTTTACATAACAGGAGGACAGGGTGGGGGAACAATTTGTCTCAAATTGGGTAAATAGCCAATAAAAATTCACCTTGCCTCTATATTGTCCTAGGAGAGGCAATCACATTCACATTTATTGGAAGTAATGATGTAGTGTCCTGCAGATAATTAAAACAATAAAATGCTGCTAATTTCACACTGTCATTAAAAAATTTGCCAGTTTAAATTAGAAAGTGATTAACCCTCTGAGTGAGGCAATGACATTTTCATTCCCAGTCTGTGAATTAAATGTGGAAGGTTTTTTTTTTTTCATTTTGAATGCAAAAAGCTCGACTAATGCTGTCCTTTACTTTTCCACCCACCCACTCTGTCCAGTGAGGATATCTGTTGGCTAAAGTGTCTAAATCCCCATTACTGTTTCACACTGCTAAGCCAAGCTCATACCACAGGCATGGATGTGTTAGTTACTAGAGGATAAAGTCTCTCTAAAAGAAAAAAAGAACTAATAATCCCTGATAAGCAGAAGTTCACTGAGTAATGAACTTCTTGTTGGTGCGTGTAAGAGAGGAAGATTTTTCCATTAATGAGGTGTCTCCAGTAAGATTTGCATTCTGTATAATGACAGCAAATCCTTAACCTTTTGCCTGGACACTACTTTATCCATTTACTGTATCTACTTCTTCCACAACCTGCTTTAATTAATACCTTAAAACAGGAATAAACTCATTACAAGAATAGATTTGTCTCACAGTAATTTAAATACTCTAACTCAAGCAAAATCCTCTTAAAGAATGTTTAATGAGGGGGCAAAACCAAAAATGAATGAAAACTCAGGTCAATGATAGAATTGTCCAACACATTAAAACAACTCTTAGTGGAATAAATTTTATGCATGGATTTATATTGCTGCTAAAAATATGGTTGGTTAGACCTACCTCCTAGAAAAATGCATGATACAAGAATAAATTAGCAATGTACAAAGACTGTACTTTAATGGAGGAAATGTTTCCTAGGTACATAAGTTTAATTGACAAATCCTGGTAACTAATAATGAGATTTAGGCTCAAACACTGCTAAAATTTAATTAGAAATAAAATCCTAAATAGTATCCCGTAGATTTACCATATGTTCCATATGTTCGGGATTCTTCTTATTATAAGGAAATACTTCCAGTGGAAAACTTGTTCCAGCAGACACGGGGGAAAAAATATTAATGCACTACAATTCTTCAAGCCAACCTTGCCTTTCTCTTAGACAACTCCCCAAACGACATTCACACTCAGAATGCAATGGCCATGCAAAGACTTTGTCAAAGCCATTGATTACTATTTCAACAGTAGGTAGTAAATCATAGATGAGCTTGATGCCTCTTCAGTATCTCACTGGATTCCTGTCCAGGTCAAGTTTGAGCCATTGTAAACACTTGGGGAGCAGAAACTCTGCTTGGGTCATATAAATAAGCATGAAGCAACCTTCTAGGGTGCAGTGATATTCACTTACACTCAAGTGCAAAATCTAGACTGGACTCAGATGCAGAACAAGGCTTCACTCATTTTTTCTGAAGAGAGAGTGATGCTATACAGCACATTTAAAATAAAGATGATAATAATTTTTATCATCTAGATATATTTCTGTCCTAGTCACAGTGCTCTGGACCAGTTTATCACTGTGTGGGTGTAACCAAAACTCTGTATTGTACACCCTCTATGTCGTTTCTCATGAACTGGTAATAATGGATCATTTGCAGCTGTTGCCCATGGTGCATCAGACACCTCAAGCTACAAGCTGGGTGTTTAAGAACTCTGTGAGATAGGAAAGTTTCCTGTCTTCACACCAATGACTCAGGTGTGATAACTCCCCCCAGGGAGGCATTAGCACCTTCATGCCCAGCCTGAGGGGTCATGTCTGCTAATGGGCCATCAAGAATTCCAAAAATATCCCATGACTCACAGAGTAAATCACCCATTGTGAAGCTCTTCGCTCTGGCAGAGGGACTGGGGAGTCCGATCGGAACCTGAGTGTATATAATCTTGGGGTTTTGGGGACTTCTGGGACCACTTTGTATCCAGAGGAGGACCAGAACCTCAACAGAACTGTGACTGCCACTCTTGACCAGACTGTGACCATCATCCTCACCCTCAGATTTCTTCTTCTCATTTACTTTGTACTCAGGGGGGCCATGTGGTGCTCAGCATAGAGGCTGATGAACATCATTCTGTTTGTGCTCTACTGTGCTGGGTTATACATCTGTTTTGTGTGGTTCAAACCGTTTTTTTCTCTATCATTGTACTTATTGTAATCTTTTTATTAAATTGTAATTATAACTTGTAATCTCCTTTGACTTGGGTTCATTTCTCCTGCCGGTTTATCTTTAAACTAGCACAGTCTCTTTTTAATGGATTTTTTTAAAGCAAAGCACTGATGATTCACTTACTTGGTTCAACTGTTTAAAAGGTTATTGTAACAATGTAAGACCCCTGGTCTTGAGCTACAAGGTCATTGAAGAGATTTTATTTTAAAAATACACAAGTCTACAAAAAATCATCTGCCAAGTTTTTTAAAAGTGTCTCCAGTACTTTTATACCTCGAGAGGGCACAAGGGAGAAGACACTACACGTGTTTTCTGGGAAGGTAAATCAACATGATTTTACTGGCAAACTTTAGAATATAAGGGAACTTCGCAAACGTTTGAAGGGCAATATTGCATCAAAGTAAAGCATTCCACAAGCTATTGACTCAGCACATGCAAACCCATACAACTTAGCAAAATACAACTCAGCAAGCTTTAAGTTACCCAAAATATCAAGAAAGGAGATTAGGAGAAAAAGAAAAAGAGAGACTTACAGCTACCACCCAGAGTGCCATGCCAGTCCAGCATCCACATGCCCAGATGGCAGGGTCCAATCACATGAAGACCACATGTTTTTATCTGTTCTAGCCTGCTGTGGCCACCCTCCCCAGCAGAACTTCTAGCCCATTGACCACTTGAGGGCTCTGGGGCTCTGGGACAGGGTGAGGGGCAGTGCTCCCCATGTGCCATTCTGGGGCTGGGTTAGGGGCTCCAGAGATGTGGTCCGGGGGACTGCTCTGGTGTGCCAGTGACTGACAGCTGCTTCTGGGGCTGCTCAAGGAGGCTCAAAAGGGTTGAGGTTTGGAACAGGGCACCACCTCACCTTAGTGAAACTTGACCTGTCCCTTCCCCACACACACATCCCCCTGAGTTGGTCCAAGCATACTTAGTATAATAATCTAGTGTCTCACAACAAATACATAGAAAACATATAAGCTTGAATTCTCAAATACTTTTTATGTAAGTCAAATAATTGTCTCTTTGATTTAAACTACTGAAAGAAAATAGTAGCTGACTCCTTCCTTTATATACCAATACCCAGTCCAGGCCTTGTGATATCCTGTTCTCCAATGAATTTACTAATGGAAGTAGTAGCAGCAGCAGTAGTTGCAATAGGACAGAAGTCCTGAGGCCAGAGAGGATTTCAGTGCTAGCTGTTCCAAAGTAAAATTTGAACACCACACACAAGGGGCCTGAGTGATTAATTTTGGTTAGTCATGATAAGATGCCTGTGCAAAAAATCCCTTTTTAAGGAAGTATCTTGAACCACTCTAATTCTGCAGAGCAGCCTCTACAGAAATCTCCCTATCATTCAGGGGGCATTCAGACACATTCAGAGAAGGCAGTAAGCCACCTGGAGGTAAAAGTCCCCAGTCTCTTTCAGATGTACATTTTGCATAGCTCACCTCTGTTATTTCTACACCAAGCCATTTTTTCCTCCCTAAAGGATGTCAGATCCTACCTTCTTCTACGCAAAGACTCTTCCTGGGTTTTTGATTGTGCCTTTCTAACACCTACTCAGTATTTACTTAAAGACCAGAGACCACTGATCCCCTGGCCCCCATTGGCAGCTCATTTCCTAGGACAAGAGACAAAGTCCCCCCTCTGCCCTGGCAAAAGACTGCTGTAGCAATTCTTCAGCATAACCAATTCACTGCTGCTCATATTAAGATAAACTTGTAGAAAAAACTCACTTTATACTTCCGCAAATTTTTTAAGCAGAAAAAAAATCTCTTGAGTTTTTGTTTGTTTGTTTGTTTATTTGTTTTTGCTAAGTGGGTTTTTTTAGCTTATTAAATTACCTGTTTTCATATCAGAAAATTAAAAAAAAAAATAAAAAGAAAGGTTTGAAAGTCACCACATACAAAATATGAAAGGCGCAAAGTGAGAGGAGGAGGGAGAGTAAATATATACCATCCACACAACTATGTAGTGTATGAAAGAGACATGTTAAAGGAGAGAACTGACAGCAGTTGCTCAGGTAAATTTGAATGAGTGTTCAAAAGCAGTACAAAACTGAGTAATACAGAATTTTTCTTTACAAATATTATTGCCATTAATCTTTCTGAAAACCCCTGATTATATGTTTTTCTTCTTCATGTATCAATGCACCTGCTACATTTAACATTGCAAAATAGTTTGTATTATACTTACTTGTCTTTGCAGATTCATGGCTTCCTGGACCATTCATTTTTGGGACTTGCAGGGTTTTTTTTCAGTTTTTATCTCTGCCTGAAAGTAAATACTTTTTTAGAGTTCCCTGCAGCTATTTTTTTATTTGAATGTAGTTGAGAAATAATAATTCACATTCTTCTTTTAAAGCATGACTGTTCTCTTTTTTAATATGAAGCAAAACCACATAATTTCCATTGAAAATTTTGAAGTTTGAAATACGACTTTTGCTAAGAGTTTAAAATTGTACATTCTTACTATGACAAACAAAAATTGTGAAACATCTGGCCCAAGAACAGTCTATATAACTGAGAGAAGTGAATGAACATTTGGGTACAGAGTTCCTTCACTGGACCAGATAAGAACCAGCCAAATCGTTAATGAAGTGCTCTATCTCTGCATCAGTTCAGAGTGAGCTGCAGCTATCCCAATGTCTGCTAAAGGCATTATTTGACAAATAACACAAGTCTTTGCTACTGCTGAAAATAGTCCAAAGCACTCTCTTTTCTTGGCTGCTTATTCCATCTTCCTGGATAGCAAGTCAGATCACTAGTTGAAAAGTAGCAATTTGTTTTTACTAGGTTATCTGTTTGCTCGTATTCAGGGCACGAATAAGGAGCTGAGGTGAGGAGGAAGATGGGATTTCAGAGGCAGCATCAACTTAACTTGATCAATGCATTCATGAAGTTACAACATGATTTCAGGAGATCACTTATCCATGAAATACAGATTGAAGAAACTGGGTTTGATATTTTTTAATTATTTAAAGCAGTCTAAAAATCATGATTTCAGCTAAGTCTATTCTGCATGCAGCTGTAACTTTGACTGATGCCTTTTAATTTGTATTCTTTCACCCATGCAATAGATTTTAAACTTCTTTTTCCCACCAAAAATCTTTTGCTTCCTGATTTTAGGAAGACTACTGTTCTGAGTTTTGCAATTAAATCTTGAAAATGGCTAAATAGAATTAATCGTTAATGATATATCAATTTAGAAATGCTAAGCAAGGTTTTAAAAATCAGATACCAGATAGCAAGACTTAAAAACCTTAGTTTGTGCACCTCAGTAGTTGCTTTGATATTCAAAAGTGCTACGCAGCAGCTCCTAGAGAAATCACTGAGAAAATGGATGGTGCAGAACTATTTCTGGATGGAGATTATTTATCGGTTTTGTCATATGAAGATTTTATGGATAGAGTATAATGCGTATGGAGATTTCATGAGGTATACTTCTACTCTTCTATAAAAGGATCTAAAAGCTAAGAAAATGAAATTTTATATTTTACAATGAAACAGTAAAATAGAAAAACTGGTTTTGATAGAAATGGTGTAAAACTCTAATTTCTGGATGCAAAAATAAAGCATTAGAATTTCAATCTAACTTCACTGGATGCATTTTTAATTCTTACTTTTATAGTCAGGATATCCTTTGGACTTTAAAGTTTCAGCTTCTTTCTACACATGCTAAAATTAACTGAAACTACTGTTCTAACACCTTGGACAAAATACCATGGTTTTTCTGAGCAGAAGTATCAACAGATAATAGGGTGTGGCTTTTACAATTTAGAAATTTCCGTCCCTGCTACTAATATTAGACTAAATGTTGGATATTCATTCTCAGGAAGGGGTGCACATAAGATAAGTGATATCTCTAGATTTCACCTTAGTGTGCCACTAGGCAAAATTTTAGAAAGATTGAAAAACTGGATTTCAAGTAAACACGAGCCTGCTATAACAGCGGGGCTAACCCTAACCCTTTCCTAAAACACAAAGCTTTGACTGCATCTGCACCCTACTGTTCAATCACCTCCCCTGTAAGCATCTTGTGACTTTTTTATACAGCAGTATAGCTTTATAAAAAGCTAAAACTTCACCACCTGTCAGCCTTTGTCTTAAAACTGTTGTCCAGGAAAATTTTCTTTTGCTGTCAATGGAAAAGTTGATGCAGTTTCAGCTGGTGTCTCCTGCCCAGTGAGATGTGGTAAGGAACCTGCATGGAAATGGCAGAATTCATATTGACCTTCCTTGTCTTCCAATGCCCTGAAAGGCCTTTGCTCTCCTACCCCCATTGGCTCTATTTGCTGTAGGTTACAACTGAAGCACAGCTGAAGGATGTGAAGTGTGGACTGGCAGAGCGTGTTCAAGGCCCTTTCAAGTCACTCACCTTCTGCACAGCATGTCATCTCCTTGCAGTGTCCTATCCAGGCTAGCTAACAAGGATCTGACTGTGTGGTTTTCTTTCCCTGAAGCTCCTCTGATGGTGAGGACATTCTGCCACAACATCCTGCTCTCTAAATTGAAGATGGATTCAATGGGTGGACTGTTGAATGGATAAGGAATTAGTTGGAGAGTCATATATGGCAGTCAGTGTCTCAGAATCCCAATGGAAATCAGTGAGTAGTGGTGTCCCTGAGGGGTCTATATTGGGACCAGTGTAATTTAGTATCTTCATTAGTGACACAGCTGAAGGGATCAAGTGCACGCTCAGCAAATTTGCAGATGACAGCAAGTAGAGTGGTGTGGTTGACACACCTGAAGGATAGGATGCCATCCAGAGGGACTTGGACAAACTTGAGAAGTAGTCCCATGGGTATGTCATGAGGTTTAACAAGACGAAGTGCCAGGTGCTGCATCTGCATCAGACCAACCCCCACTATCAACAAAGGCGGGGAGATTGAGAGCAGCCCTGCCAAGAAAGACTTGTGGGTGATGTTGGATGAGAAGCTGGACATGACCTGGCAATGTGCACTTGCAGCGCAGAAAACAAATTGTGTCCTGGGCTGCATCAAAAGCAGAGTGGCCAGCAGTTTGAGGGAGGTGATTCTGCCCCTCTGCTCTGCTCTGGTGAGACCCCACCCTGGAGTGCTGCATCCAGGTCTGGGGTCCCTAGCAAAGGAAGGACACTGAGCTCCTGGGGCAATTCCAGAGGAGACCACCGAGATGATTAGAGGGATGAAACACCTTTTCTATGAAGAAAGGCTGAGAGACCTGGGATTGTTCAACAGGGAGAAGAGAAAGTTTTGGGGTAACCTAATTGTGGCCTTTCAGTTCCTGAAGGCAGCCAGTAAGAATGCTGAAGAGGGACTTTTTACATGGGGAACTTGTAGTGACAGGACAAGAGAGAGTAGTTGCAAACTGAAAGAGAGTAGGTTTAGATTGTATATTAAGTGAAAAATCCTTTACTGTGCAGGTGTTGAGTAACTGGAACAGGTTGCCCAGAGAAGTTGTGGATGTCCCATCCCTAGAAATGTTCAAGACCAAGTTATATGGTGCTCTGAGCAACCTGGTCTTGTGAAAGATGCCCCTGCTCATGGCAGAAGGATTGAAAATAGATGATCTTCAAGGAGCTTGCAATCAAGGCCATTCTGATTCTATGATACCACGATTACTTATACAGAGCATACTAGATTTAGGATGAAGAAAACTTTAGTTAGACGATCTGTTGTCTCAAACATTTGCTCTTCTTGAAAAGGTTCATATGTCTCTAGTGCTGAAAAGGCTGCCACAATGATTATTTTGTCTTTCACATGCATATTTCTGTAGATATTATGGCATTTAGTATAAAAAGAGAAAAGGATTCTTTGTTTTGTCAGAAGAGAGGAATCATAGTTCCCCAACTTTTCTCTTAAAGAAAATCTGCATAAATACTTTGAGACATGTATGTGTACCACATATTGTCATATTGTGAACTCAGCCCTTAATGATTTAATTGTGATCTGTTTCCAGACAAGATACTAAACCATTAGGTATGGCATGATTTCTTCATCTCTGTTAAGCGAGCATGAAAGGACAAATGCACACAGGTAGCTCTTAACAACAGTTTGAGAAGATCTCATACATTCCCTGCTTTGTTCGTTGAGACCGGCCTTACTGATACTAATTTTGTCATGAACATGATAACACTGGAAAACATCTATAAACATTGCCAGTGTACTAGTTCAGCAGGTGGGACCAGTTATCACTGTGTGGGGGTGATCAAAGCTATGTATTCTACCCCCTCTATTCATTTC
>JAWMRD010000085.1:38346725-38357256 GCA_035584875.1 Syndactyla subalaris
GATGGGGGTAGAATACACAGCTTTAATCACTCCCACACAGTGATAACTGGTCCCACCTACTGAACTAGGACAGCAGGCTAAGGGTTAGACTCCATGGTCCTTGTGGGTCCCTTACAACTCAGCATGTTTTGTGATTCTGTGATAAAGCATGGAAAACTCCCTCAGTTTATGTTTCTATGGTGTTTCCATTTTTTGTGAGTTTAGTGTTTGTCTTGTAATGTTTAGTGTTTTTCTTAAGATTTTAGGTCTAAAATAATGAGATCATGAGAGACTTCAAATAGTTTTCCATTCTCTATCTAAGAAAAAAAAAAAAAAGGAAAAGAGAGATGCTAGCTCTCACAGAATGTGGCTGTCCTGGTTAATTTTTTAACAGAAATTTAAGGGTTAATTAAATTAAGAACCGGGTTAATTTTTTAAAGTAGCCAGAAGATGGCATGGTCAGGACACAGAGGTTGTTCTATACCACCTCATGTTATTGCTAAGGATGGGGAAGAGGGATCTTCTCCAGGGAGAAAAGGTTCCTTCCAGTAGAGAAAACATGATGGAGGGGAGGCATTCAGTATTGTCTATTATTGTAGGAGTTTTTTTCCATGTAAGTAGTTCCTTCTCTTATACCTTCTGATATTCATAACATTGCTCTTACTGTTCATTTTCTCATATCTGGTGTTTCCAGTAAATAGTTCTTATCTCAACCTGTGATCTTTGCTCTTTGTGCCTCCAATTGGAGAGGAGAAGGCATGTGTGTTTTTCAGTGGGAGTACTAAATTGGGGAATACTATTCCTAAATCATGACAGTGACTATTTTTAGCTGTATGAGATATCATTTCTTGAACAAACAAGAACAGTCAAAACCCAAATGCAAATAATACCTTTCTATTTTTATTATTTTTTTATGTAAAGAGAGGTAAAATATAAGATGTTTCAGGATCTGTCCCATTACTTGTTTCATGAATTAATGCATAATTGCTTGTAGCACTGGGATTTACATGTGACAATAGACCCATGTTATTCTGAGCTGAATAGATCTTTCTCTAAAAACAATCAAACTGTGAATATGACTGTAGGAAATATTTGCCCAAGCAAGAACTGAAGACCATAACAGAAGGAAACAAAGCATAGCCAACTATTTGTTTTAAGATAACTGCAAAAACAAGGAACAAGTGTTTAAAAAAAATATTAGAAATTTAGTTAAGATTTTTCCATTGAATTCTAATAAAGAAAGCACCATCCTTAGCAGTATGCCCAAGTGTCATGGGTTTCTCTGATTAGGTTTTTTTGATAAGAAGAAGAGCAGTTTCTGTTAGAAGCTGCTAGAAGTTTCCCTCCATCCTATAGAGCAGAGCCAATGAGCGTCAGCTCCGAGGAAACTTCCTGCCTTTGAAGCATTAAGTTACGTCCCTATGTGAAAACATATTTGAGAAGTTGTTGTGCAGTTGAAAATGGGCAGCCATGGATTAACAACATCACAAAGCAGACATCGAGGTCAGTGCAGGAGCAAACGGAGGCGGAGGGACCCCATGGATCAGGGAAAGGACTTAAAGCTATTATTCCCTGACTGCTACAGTGACGACCATGGTGATTATGAGCTGTCTCCTCAAAGACCCATGGGATCCACTGGGGTTCAAAGACCCCCCTGCTGGAGCAGGGGGATGCATGAAAGAGGCTGTTGCTTTATGGGAGGCCCCAAGATAGAATGGAGTCCTGCAAAGATTTGTGGCCAAGATGCTTGGAGGGAGAAGCCCACGCCAAGCAGGAGGCCCCACGGTGGAGTGGAGTCCTGCAAAGATTTTCAGCCGAGACCCATGAAGGGAGAAGCCCATGCGAAGCAGGTAGAGCCAGCTTTTCATGAGACTGCACCCCATGGAATGACCCACGAGAGAGCAGAGGATCTCTCTTGGTGGGGGGCGACATCACAGGATGAAGGGGAAGGACTCAGAGCTATGATTTTCCCCTGTAATTGTGGTAATGACTGTGGTGAAGCAAGCTGTCCCTTTTGCAGCCCACAGGAAAGCTCCTGAGACAACACATTTGGAAGAACTGCTTCTTAAGTCTTGGACTTACATCTGTGAATGGCTGACTCAACAACAACTGACTGTAAACCTTCCATTCCCTGTCCCTCACATGGTCAGGGGAAGGAGGGGAGCATGGACAGACTGAGGGGTGGTGGTGGAAAGGTGTTTCTAACCTGTTCTTATTTCTTATTTTTAGTTTTTAGTTTGTTAGTAATAAATTTGGGTATTATTCTAAGTTCTGCTTTGCCTGTGGTATTAATCAAAGCTCCTCTTTTTGTTGTTATCACTAGTTGTAAATTCCTAGCTGGTTGGTCTTTGGTTTTTTTTTTTGGTTGGTTGGTTTGTTGGTTTTTTTGCCTTCCCTCTGGAAGGCAAAAAGGGGAGGGAAGAAAGACCTTGAAGGAGTTTTACTGGACACCAGGTGTTTATCCAGGCTCAAACCACCACACCAAGAAAGGTGAAAACTTTTATGCAACTTCCAAAATGAAAATAAAATACATGTTGAAACAATTGCAACCCCAAATAAAGCCAATGAAGCACCCTAAAATGTATATGAACTTGATAAAATTATTAGTACATACTAATGTCTAAAAGTAATTAAAATAGTTATATTAGGGAAAAAACCCCATCCAGACTAAAAGGACAAAACTTCACACATCCTGACCTCCACTCACCATTGATCAAATAAGTTGTTAATTGCAAAAGGAGAACATCCCCAGAGATACTTGCATGCACATGCAGTCAGTAGAATGTGATGGCATCCAGTACAATCAGGAAACATTTGAGTTGAGCAGATGATTATACGTGAAGACTGGAGGATTACAAGACACAACGTTTTTGATTCTAGTAAACAGAAAACACAGCATGTCAGCTGGGAAAGCTGTGGTTTAAGAAATGCAGCTATTATGAATTAATCACTGTGAAAACAGTGAGATAAAAGTCTTCCACTGTCTTGGACTTATTTTTCTGCCCATACTGAAGAAAAGGATGATGTCCTGCTGTTTTTGAGATGTGCAATATTAGAAATCTGTAGCCTACATTTTTCTATAACATTAAATGTATTGCCACTGTAAGTAATAATTATCTAAATGAGGACAGTAGAAAAGCTGCTATACAGGTACACCTTTTTTTAAAAAGTTTTACCACAAATTTGTTTGTCTTAATCCAATAATCTCCATTTTACTGTGGTACACCATTTGCAAGGGTTTCACAAATTAGAATTCTTTTATATCTCCTCGTGGTGTGCCTTGTGATTTGTGCTGCCATCATGGGCATTCCACTTTTATCTGCCTTCCTTTTCTTTTGTTTTACAATAAATGCCTCTATAAAAGGCTTTTCCATATTTTCTGAAGTCATATCAATCTCTTACAGCCACACACCTTAGCTGAGCTGACTGAATCACATGGTGTGAATCAACAGGTTCTCTGTAAGATTCCCAGTGCTTCTTGATCCAGGCTAGGCAGCTGTCATTCCCGTTTCTTTTTCTTTTCTTTTTTTTTTTTTTTTTTTTTTTATTATTATTAGAAGGAATAGTTCTATTATCACTTTCAACTCTATTAATATGGCAGTATACCGATGTACTTCAAATGTCAATGAAATGGTAGAGTTGAAATTTTCCAAGTTTCCTTAATTGCTATTACATGAAAACATGGAATGAATTCTCAGATTCAATGCTTAAGACTGTTTTGGTCTGTCCATTGGAATCCCTTCCTGCCCACAGTCCACTCTGTCTCTTTGAGAAAGTGCAATGAGAGTTTGAATTCTTTCTTATTCCAATTACTCAGGTCTCAGAAACGAGGAATCATGATTAAGCTCAATAGTGTAATTCTTCTTATTCAAGTCTGCCAATGCCAGGAGATTTTTTAACTAAAAATAATTTGTTGTGTTTGTGATGTTTTGGAAATTATATAATGAAATATTATCTGTTTCTTAGGAGCAAAACAAGAAGTGGATTGGTTCCTATAGAATTTCTTGCATTACCTCATCAATTTCTCATTTTCCAAACAAAAATACTCACCATAGTGTTTGTCATCAGTCTATCAATATATGCTTCTGCTTTAATTCTCATTTTACCTGAAAATTCACATGTACTTACAACAGGTATTGCGTTATTCCTTAGGATTCCACATTTTTCAATTGCAATCTCTGTCCTTCTGTCTAGTTGCCCTCTTCTAACAACTTTTATAGTCTTCTGTCAAATATAATTGAAACTGATCAACAGGATTGAGTCTGAAGACGTTTATGTTCCTACAGGTGTCACGAAAATTGGCATCTGGACAGAGAGGAAGATCTTATCATCCCTTGAGGGAAAGGACAAAACATAGGCAAATTTTGCTCTTGCCGTTTTGTCAGCCAGTCACCACATGCACATCCTAAACAGCCACAGTAAGTGCTGCCTTTGCCAAGTACTGAGTTTGGAGCCATTGCATAAACTGGGTAGAAATCTAACTTACCTTTCCTGAGATATAGGTAATCACCATCTCTTGATTTCTTTGAGTTTAATTGAGCTGGTTCCCTCAGAGGCACAGACACAGGATGATGCCAGTGTGTTGACAAAAAGACTTGTTGCTCTCTGAAACACTGAAAAGACAGGCACACAGATTCTCCAGCATGCAAAGATTACCCTAGCAAACAATGAGGTGAGAATACAACTTGGCCCCATGTGAGCAACTCCCCTGTTTAAACCTATTAAGAGCCATGGACCCCGTGCAATTTTCACAGGCTGTTGATCATTTGTTCTGTGGTCTCTTGTCTTCATTTCATGTGTGCTCTCTAGCTCTTACCAGAAATTTACGCCTTATTTTTTATCACACTTCAAACTTGGAAATCACTAGTAACCATTATTAAACTGAGTTAAGCCACACATGATTTTGCTTCCATTTAGAATGCTGATTTACTGACACTTGACCCATGTCAACGTACTGTGTTTAAAAACTCTTGTAATGACCAGTCTAGATTTTGCTCCTGCCTTCCAGTATAGCTAAAAAATTATCAGGTAGTGGTTTGCCAAATGCTGACTTGTTTCAACACTTCTTTCAGCACACTTCATTTTTAATACATTACCTTTATAAGGGTCTTTTTACTACCCTATTCTATACATGGGGAGGTCAGTTCAATGCACAACTGAAACCTCTTTTTTGTTTTCACTCTGAGACAGTAGTAATGAATGTATTGTTTGTGAAAGGTTTTGAGTTGATAGCAAAAATAGAGGTAGCACTAATCTGGCCTTTTGCTGTCAGAGCAACTTGATTCTGAATTCATTACTTGGGTGTGAGACCACCATCTCCCAGGTAATAATTCAATCCTATCTTTCTCTTCATTGAGCCTATATGCTTTCTTTGTCACATTAATTCCTCTTGAACTATCATAACTTCCTGGCTGGAAACTGCTATTGATAAATCACAAGAGAAACTGGGAAATGGACATTAGAAGTGGACAAGCAAATATGAACAATAGAAAAATTCAAAATGAAGTGTGATCAATAGCTAGCATTGTCAGAAAAAAAAAAAAGTATTGCTGTTTTCTGTCTTTAGACAGATTGAGACATTCTAAAAGCACTCAGGCTATTGGAGATGTTGAATACCCAGTACTATTTTATTTCAGGCAGAATTTTTCAAACAGTACATAGTTAATTAAATATGAAACAATCCAAATTACATTGACCAATCCCTGATTTCACTGTAGTTCACAATATTATCATAATATTTTTTCTTCTGTCTCTTTATCTATTTTTTCAGTTTTATGCTTCACTTACGCAGGAGCTCTCAAGAACCTCCTCTGGAGGATACCTGCTGTATTCAGTAAGTCCCTGAATGATAACAGTCAGACTGTCAGGAACAAAATCATCTGTGGTTATTTATTGGAGAAAAACTGAAACTTGCAGCCTACTTGTCTATAACTGGAGCACATAGCCATCTATTGCCATTACATGCCATTCTCACCTTCACCTCATGTTACATTTCCTGTTGCATTTTATATGCTGTGTCTTTTCCCCAGTGGTTCTGATCTTCAAAAACTCACAGGTCTGTATAACTTCATTTATGCAAGCAATCTAACTGAAATCAAAAGGACTATATGCAACTAATGAAAATACACATGGTTTATAAGCCCATGAGAGACAAAGGACTTCATGATCTCTTCAAGAGTATATTTCTTCCTGTAAAGTGTTCACGACTCACACAATTCCAGGATAATATGAACCAGAGTAAGGAACTTGTTCAAAATTGGTAAGGCTGATCAAAATTTGGCGATTTCCTCTTTGAAGTGTATCTTGGTTCACATTTCAATTTGTAATTAAAACTACAAAAAACCCCACAACAAACCCAACTATGCTCAAAAAAAGGCAAGCACTTTGAATTATTATTGAAAAAAGAAAACAGATTGGCTGGTTGATATTTTCAATTAAAATTTAAAACAGAAGTTTCTCCTAGTAAAAAGGTACATGCATTCCATTTAAAAGAAAATAATTTGATTTTCTGTTTTCATTTTTTTCTTTGGTACAACTTAGAAGACAAATGCTTTTTAAATAAGTTCATTTTGTTTTGAAACTTCCCATGACAAAATGAATATTTCCCACAATCTGTGCTGTTTAATTCCCCTTTTACCTATGCCATTGTATTTGTTAGTTAAGAATCTATTGTCGTAGTCAACTGAAGTACACATTTCACTTTGAACATGTTTGTTTGTTTTTAAATTTCCCCCTCTCTGTTTTTTCTTTTCCAGTCTTCACCACATCTCAGAATTTTACAGAATAGGGTTGGATGGGACCTCTGGAGATCATCCAGTCCAACCCACCTGCCAAGACAGGGTCACTTAGGGCAGATTATACAGGAACCCATCCAGCTAGGTCTAGAATGTCTCCAGAGAGGGAGACTCCACGGGCAGCCTGTTCCAGTGCTCTCCTACTCTCAGCATAAAAAAGTTCTTCCTCACTTTGAAGCTTAGTTTATGGCTTTTGCTCCTTGTCCTGTCATTGGGCATCACTGAAAAAAGTCTGGCACCATCTTCTTGACACCCACCTGTGAGATATTTATATGCATTAATGAGTTACCCTCTCAGTATTCTCTTCTCTGGACTAAATAGGCTTAGCTCTTGCAGCCTCTCTTCACGAGATATGAAGAAGACTGTACCAGAGTAGCCATCCAGTGTACGCGGATGGCCACATGGGGCCACTGGGACATGGCACGCAGAACTTCACACTGGGTAACCTAGGGAGATTATAAAGATAAAGAAAGGTGTGCTGAGAGACTAACTGTGCTGAATAAAATGGGGGGGGGAAGAGAGAAGAATAATTTCACTCCACTGGGAAGATGAGATTGCTTAATATGTTGGTGGGCATCTCTAGAATGGATTTTTAATCAACAACAATTCTTTTTTACTGGAAGAGTGAGCTTATGAACAGACTAATACTACTGAGTGTCATTATGGACCATTCATCTGCTAAAGTTGTCTGAAAATCTGAGCCATCGGTGAAGGATTATTATTGATTTTCAGGCTGTCTTTGTTAAATACCTGATATACTGTACCACTGTCTTATTCCACTCTCCCTCCATTGTCACTGATATTAAAATGAAACCCACCTATTATCAAATCAATCATGCCTGATAAAACTACTCAGAGTAAGATGATATACATCATATTTACCCACTGAGACTGAAAGGTGGGATTTCAATCATTCAGGAAATGTGCATTTTATTTATTTATTTACTGCTTTTGATATACTGCAGCAATTAATTACAGCTCTTTAACAGATTCTATAAGAGGCAGGAATAATTGTCTTGTGGTTGAGATGCTGAACTGAAGCTGAAGAGCTGTCATTTGTGCTTCTGGTTTTGGCAAAGACTTGTCTTGCAACTTCAGTTATAATTTCTCTGGGCTACAGTTGTGGCAATAAAAATTAGCTACCAATTTTCTGTAATTTAAGAACTAAGGACAAAATACCACTTTTCATGTATAAGGAACTGTGCAGACAGATAAGAAATGGGGAAGTTGAAAAAGCCACAATTGAAAAAAGGTTTTGTCATAGAAAGTTAAAATGAAAAAATTCCAGTATCTGTATGGGATTCACCAGTCAAGAGCAATCCTAGGAAATGATTTTAGTGGCTTAAGTACAGGCAGTGAGGTGGAGATTTCACATTGGAAGTCTAATGAGTAGTCAGTTTCCAGGTCATCAGTACTTCTTCATCTTTGACATAGTAAAACCTCGGAAAAATCATAGACACAAGAAAAGTTTGAAATTTTCAACAGATACTAAAAAGAAAGAAAACCTTCTTTCTGTTTTTTTTCCAATTGGCAAAGACCTAATCTGAGTGTGAAGTATCTTATAGGTAGATGTGAGAAATAGGAGGAAAAAATGCATATTTAATTAAAGACCTGCATTTATTCTAATGGACTTTTCAGTCCATTTCTCATTGTCTTTAAGGCAAAATCTGAACTTCAGGGTTTTAATACAGTTTGGGTAATCTGTGGACACTTGTCCGGAGACATGTGACCTTTTACACTGTCTGAAGAATAAAGGGAGGGAGAACCTAGCAGTAAGCACATGACCACTTTGTATGCTGTGTTACAAATAGAGATAGGTGATGCAAGTTAAGCAGCCAGTGATTGATATTGATACCATAGGAAGGTATCATTTTATATGAAAAAAGAATAATTCTGATTGTAAGGCTACTTTTGTAAGCAACACAATTTTCTTTAGTCTGTAAAATCATTTTGACAGAAGAACTCTCTGCAATATGTCAGTCCTATCAGGAGATTTTTATTTTCCCTAGATTTCAGTTTTCCCAAGATGGCTGATATATATCCTGAAATATTTCTATTAAACTAATCTTTTCAATAGCTTTTTATATTGTCTACATTTGCTTTGATGTATCCAGAATCCTGTCATTAAAAAATGGAAAATATTTTCTGAGCAACAGACCATACATGTATTAGTTTCTCTAGCCTCCATGATGAACCTGTTCCCTCAGTTAGTTTCCTCCATTAGCAAAATTACTTGAACTCTAACAGCATAAATAAGCAGTGCCTATATAAAAAGACGTAACCAAATATATTTTTATGGCCTTTGTTTCTCTTACTCTATGGTATTGTCTGACATGCAGAAGAATATATGCTCTTATATTAAATTATTTTTTTCACTTGGATTCACCGAATTTTTCTTCCTGTGTTTCTTACTGAAGTGAATTACACATGAATTTGTCCCAGTTCCTCCCTGCAGTTAGTAATTTGTCTATAGCTGCTTGGAAGAACATATTTCAGTCTTTTCCTGAATGGACCATTTATGAGGTTCATAGGTTCCTATACAATATTTCAGTTAGTCTGGGAGGCACAAAGGAGGCTGATACCAGAACACTGATGAGGTATATGAAGTGCAGGCAGTAGCTCCATCTAACTCAGCTCTTTCTAGGCTAAACCATGGCAGGACTGCCAGGGTGCTGGAGGGAAGAAGTTTTTCCTGATAGATTTTCAGGGTATTAATAGAATGTGATCTAAAGGTTAGGAAGCATCCAGTCTCTCTTGGATGATCTCTGAGACCAGAATTTGGGATACTTACAGATATGAATATGCTGAGTCCAAGGAGTTTGTTATCAGAAAACACAAGTTACCCAAGAAACCAACAGAGAAGTGCTGCTCTGGATATTTTCAAGACCCAGTCATCTATACCTTTCTTTTCCTATTTTTTTTTTTTTTTATATTGTCCAAGCAAAGCAGTTTTTTTAACAGATTTGAACACTTCTTTAAAGCAGTCTCCAAACCACTACATGGCTACATTTTAAGCAGATTACACCACGAAGTATTGTAAGGCAAAAAGAGAAACTTGTGGTGCACATGTTGTATTTGAATAGCACTTATATTTTTGCAGTGGATTTGTGAATAAGGAGGGAGATAAGGTATAAATTCTTAACAGACATGGGATAGACAAACATATATATATATATATTTATATATATATTTATATATATATATATTATTCTGACTTTATATACTGTCTAGTCATGGTCTCCAAAAAGCAAGGACACATTTTACACATTCGCAGGAATCAAGCTGGTTGATTAGAGACAAAGGAATATCTTAAAATTTAATGACTAAATACTCTCTTCTGCAAGAACTCTGATACAATACCCAGTATCTAAAGGTTACTCTGCTAAATTGGTAGCCTTGCCTGATAATGCCTTTTCTTTTAGCAAAGAAACTCTGTCCTATTATTATCAAAATCACTGTAGGAGATTTTATTCTGCAGCATGAGACATTGTGTCTAACAGAAGCACTAAGAAAAACAACAACAATTCAATAATGCTGTCCTCCAATTACCTCTGAATCAAAAAAAAAAAACAAAAAAAAACCAAACCAAACTAAACCAAACAAAACACACAAAACCCCAAACAAAAACCAAAGAAATCCCAAACAAGCAAAAAAAAACCCCAACAGATAAAAAAATGACACGGCGCGGGGGGGGGGGGGGGGGGGGGGGGGGGGGGGGGGGGGGGGGGGGGGGGGGGGGGGGGGGGGGGGGGGGGGGG
>JAWMRD010000085.1:38357356-38371966 GCA_035584875.1 Syndactyla subalaris
ATAAAAAAATGCCACGGCGCCCCCCGCCCCCCCCCCCCCCCCCCCTTCATAATTACAGAACCTGGGATAATAATATTCATTGCTAATGGGAGCAAATATTTCTGTTCTTGGTAAGCATTCTTTTCCTCTTTTAAACTAGAAGCAATAGGAAGTAAAATATATGCAAGCATTTGTGAACTTTCTTCTTGGCTTTGTATATTACCCCAACAGTTTTTATTGATAGAAGGGCTCAGTTGCAGCATTAGAAGGGCCATGGCCAACAGAGGGGTGTTCTATTATGGCAGGACTGAAGACAAACAAAAGAAGTGACTGAAAATGAGAAGATAAATGGCTGAAATTTCTACTACAGTGAAAACCCCGTGCCTTCCACATTTGTAAGATGCCCTGTGCTGCTTTCTTCTGGACAGGCATCCTGGAAAACCACAAGATGAAACATATACTCTTAGTTTTTCTGTCTGCATGGTTCTGAATGTATTTCTTAACCTTTTTTGCTCTCCTGTTCCCTCATCTATAATGTTCAGATTTGCAAAGACTCTTCAGTGTGTTAATCTTCATTTAACACTGATCAGAGAAACCTCAGATGGAAAAAAGACAGATTCTCAGGTTATGCAAATCAGTATACCTCCACTGTTGCTGTTGTACAACTGCTGAGACTGGGGCACAGAGCTCATAAAACACTATGGCTGTAAAAACAATGCCAAACCATGTATTTTGGTACTGCAAAGGATTTAAATAGCCAGGTAGAAATTGCACCTCAAGCAAAAGTAGAAATAACTGCAGCTAAACTAGACCATCCTGCAAGGTAGTACTTCCATCTTCTTATTATGCAACATCTGTTTACACATAGACCAGTTGTGCCTCTGGTCCCTTTTCTGAACAGACCTACACACACAGGTTCGAGACCCATGCTGAAGTGATAGATGAATAAAGAAATAAGCTCTTCCTTTGAAAGAATTTCCTCAATGAATATTTCTGTCTATATATTACAAATGCATTGGGAAAATTAATAAAGGCACTAATTACCTTAGTTCAGAGGCCACTAGCCATGCTGGTATTATCAAGCCATGATAGCAAAAACCCAGCATCACCCTTTCCATCTCCATGCTGAAAGTTGCTTTCCTCTGTAATGACAGGTTGAGAAGTACTCAGCTATTCTTTGAGTCAGTTGTAGAAACCAGCAGGATAAGACATTAACAAGCTTAAAAGGTATTACCTGTCTAGCCCTACCAGGAGGTTTATGCTGACTGTAGGGGTTTCACATATCTTTTATACTTTCATGAGGGAATTAGTTAAAATTGCCATAGTGGAAAGTATTTGATTTAGATTAATCTCACTTTCTCAAGCAATGGAGACTCATTACTCTGATTGGCTGTTCTACCCATACTGCCCTTAATGCTCTAACTATATACTCAGGAAAAAAAGCCTTCAGTTCAAAGCTCTTGATGGATAAGTAA
Organism: Syndactyla subalaris; assembly: GCA_035584875.1. Lineage (NCBI taxonomy): Eukaryota > Metazoa > Chordata > Aves > Passeriformes > Furnariidae > Syndactyla > Syndactyla subalaris. The sequence continues at coordinate 38,358,811 of JAWMRD010000085.1, forward strand.
AATGGATCATTATTATCTTTTCAAAAAACCTTTAAAAGACATAAAAGAACAAACTGATATATATATATATAGAGATAGATAGATCTCCAGCATTCAGTCTGGGCATACATCAAGTTTTTGCCTTATCAGATGACAAACTGTCTCACCCTGAGAACAAAAGAATGTTAAATGTTAATCTTTTATCCTAAGAAATAACCCTGAAAATCTGATGGTGCTGATGATATTCATCTCTTGTTTCTATCATGACTGCACTAGATCAGGTGGGATGTCCAAAGGATGCCTTGGTTAGTATAGCAAAACGCAATGCATTTCCATGCTTTTGAGCGTTCTTTGTGTTCCTCTTCAATTCTGCCTGTAGATACAAACTGGAGGTCTTTCCAGACATGAAACTGTCAGAGCTGTTAATGGGGGCACACGGGAAAGTTAGAATGTCAGTGCCAGAAGCCCTCTGCCACTGCAAAGACAGGCTATTCCCAAATCATTTTGTTTGGAAGCAAATGTCCATCAGTCTAGCTTCATGATGGTGGTTCAAGACTGAGTGCCCAACAATGTTTTAATGTCTAATCTTTTTAGCCATGCAGGCTGCTAGATCTGTGGCATGCAATAAAAATGTCTGGTTTGTTCCTTTGCACTGTGCTTTAGGCTCTGTTTTCAAATGTCTTAAAGGAAGAGGCATGTGAAGAGAATAGGCATTTCATGATGCCAAAGTCTTTCAAGTGATCTAAACCACCAGATGTTTATCCTTCTTTATGGCTTACATGCATTTCTAAGTCATAAGACATCCATTGATCTTGCTGAGATGGTTTTTAACAACTATAAGGATTATTAACGGATCAGTGAAAGCTTGACATCACCAGCCAATAATTCTTGCAACTGTATATTTGTAAGAGCCCCAATGCTAATTTCTTAATGTCAGAATTATCTCCAATGCAGTGATTCAGAGGCAGATATCTGACAGAGGAAGCTACATTTTAAAAGTGCTATCAGAGATAATGTGGAGAGTCTTGACCTGATTCAATTAGAGCTTTGCCCTTATGTTACCCAAGGGCATATTATCTAGCATTTATAAAGACATTGGCTTGGATAAATGAATGAAAAAAAAAAAAAAAAAAAAGCACTATTGTTTACTCAGCAGGAGATGGACTGTGGAAATGGATAGATTACCCTCTTGTACAGACAAACAATCTTACAAATGCAGGCACATAAGAGAACACACACACACACGTAGATAGATGCACATGTATAAAACCGTAAAAAATCTCCTCAAAGTCATCCCCATTACCATAATAGTGAATCTTAAATATGAGAGACAAAGTGGGGCAATTTTGATGTTTTTTTTTTTTTCAACAACCAGGCCCATTTTCAGTGGCTTATATACATGTAATTAGCAGTTTAATTTCCTCTGAGGCTAAATTAGCCCTATGAATTTATTTAATAACAAGTTAAATTTAGTGCCAGGGCTGAGGCTGTGGCTCAGCCTTAGCTCTGCACTGCCCTCTGCTGACTCCCCAACATGCACTGTGGCCAGTCCGACCCTGGGCACCACACCACAGCCGGGGTGCATGGAAGTAGTCCAAGGAAAGGCTGAGGGAAAATGATGCATCTTAAAACCACATTTCCTGATGATTCCTACCCTCTTTTTTTTTATTTTTCAGTTACCAAAAATGCAAGAACTCTACTCCTACACTCACAGGAGGCTTTTTTTCAGTAAACTCATAGATTATACTCATTACCATATTAGCCTTGTAACAAACCATTTCACATGCTTTAGTTCAATTATAGATTGCATTGTGTGCCTGTAGGTAGTCCATGAGGCTCTAGACAATAATGCCACACAAAACATCATCCATCAAGCCTGAAGCAATATGATTACTTATGGTGTGCCTAATTTTTGTAAAATCTAATTGAGACATTATATCATATTTTGCTTAAAAATATCTTTTAATAGGGGGAAATGAATTCATCCGTTGCAAGGGAAGGAAATTTTCTCTTGGAACACAGTGTACTGACCACTAGCCTTTGTCAGAGGAGTTAATTTGTCAGCTAAGAGATGGCCTGCTACTCTCATCTGAAAGGCTCACTCTTCTAGATGTCTTACATATTTACCTCCTGAAGAAGCTTTTGCATCTAATGAAATTTATACAGCACCTTTCATCTAAGCAGTCCAAAATGCAGGGCAGACCTGATTATACATAAATGATTTTAATCCTGGCTAATATTAATGGCAAGATTCAAAATTAAAAAACACTATATGTCAGATTACTGTATTTTGAGAGATTACTTTCTTTATTGCTTAAATGAAGCCTCTTCTGGTGTGGAAGATAACACATGGAATACAGTTATACAAAAACAGTATAAGGAATTAAAAAAAAAAAAAAGTAAAAATCTTATGCAGTATAATTGCAGAGGGATTTTTAAAAGAAGCAGAAGGTAATGAGCCTACTGGAATTTAGCCAGAAATAATAGCCCTTTGTTTCTGATGTACTTAAAGAACTACAGCTGGCATCACATTGGCTAATAAGCACAGAAGCCTGGCAGGAAATGAGATCAATTAATTTGAAGAATTGTATTCTGACTAGCTAAAGACTGCTTTAGATTTGCACAGTGAGGGACCCAATGGAAACAGAGGCAAACAAAATAGCCAACTCAGTGACATCTAGCACACGCATTCCTGCATTGTTTTCACTGGCTGGAGCCGTGTGTATGGAGAGGCTCCATGAGTAACTGGGTACTGTGTTTCCCTTTTCAGCCTTGAACAGTTTCAGGCAGGTATCAAGGAAAAGGTACATTTGGAAATTATTTTCTACATATGGAGAACTGAAAAAAAAAAGATACAGAGACATTACAGAAGAAAAAATTCTTCATTATGACAGTTCCCTTTTTTTGACAACACATTAAATACGAATCTGACCAGTAGTGCAAACACAAATCTTGCTGTCTTGATGGAAAACTTTACTCCACAAAATATACCTCACAGGCTTTCTCTCATTTCTTTTTTGTTTTGGGAGAGTACTATCTGATCTTCATTAAGGCTAATTATAAATCAAATAGCTCTGTACATCTCTTTCAAATTTGCAAACCAAGGAAGATAACTTCTTCAAAGACTTGAAAAAACTGGTCCAAAAAATTAACCAATATGATGTCTCAAAAATTTCTTATTTTCAACTGTTGTTACTCAATTCTAAAGCCTAAGAGCAGGACGTAGATAAAGTTTTCCATTGTGATGGCTGTCATGCCTCCAGAACTGTTTCATCAATAGACGGGCTATAGAAATTTAGCCTTTTTTTTTTTTTTTTTTAATGAGGAGATAAATTCTAACTGCTATTTTCTTCACCTAGTACAAATAATTTAAATGTAATGCAGTTCTGTGCAGCTCCATTATTCCTTTTTCTTTTGTAGGTAATTGACCCTTGGCACATAAATTCTGTATCATGTTCGAAAACAATGCAAGAGTTGAACATTGTAAGGCAGAAGGATCTCAGTCATCATAATGAGAAGCAGCCTCTTATTCCCTAAACTTTCTTTGCTAAGTGTCTCAGGAAATGATGCATCCTGAGAGAAAGTATGCTGCTTCTGGAAGCTCTGATTCAGTATTGTGAAAGTCAACATGTTATAACAGGCTATTTGGCAAGATCATAAACAGGGCTGACTGGCTGGCATGTGGCAGGATCCTTCAAGGAAGAACATGGAAAATAAATGTCACCCACTTACACAGCACTTGCTGTGCTGCCTTGGGAGGAGAATCAGATGATGAATCCATTATTGTAAAATGTGGGAGACACTGTTTTGTAAGACACTGTGTACAGAGAGGAAAGGACGTCAAGGAAAGAAGCAAAATTCTTCTCAGAGGTTGTTTGCCGCAATGTCTAGTATTACATCTCTAAGGAAACACAGCCAGAAAAATCCACTCGATAATTCCATCTCACCTCATCCTGTATCATGCTCTTTAAAACCCATTAATTTATGTCTAACTAAACATAAATTGTGTTTTGGCAAAAGCATTAATCACTCTCATTATTAGAAATGTGTGATTTCTTTCTGATTTGAAAGTGCTTCAGGGTCTAGCTATCAGTTCTTGTTTTACATTTCTCAAGCACAGTAGAGTCTCACAAAGGGAAGATCCAAAGATCTTGGATCTCTCTTTAAGTGTCGTTACTGAAATGCACAATGGACAATCACCATTCTGGATGTAGACATAATCCTTAATGCACAATATTTAAAGGCACATTTGTCCTTCTACTCAAATGGAAACCAAAATGCCATGATAATATAAAAGTGTTGCAAAGCAATTTTCTGTAGTTTGTCAGGAAACTCTTCATGTGCTTGGCTTTTCTGTTAGAATTGCTTACTCTTGCACAGTCAAATCATCCTCTAGCAGTACTATTTTAAAATATTAATATGCCAGTGGAAGAGTTTTTATTTGGCCTTTATAGTTTTGTGGGGTGGATTTTTAAGACTTACAATATTTTAGACAGGACACTAGTGCTATGAAAATGTTTTCTTTTGCTTCTAATTTACTTTGACAGCTCCTAGAGCCATATATTGTCAAGGTAAGTTTCTGCCATGTCACTCCTGTTGATCTTAACTGGAATCAAGCAGCAAAAACCATGGTCGGCTCATCCCAGTAACTCTAGACACTTACAAAGTGGGTATGAGCACACACACGTGTGTGTGTATGTGTGTGTGTGTGTACACCAGGCTTAATTCTCTGGACTCCTTTCACAGTCCCTGTAGAGAAAGCTGCACATATAAGGAGCAATCTTTCTGACCTATTTAAGCCTTCATTAAATGATATAGTCTCAAATTAATTCCTCTTCCCTCAACTCACTATATAAGCATGACTCTCTGTGTTATGTACATGCATGTCATAGCTGCCTAAGGTTAGATGGTGTGACTCTCACTGCCTTCATCCCGCTTATGATTACTTACAAACTGCCCTAGTCTTACTGGTATCCAGCCTTTCTAGGACAGTGTAGCAGGGAAAGCAGTCAGGGACCATTGACTCATAAAAGCCTCTTCTTTTCATATGGTGTTCTATGGCTGATACGTAGATGTTGATTTTTGCCATATCCCAAGTTTTGCCATCATCTGCTCTTCCTCTGGAGCTCATCAGGATCCAGAGTAGCCCACTATGGGTTCCAAGTTCCTGATGCTGAGTGGTTTGAACCAGTGTTATCAAAGTCCATCAAGGACCCTTATTTTAAAGCAAAGAGGAAGTTTTAAAAAGGTTTTGCAAGGCCAAAATGCATTGCATGCTGAGAAAAACTACTAGGAAAAGTGATGTTTTTCAGGATATTTTCATTCTTTAGCAACTGGATTTAGAGGGAGACAAAATGTCACTGGCTTACATAGACCTCTTTATGAAACTAACAGAGAGAAGTGAATCTTGGAACTGATGCAGGAAGCACTACAGATTATCAGGACTGAAAACATGACCGCTAGATATACTCTTTCATTATTTGTCATCCAAAGCACTTTTGTCTGTTTAATAGCATGGGAAACTAAGAAACCCTACTGGTAAGTAATAAGCTGTAAATGGAACTAAATAAAGAAAGGAGTTTATTTGTTGTATCTTATCCAATTCCAACAAAAAAAAAATCACCTTAAAAATTACTTACTGCAGCTCAGTATCAGTACTGAATGCAAAGAAATTATTTTGAGTGATTAGAGTTGCATAGAGTGTGCTTCCTACTCAGTGTTCCTCTAAAGTAACAGTTTTTCTGATTTATCCACGGGCTTGTATGCATCATGTCAAACAAAAGTAGTTTTTAACTGACCTGTCACAAAAGAAGTTACAGTCTAGTATAATCAGTGTCTAAACCAATGGATTATTATGTATACACACTACCATGCTGGGTACCTGGACAGCAAAGTAGAATTACCCAAATTGCCAGTTTAGAAATAAAAAAGCACTTTATTGAGTCCTCTTCGTTGTTCCCACAGCATATGTATAACTTATTCTCCTTTCTGCAGGACAGACAGACAAGTTCTGGGTAAAACTCTACAGGAATTGCCTGCCTCTGTTTAGCATGGTACGGCACAAGGCAGCAGTGACTATTACTCTGAAGGAGACCATTATCAACAATGGCTGCAACTCTGGCATGGGAGAGAAATGGAATGTCATTATAACTGCATTCAAAGGTATTTCAATCAACACTGATTGCTGCCTCTTTTTAAAGAAAAAATAATTTACTGAGTAGATTCAGAGGTTGTGGGAGTCACACCCTGTGATTTCCTACTCCCTTGTCTTTTTTCTCACAAACACAATGAAGGCACTCTCCTGCTCTTCTTTTGGAAGTGTTACCATGCAGCATGAAGTATTCAAAAGACTAGATGTTATTAGAGATGTAGTCTAAAATAGTCATTAACTATACATTTGGATTGGGGGGCAGGGGGAGGGGAGTTTGTGCCTTTTTCTGTTGTTCCAATCAACATTAAAACAAGGCAAAGTAATTTATCTGTAGTGATGGGTATCCATTGGAGAGGCTTGACTTCTTGTCCTCAAAATCCATTTGTGATGTTTTCCCCTCATCTTGATGCACTGTTATGCCTCTTCCCTTCTGAGGTACCACATCAGAGAGTCATGTTTGTCAGACTATTTCTCCTCTTGTTCTTTAGCCTCTTAGTCTGAACTGCAAACTGTGGTGCCTGCGCTTTTGAGCAAAGTTTTTCTTTTGCTACCTGAAACTGAACTGAGACCACAAAAAACCCATGCTGGAACAAGTGACAGTGTCTGCTGTTAAATTGGCATAAGTTTAATCTACAGGTGTATGAATAGAAGAACCATATTATGTAGCTCATCAATAACCTTTCTAACATTGCCCAGACAGAGCTGGAGTGAAAAATAATTTTACAGAACCAGTGTTCAGCATAGAATTGTCAGCAAAACATTTTCTGTAACAGTGACCTAAGACATAATAACCATTATAAATACTTGAATTTTCTGTGGGTTTTCTTTTCTGGGGAAACATTTCTTAAATACATCCAAAAATAAAAGAAAAATATGTATATGAAAATGTATACATACATGTGCTTGTATGCATGTATATAAATACATAATTGGATTTTCTTTTTTAATGTGACTCTCTAAAGCCAATATGACTGCTTCAGAGGTATGCGAGTCTATAATGATTTTCCTTCCACACAGAAAGCTGAATTCAGTCTCCTCCTATGGTTTGAATATAAGAAAACATGAAGATGACTGCAATCATCTTCTGTCACAGATGTGTGAATATTCTTGATTAATTTCTCCACCTAAACAGCTCAGTCCCTCTCATCCCTTGGACCCCCACATGCAGTTGCATGGTTTGTCTATTTAAACACAAATGTGTTATCTGCTTCCATGTTTCCATGTTATCTCCCCATTGCTACATTTTATATACCCAAAAAGCCAGTTGTGGCCTTTTAGGACAGTTAAAAATCAAAATGCCAGAAATCGGTGAGAGACGTATTACCAGAATTTTCTGGAGCCAGGCAGGGACTAAGATCAATGCCTTGGACCAATCACTGCGGAAGCAGCAACCCAGTCTGCAGATACTTAAAAAGAAATTACCCAATTAAGATGTAATGGCCCTCCAGCCTTCCCAGGCTGTGAATGAAAGCAGACGTATTTACAATCACAGGGTATCATAAAACTCTATCCAGTTATATCAAATCAGCAGGGCTAAATTAGCCAGCAGCATCCTGATTAGGTGCTGTGCCTGTGTGTATGTGTTGGGTGATTTATGACTGTCAAAAATGATGTTAAAATGACCTTCTGGGGGGAAAAGGGTGGAAAAGAGGGATATCAAGGTTTCAGGAAGACAATTGTACAGCCTTACTGAGAAGTATCACAGTGAATAGAAGTGAAGAAAGATTACATTTATCAATATGTTTGTACAATGAATTATCTCACACACACTTACACAGATACACATAAGGGAGACAAAGTTCATTTTCCCTTGAGAAATTTTGTTCTGATAGGGTTTCTCATCACCATTTAATTATCCTTACAGAGGGATTTAACTTTTTTTAAATGAATCTTATTTGTGCTCATGAGCATTGAAGGACCATGTTAGTGTAGCAAAGTGGAGTCCTCTGTTTATCCAAAGGTGGTCAGAGGTTATTGTAGGCAGGTGGTCCACTTACTTTGGAAAACCCCCCACCTTTCTCACCCATGTTCCTCTCCCCATCTCATTCTCTACAGCCAGCTCAGGAAAAATTATAATCAGATATTGAACCTAGAGCTGCATAAAGGAAGCTGTCAGCCTATTTTCTTCTGAATAGGGCAGCAGTACAGTTTGGTCTAAGTATGGTGTGTTCATGAACCCAAAATATAAATCACCACCTTCATAATACTGCCAAGAAGGTTGAGAAGAAGCTTCTTTTAACCAGGAGAGCAACAGTAGCAACATCTCAAAAGTGAGGGAAGTTACAACAGGTTATTATTTGTCACCATGACTCCACTTTTTCTGCTTCTTCAACCATTCACAGCATTTCTTTCCCTGATATGTGCCCTATCTCCCAAACTCTTGGCCACCCTGAAATTTCTCAGCTGAGTGCCCAAGCCCACTGGGTGTGACACACTCCAGAAAGGGTTTTCCATGCTTGTTAGTTCCTCCTGCTGCCGTAATCTTGCAAAGGAAATATTTTTACAGGGCAGTAATGCGTGGCAGCCTTCACCTTCCCTAAAATATGGATGAGGAATGGTTTCAGTGATTGAGCACAAAATGAAAAAGCCTTTACACCAGTTCCCCAAGGGGAGAAGATTATCCTCTATGCCGTTGTTATAGAACCGTTATAAAAACCCCAAACAACACACACACAAAAAACCACAAACAAACAAAAAAACCCAACACACAAACAAAGCCCCCACCCACAAACAAAAAAATAAACAAAAAACCAAAACCACTGCCAACAAAATAACTGTAAAAAAACCCCAGTACTTTATATGAAATAGAGCTTTTGTGAGGACAATGATGTGCACACCATCTGCAGTTCAAAAGTCAGATGTGGTGCCATTGTTGTTTCTTAGGAAGCTATTTTTACTATCGCTAATTGTTATTACTATTACTACTACTACTATTCCAGCTTTGCTAAGCAAATGGTAATCTTGACCTGTCCTTCCTCTAAAATCTCCTGAGCATTCGAGGCTGTCTTATGATCTGATAAAAAGCAACCACATAGCCAGGCAGCAGGTTCAGAACCCACAGCCACTATGCAAGTCTAACTGCTAACTCCTCTCTGTTAACCTATTTGCCTTCACCAGATGGAATCTGCTGCTCCTGATGCATGGTTTTTGGTAGAGCAGGAGAAAAGAGACAGCTTGGCCTGGGAGGACAGAAGTAAGTTTTTCAAATTGAGTTTTTCTTTTGGCAGAGATTTTTATCCTTGTCAAACACAACTGATGTATAGCAAAACATACTGTATACGACCCAGTTCTCAGGTATGACAAGAGGTGGGAGGGTGTGACTAAGGAAGTCAGGCAGTTCAGAAGGTGGAAAAAAAATCACAAATTAACAAAGTTCCGGTGTCCAAATCTGATTTTATAAGTACTGTACTGGTGCAAAGAAGATTAACAAACTCTCTGGGGATATAGTGGGAAATCTCACATCATTTAGGGAACCCTTAAAAGCAGCAACCCAACAAAACCATTCATATCACCTTTCTACAGGGGCATTTCAGCCCATTTATGGTGCACCTGCTAGGGGACCCAGCAAGGCCATTGCAAGCAACAATAGCAAGAAAGGCTGGAGCTGGAGAAACCATTCCTGCCCAGGGCCTCAATTCTCAAAGTATTCATAGAGTATTGGTAAATTTCAGTTGAACGAGTGACTTATTTTCTCCCCACTGTGAGATCTGATGTTTAAATAATGTTGCTCCTAAGTGTGAATTGGTGACTTCACTAATTATGCAACCCAAGATGCAGGATTGCAAGGATATAAGTTAAAGGTTGCCAATAAAGTTCAAGGTTGCCAACAAAGTTCAAGGTTAGAGACCTGCAACTTACATTTATGGATGCACCTTACATGAAAACCATTGTTTTCGAGTCTTATATTCTTCTCCTTACTTGCTAGAAATTAGGATCAGCACTTTGAATCTTCTAAAAGAAGCAATGGGATCCCTCAAAATATATCTTCCAAGAAATTTCCCTGCTGGATTGAACCTCAGATCAACACATCAAATAACCTGAAAACAGGTCATCTCAATGTCCCTATATTTGGTGTCACAAGCAACTTTTACCTGCACACAAAACATTCACCTTCTTCCCTTTCACTTTTTCTGGATTGTAATTCTAAATGAAATACTATTTTAAAAGATGTATACTCTGTAAAAAATTCAATTGCATACACAGGTTTTAGTGAGTTTTGTTTGTTTTGTTTTGTTTTGTTTTGTTAGTTTGTGGGGTTTTTTAATATTTCTTGTACTACAGAAAAAGTATTTAGCACAAATTGTCATCTTTAACAATTTAATTATGATATTCCATAGCTTGCATTTAATTTTAAAACATTGTTAATCATGTTCTTCATGCTAAGATGGATGAATGATATATCATTCTTTTTAAGAGAATCTACGGTGATATATTTGTATCCCAGCTGCACACATAATGTTCCTCTAACAAAGAAAGCTAGGTACCATAATGTTCAGAAATGCTCAGAATGTTCCTGTGTACCCTTATTACTTATGTAATGAGTCCCCACTTATCTGTGCATCTGTCCAGCAGTGCAGCATCAGTGTGAAAATGGTGGCATTTGGTCTCAAGGTGCGCGTGTGCTAAGAGATGGCCTGATCATCACCCACCTAAGGGTGCTGTGTTGGGTCTTTTAGCTGTAAATATATGGGTACTCCCAATACTTTTCATCCACTTGCCCATACTCACGCGCTCTTGGCACAGTATTTCTGTTCATCTTTTTCTGCCCTGCTCAGTGAAAACTTGGAAAGAGTGCAGCTGTATAAAGCAAGGGCTAGCACATTTTTTATGAGTGAAATTTATGGAGTAATGTATCTACTTTTAGCATGACTATTGTTAAACCTGGAGATCAAGCAAAGTGACACTGAATATATAGCTTTATCAATTGGATTCGTTCAAGTGAAAAATGCTGATCATGCCATGTCTATCCCCTGGGTGCAGAAACACTACTTCACTACTTGAGTGGTCGATACATAAAAGTCAAATTCTTTATAATTTGTAGCTTTTTTTTTCTTGAAGAAGAGCACAGTTCTCAGTACATCAATATCAACTCTTAAATTCACATTGGATGGAGAGTGTACAGCACAGTAATTCAATCTCTTTACACTTAATATGGTCAGGAAGGGAGAATGAAAACAGCCTCTTGTAAAATGATGGAAAAACCAGGATGCAATCATTCTGATGGAGCTGTGCAAAGGAGTCATTTTACACCATTTGTTACCAGGGCAACAAAAATATAGTGAGTCCCATACATCTAACAGGTGACGTTTTAGCTAAGAAATTGCTTCTTTGGTATTTTTTCTGTCTACAAAAAACAATGTTACTAGCGTTTTCACTTGTCATGTACTATAGGGCAACATATTCCTGCTGACAGGCCCATAATGGAAAAATAGAGCAGTTAAATAGTATTACAGTCTAACTTTTAGGATACATGCTAATCTGCTCTTTAAAGAGACTTCAGACATTTTCAAACACCCTGGAGACTTGAGTGACTGGAAATTTCTGCATGACTGTATATAGATGAGCAGACAGATGTGTTTAGTGGAAACAAAATAAAAAAGTTTTTCTTTTTTCTTTTTCTTTTTCTTTTTCTTTTTCTTTTTCTTTTTCTTTTTCTTTTTTTTTTTTTTTTGGTAGACAAATACACTGCAGTGTTTGTAAATGACCACTCACAAACAAACCAGTGCCAGGTACATCAAATGAGTAGGTTTCCATACATTTCTACCAATGAATGTGTCCATTATTTCTGGCCCGTATGCATGAAGGTCACATTTCAGATTCCTGTACAACTGCTACTGAATTCATGATGGAATGAGGATCAATTGCTATGCCATAATTTTACATCCAGAGGGAATTAAAGATCTCCTAAGAGGTAGATTTTAGATATGAATAAACTTTAACAATATCACCCTTTTTTTTTTTTTTTTTTTTTTTTTTTTTTTTGGGTGCCCTAGAAATAATGTAAGTGTAGCATGCTCATATTGGCATAATTCCAGAAGCTGGTGTTGGCTGAGACCCATTGAAAAGTGTCTCTGTCTCTGGTCACAGTGACATTTCTGAAGTAAGGCATTAACACAAGGATGGAGAGGTGACACCCAATTACAGGTCACAAAAGTGACAGCACAGGATGAAGATTAAGAAAATACTGATTGAAAGCTTGGAGGAAATTAATGTAATATTCAAAGAAACTTTTCTTTGAGTGTATGAAGGCAGCACATGCTAATGGCTGTAATGGCTGAGAGGAGAAATCCAGAGGCAAGAGGAGGCCAGAGATGAGGGATAATATTTGGTTAAATTGGTATGTACAAAAAGGGAAACATTCTTGATACAAATGCTGAAAACCCTGGGCATTGTAGAAAATTAATGTCATCAGCTATGGAATTTCATGTGACCAGTAGGGCCCAGGCTACAACATGGGGGATTGTAAAAAGAAAAGCACAACACACAACAAGTAAAAACAGGAATCATTCTGTTCAGTAGCAAAACAGAAGCAGAAATAGGCAGTATCCAAAGAAGAAGCAGGCCTGATGTTAGATGTATGCAGGGGAAATGGGAATATGAAGAGTGACACACCAGGTAGCGAGTCACACTTTTGTGAAAGAAGAAATGGATGTAGCAGACCTTCATAAACGTTGAAACCACAAAGTATGAAGAGATTAGGGTAACTGGAGGTTCAATAAAGGACTGAATTTGAAACCGCATCCTTTTTCTGTACAGAACCAGTGCTCAAATATTTAACAGGGTGAGATTAACCTACAGAGACAGTCTGATACACATAGTGACAGAGACATAGAATCATCCATTACACTGTCTTTGAAATGTGATGTTATGGCCAGGACTTTTAAGCAAAACATGTATTTCTGTTTCCCACGTCTTGTACAGTGATTATTAAATAAGTATTATATATGAATTTGTGGCAGAAAACCTGCAGTATCAGAAATGGGAAAAATCATGTCAGAGATGGGTTTCTGAAGAAAAAGAAGAAAC
>JAWMRD010000085.1:38372066-38412972 GCA_035584875.1 Syndactyla subalaris
TCTTTCTTCCCAAAAGCCCCTTAGAAGCACCCCTTATCTGTGTAACTAAGCACCCAGGAATTCGTCCTTGAAGGTGTCCGTTTAAGTTTCTCTATTGGCCCATAGTTAACCCTTTCCCACTGGACATTTATCCCTTGATTTCTATTGGTAGTAATTTGGATTCTCCTAAAACCTATATATACAGCCTAGTTATGTTAATAAGCTCTCTCTCTGCTTCCCCTCCTGTGGTCTCCGTGTGTCTCTCTGGGGCATCTCAGGGGCCCTGAGTGGGGTGGGGGTCGCGAAAGGGGGAGCAACTCCCCTCGGCTGTCATATGAATTGACAGCTTATTAGTTGTTAAATTCTAACTGTTGCATTAGGTGAAGAAAATTTTTCCCATGATTCCATCCTTAGACCTCACTGTTCCCGGTGGTATCATGGTGTATGTATGGCAAGGCTACAAAAAACCCCCCAACATTCATGTAAATGCAAAATGCATTGTTCCTGAAGGCTGCTCAGCTTTCTAAATGATTGCCCATCTATTGTCCATGAGTGAGTAATGTGATTCCCAACAGGTCACAGGTAAGCAGGGAGGTGTGTGTGTGTGAGAGAGGCTAGAGATGAGATTCCTACCTGCCAAAGCACAGTGCAGCACATGATAGTGCATTGCAGGTCAAGGAAGGTGTTTGCTGCCAAAGGTTGTTCTTTTGCTTTTGCTCCTCTGATCTGAAATCTGTCTGCAACACTAGTGGTCTTGCTCACTACTCACTGTGCATGGCCATGCCAAGTTGTACTGGGCGCAGGCTATGCTCAGGCTGTGCCTTGTGCGACAATGACGGAAAGCTTGATTTTGAAAGATAAAGGTTTGGACCACTTATTTCTCTGTCAGTGTGACAGGCCTAATCTGTGCCTTATGAACCTTGCCCTTGTGGCAGTATTATTTCGTCTGTTTCCCTTTGTTCTATCTCATATACTTGTTTCTGTACAAAGCATTTAACCCTCCAGTATAGGTCTCCTACATTTTTCAGTGTGCATGCTCTCCCTGTTGTAGGCTAGGGTAATACTTGTCTGAATGAGGTCTGAGCAGTAATTAAAGACTGGTTTACTGTCAATTAATGTGCCATGTCTTCTGTGCTTGTCCAAGTGCTCTGAAACAGAGCAGTCATCTTTTTATGTGTGTGTATGTTAGAGGCACATTTTTTACCCAGGCCTGCGCCTTCAACCCTTGAATAACCTGTATACTTCCTTTATTTCACATGCATTTAACCTACAACAGATTAAAGGATGTGTTGGAAGCCATGATACTGGATGAAACAAAATACTCAAGTAAGCATAGTTCACATATGTCTATATCCAGGTAAAGAGTTTTTTGTTGTTCAGATGATTTAGTTTATGTCCCCACTCATTTTATGGGGCTTGAACTAGATGACTTTTAAGAGTTCCTTCCACTCAAGCTGTTCTAGGATTCTACAATACAGATTACATTTTCAGGGACTCAAATTGTACATATTGTATAATTATGAACTAGAGTAGCCTATTAAACCTATGCATGAAGATGCAGAATTAGAACCCTAATAAGAGGAAGTGGGCAGGTAACTCACCTTGATGCCTTTTAAAATCTCCCTGCAACAACAGACTGTTGAAGTGCTGATGAAAGACTGCCCTACAGGTTCATGTTTTGAGTTTACCTCTTCTTTTGACAAACAGAATCGGATTTAATAAAGAAGAGGCTCAAAATCTGTCAAATATTTGTATGCTAAGAATGTTTTAAAATTCTGAATTTAACAAGATTTGAAAATGTAGTCACTATTTTTGAAGATCAACACCAAGAATACAGTATTTGTTTTACTTGCTATGCACTAGATGACCCAGGTTTTTATCAAGTTCAGAAGTGTGACAGAGGCAGAGTATCTCACAGTATCTTATTAATTGCTATCTTTGCACAGTCATTTAAACTTTCAATAGATTATAAATTAATATAAAAAAATCATGCTCTCTTTCTCATATACTATATATTCTCATACATAGTATACAAGTTAAAAGACATATTTACATATTTTTACTTGACCTATACCTTACATTATAGTTACTCAAAGCATCACAACTTCATATTCTTCCTTTGTATTCTTTGCAAATTGTTTCTGTGATATTAGTAATCTATATTTTCATTATTTTAAAATAATATTCTAAGAAATATATAATCTTTAAATATTTGAAAGCATCCTTCAAAATAAATTCACATATTCACAAAATGTTGCAAGTTCCTACTTATTCAAAATTCCTTTTTTCAGATTAGATACCAACAAAATTCATACAGGAATACAATTTATATCTATTTTATAGTAGAAACATTACTTGCTTCTCAGTCACATGACTGTTTCAAAATTAATTCCTATCTAAGTATTAAGAAAAGAACAAAGAAAGGAAAGTGGAGTCAATTTAAAGTAACCAGTGTCACTTAGAAAGCTCAGCCTCAGATGACTGTCTACTATACACAAGGTCATTTGAAAGAATGGTATGTTGTGAATACACACAAAAAAATATCACAAATATAACAGCACAGAAAATCTTACTCTCAAGGTGTCAAATATCTGTTATGTTTATAAAAATGGGATTTTCTATAAATTTTTTCATAGCATCAGCCTTTTAATAGTTTTTGCATTACAGATCTATTGCATAAGAGCAAGAAAGTTGGGAGAGGTATCTCACCAGTTATTGGTATGGGCAAAACAGGCTCATCTCGGAGTAACAAATTGAATGTATTACAATCAAATGAGAAATAAACCCAAAACTTAAAACCACCTTTCCACCACCCCTCCCTTCTTACCAGCCCTACCTTTATTGCCAGTACTCCAGCTCCTCCCATCAAGCAGTACAGGGGCACAGGGAATGAGGATTATGGTCAGTTTACCACACATTTCCTCTACTGCTTCTGCCTTCCCAAGGGGAGAACTTCTGACACTATTCCTCCACTCAGTGTAGGGTTCCTCCCACAGATGACAGACCTCCATGAATTTCTCTAATATTTACCATGGACTGTAGTTCTTCACTAACTGTTTAAGTGTGAGCACCTTCCATAGCATGCAGTCCCTGTGGAACAAAATACCTGTGTGATCCCAAGTCCTTTCAGCAAACCTGGTCCAGCACAGATACCTCTCCATGGGGCCACAGCCTCCTTTGAGCATCCACCTGCTCCACTGTATGGTCCTCCATATGCTGCAGGTGGATATCTGCTCCACCATGTAGCTCCATGGGCTGAAGGGGGACAGCCTGCCTCTCACCATGGTCTGCACCACAGGCTGCAGCACTGAAACACCTCCTCCCCCTGCTTCTTCACTGACCTTGGTGTCTGCAGGGCTGTTTCTCTTACATATTTTCACTCCTCTCTTCTGTCCGAAATTTGATTCTGTGCAGTAACTTTTTCCCCTTCTTGAATACATTAGCCCAAAGGCCTTACCACCAGTGCTGATGGGCTCAATCTTGACTCTTAGCAGGTCCGCTTTGGAGCTGGCTGGCACTGATTCTCAGACATGTGGGAAGCTTCTGGTAGCTTCTCAGAGAAGCCACCCCTGCAGCCCCACCACTACCAAAACTTTGCCATGCAAATCCAATATATGAGTTGAGTTAGTTGCTCATTCATTTCAGTGAAATAATTTCATTGTTATCAAAGCCAAACTAGAAGGTGAGTCTTAATACTCTGAGAATATATCAGCAGCTGAACTCTTCTAGCTTTTATTTTTTTCACTTGGGTCAATCAATGTTCATTCTTCTGTACTAAAATAAGTTAAATGTCATAAATTTAGAATGGACTTTTCAATTCAGTATGTGCAAGTTATGGTACCTCTTGCTACCTTCTCTTTCACATGCTAGCATCTTCAGAGCATGGGCGAACAAGGTATCCCTGTAACTGTCACACAAGGAAACAACCAGATGTAAGAACCTGATTTTAATTTTTCTTTCTTCACTGACCATTGTTCACTGTTTGCCTGCATCTCTCTGTCCTCACTGTATGGGTGCTCTGATGCCAAGATTGTCTCTTTTCTATTCATCTGTCACTTTTCTAACCACTGTCCGGATCTATTCCCCTAATGTTTTCGAAATGAAGACAGTAGAATGCAAGCAAATTAGGCTAAATCCGTACTCTGTGCAACACCATCTAGCATGGACAGCAAAGGAGGTTTTGGGCTCACTTAGGGACTATCAGTTGT
Source organism: Syndactyla subalaris (assembly GCA_035584875.1). Lineage (NCBI taxonomy): Eukaryota > Metazoa > Chordata > Aves > Passeriformes > Furnariidae > Syndactyla > Syndactyla subalaris. Next base: position 38,376,254 of record JAWMRD010000085.1, read on the forward strand.
AATATAGAGGTCTACAGGCTGTCGTAGGACCACAAGGACACAAGTTGTCTCTGTACCACACATCACACACTGTTTGAGTAGGCAGACTCTCAACTGAAAACCTGATGTCTCATCCTATGTATTCCTGTCATCTTGGCTTTTAATGCTAATTAAGGACTAAGGACTTATAGTCCTGAAAACTGGGACTTGCAGGTGGCCAACTTACTGTTTAGACAGTAATTCTCTAAAGGAGATAACTCCTGGACAGAGCCAATCTGCACTAAGTTCCATGTCTGTGGGAGACTGGAAGGTTAATGGTTAGTGGCTCAAACATTTGGCCATTTGCAGAGGTGAAAGGGTGCTTTGTTTAGGACAACTTTGCACCCTCAAGGGGAAGGAAGAGCAGTTTTTGTGTGTGTGTTAGCAAAACCACTGCTCAGCATAAGACATACATGGGGAACACCCACCACTGGAGGACCTATGTTTTAATCCAGGCAAGGAAGAAGGCCAGGCCCTGTGAAGACGTGAGAATGTTTTGTCATGCCAGTCGTCCTCCCTTATGTAAACTGGCTCAGTTGTAAAACTAGACTTCCCATTCTTATCCCCACCCCACCCCCCCCGCCGTGAAGGTAACATTCATGCAGGGCATTCACATGTAGACCCAGGGATATTCATGCCTTCTGATGGAGCCTAACTGCCTAAATTATGCTGACATGAGAGGCAGCTGTCATGTCTTAGAAGGTGTCATAAATCATCACCATAGTCCCCTGAAACATATCTAGACTCATTTGTGAGACTTTTCACGAGAGGACTGTTAGTGATTCTAAATGTTGGAACATACAGTGTAATATTCTGCCCCCAGAAGTGAGGTTCTTGAGTATTCCCACTTATTCTTGAATGTATATTAACCCACTGAACTCTGTTTTCCAGGATGCTCACCACTGAGAAGCCAGGACAAAGAGGATCAGCAGGATGCCATCTGGATCCACAAGGTGGTGCCTATCTTTCTACTTAATCTGTTACTCTTTCTTCTGCCACCCCACCCATGCCTCTGTTTCTTTCTCTCTCTTCTCTGCTTCACATATACTGTTAAATAAAATCCATACTATTAACTTGGGCATATGGTCTTGTTTACACCTTAATTCAGGTAGAGGCATCTCTCTAGTAATTGGATCTTGACGATGTCAGAAGAAAAGACAGCTGAAGGTACTTGACATTGCTAACACCACTACAGTGCAGACTGCTTAGAGACAATCAGTTTCATAAAGCCTGATATGGTCATCAGAGCTGACAACTAATATAGACAGCTAGAAAGACAGGACCAAAGACAGGAAAATGTCCAGTAAATTTGGGGTGGTTTTTTTGTTTGTTTTGTTTGTTTGTTCGTTCGTTTGTTTTGGTTTTGTTTTTAAATAGCTTGACCAGTAGTACAAGCCATGGAGAAAGCATATTTGGTTTGGGGAACCATGCAAACTTAAAATTAGGGATAATCTTCTTTTGATATGTTCAACAATATGTTTCAGTGTAGAAACTGTTAAGTGAGAATGGGAAGGAAACAGGATATAAAGAAAACATGGACATTAGTGGGAGAAAAATCACATGAAAGATTATTCTTGCTGATGTCTTTAGTAATGGAAGTATAGAGAAAAAAGTACCAGTTAAGGACAAAGTTCTCAGACTAGAGTTTCTGAAGTGAAGAATCCAAATGAATATTTAAGCAATTCAGTGAGTGACCTGGATTTCAGAGACACTAAGTCACTTCAGCTCACACTTATGTAGTATTTATCAACTGAGAGTGTCAGACTTATTTTAAGATGTCTGAACGTAAATTATAAATACATATGCATATAGTCAGATGCGTGAGGTTTGTCTAAGTGTTAATAGAGTTTCATTATCCCATTAAAAACCTAATGTTTTATAGATACAATGCCAAGCATATAAAAAGTGTAAGGTAGCTCAAACTCTTCTCAATAATTGAAGAATTCTTACAATAAAGCACTGTTATCACAGAATGTGAAGAGGCAAAAGGTGCAATAAAATCAAGTGTTTATTCTTTCTAACTAAACTTGACCCTTTATGATTTTTTTTTTTTAACAGTTTGATGTTTCAGATGTGTACGGGTTTTGAAAGATAAAAGGTATTTTCTCAGGAGCATTTTTAATTACATATGAACTGATCAGAGTTATTCAAATACATACTGACCACTAAGGTCAGTGAAAGCAGTAAATAAATTAATATACCTTAGGGAATTGGTGTTCTCTGAGCAGCGGAACATTGTTAGTGGGAAACACTGATTTTTGTTTGACTTTTGCATGGCACAAAAGGAGATTGACCCCAGAAAGCTGTTTTGGAACAGTTCATGGCCTCTGACCACTGAGAATGTAAAATTTCCCACTTCTGCCTTAGAATTGAGTTAAATCTATTTCAGTGATTGATTGGCTCGTCCAAGCAAATAATCACTATTAGTCTCAGACAAGCTTTTTTGTTTTCAAAGGCCTAACAGGTAACTTCACTGACACTTTAATGTTATGCAAATATGTTTAATTATTTTTATAGTATAAATTATATGTAACTTTGTTTTAATCAGTTACCTTGTGTAAACCATTACTCCTACTGAGTGCATTTGAACTATACAACCCCACACCAACTCTGAATGTAATACCTTTTCCTCATTTATCATCATTTAACATCAATTTATCATTTGGGTTCATAGGTTGTATGTTGCCCAAAAGATACATTGATGAAGGAGTCATCATGTGGCAATCTCCTTAAACTTTGTTGAACAGTGTTTATATTTTGAAGACATTTATGTCAGGTTAACTTTTATTACATCTTGGTCTTTGGGTAGTTTTACAGAAGGTACCATGGATTTGGATCCCTAGGAAAATGAGGTTTTTGCATTTCTGTAAGGTGTACATTACAAAGAAATGGTAGAGTCTGTAGTTTGGGCATAGAAAATAGCACAATTTTTTAACAAACCTTGGAAAGAGAAAGACCAACAGCAATACACAAGTGGGAAAATGTATTGATCTTGCCTGCTAGACTAATGTCCTGTCTTGCTTAGGTGTCTACTGTCAGCTTTGTCAGTTTAGGCAATTGTTTGCTCCTTTAGTTCTAAGCAGTTGTCTATGACTTTAAATTGTTAAAAAAACCAGAAATGCCTCTGTTGGGAGACCTTTAGCTGAGGAGGATGGTCTGGTGAATGTGCATGGTGGCAGTAGAGATGACCAGGAATATTTCTTTACAATAGTTTTTGTCCATTATTTTAGCACTTTAAATTGTTGGTTTTAATTGTTTTTGCAGTTGCTTCGGTAAGACCAAAGTCTTGCATAAATACTTGTATTATTTCTACTTTCTCTAATGTGTTCTTTAAAAATACCAGAAAAGCTGTTAAGTGAAGCAAGGCAATTTCTCCCTCAAGAGGCTGAACTCCTTTACTCAGTAATCTCTGAATCCTGGAGGTCCAGAGGGTGAGAGGCCATATGATCCTATGTTTGTTTAGTCTCTTTTTCACAAAGTATGAAATAAATGCCCTGTACCACTTATGTTTGTGTTTTAAAAGTTTTCTGGCATCTGTGCTTTAGGCAACACTCTGAATTCATTGCAACTGTGCTCCTTCCTAGAGTACTGAAAGCCCTTGCTGCACTGAACAGCCTGACAGCATCTCCTCAGAAGTCCACAAAGGAGCATACTTTCTTTCCATCCATATGCAGGTCTCAAATGCCTTCCCAAAACCTTCAAACCAATGACTGTGACAGCAATGCTTGGTTGGTGACAGTTCAGCTGGAGCCACCTCATTTTTTCATAAACCCCCTAAGGCACAATAGTTTTCAGCAACAACACCCTTGGTCATATATTCAACTACTAGCCTAGTGTTAATTGGTTCCTTAATACTGTAACTAGACCTTGGTTTCACCCGGGTCTTTAAAGTCAAAATATTAGAATTTTCTCCAGGCTGAAATTCAGCGCTACCATACAGGCCCAACCTACCACAATCAAGTGAGTATTCAGAAAATATTGAGGGAAAATTAAAACTAAAACAAATATAACAAATAAAAAACCCCACAACTAACCAACCCAACAAAAAATTTTGAAGCAGGACTGGAAGGGCTAAGCTGACATGAATTGAAGACTTGAGATAAAAAAGACAATTTACTATACAGGCCAGGGAGAGGACAAGCATTGGCAGTAGGTATACTTCGTGCTCAAAAGTACTTGGGCAATGTTAAAAGACAGGTTCAGATGTTGGACCCATTATCTTTTAGCTGTTGAAACCTTACGTAAAATGCGCTTCTGTGTACTGTCATAAGTCAGCTAAAACATGTGTAAACATATGCTACGTCAGTCATTAAGGAGAAGGGTATAATTACACTTTTGAAAGTGGCAAAGCATTTTGAAAGTAGCATATAATTTTCCAGAGTGGGAACCTTTATGAAGCATATCTTTCCCTGAGTGTTTATACAGCCTGACATCTCTGGGTTTGTTCAGATCAAGAGCCCCACTGTGATCAAGCAGGCTTCAGACAAAGGAAGCAATTTGTTCTTTAGGTGCCATTTCAATGAAAGGGAGAGGCAACAAGAGGGAGGGGAGAAAGAGCACGAAGAGAGAGAAGAAGGGAACATCATGCCACTGCACACAGTTCAGAAATAGACAGGATCTGGCAAAATTATCCTGGGAAGGACTGTTGAGAGGCGCCTAGTGTCAGAGTGCTGCTTTCATTGCTGGTAAATGACAGCACTATCATTTCATCCTTGATAGAGTCAAAGAAAGGTATGAAGTTTTACTTTTAATCAAATTAAATAGGCTCACTGCTCACTTGGAGGAAATAGGATCATGCAGTCATAGTGGGAAAGAGGAAGAGTAGGAAGATGTCAAGATATTATCAAATGCTAATATCCACAAGCCCAATATGTGGGATGTGCACAGTCAGCCTAAATACATTAATAAATCTGAAAAACATTCCTCAATTAATTTTGTAAACTTTTTTTAGGCAGTTTTCAAAATTATGAGCTTAAATATGAGCTTTTAGATTTCTGACAACAAACAAAGGTTGCATTATTCCACCTCCTAAATTCAGCTGAGCCATGAAGCTATTTTGGCGTAGCAAGTTACCATTCATGAACTCAACCACAATAATCTCTTCTATTCTATTCTCCAATGACTGCAACACTGAGATCTCAACTGACAGTAATAGAGCAAAAGCAAAATAACATTTCCTAACATTTGGAAGAGACCAAACCCACATATGAACAGCCTCATTCATCTGACATGCAATTTTTATGCATGTTTAGCTGATCTTGATACTTATTTTCTTCTAGACATAAAGTATTTCTTGTCCTGTGAAATATTTGGGGGTTTTGGGGTGGGGGAAAAAAAAAAAAAAAAGCTGATGCTTGTTAAATAACATAAAATTTATGTGTTGTATCCTTTTTGTCTTTGTTTACAGTGTTCTGGAAGTTCAACCCTGGGGAAAATTTAACTATTCAATAACTGGTAACATTTGAAAGAGATGAGGATATTATAAAATTACTGTCAGTGAACACTGATACAAGCAATGCTGAGATGAGTTCCAATCCTCCTTCTGTTTCTGAAAAATTCTATTTGCCCTAACAGTTTATCTCTCGTACATAGAATGAAGAAAATAATTGTCCAGACTACGTTATTTTCATGTTTTGAAAACATAGTGACCCACATGTCTTTCTCACTGTCTGTTTTGGGCACAAAAGGGCTGCTTCAGGTCAATTTATGTCTCCCTGCACATGAAATCAAAACCATATCGAATACTTAGAGGAATAAATATAGAATAAACATGTAGAAAGTAACATTTGGCTTAAATTAAAAAATAAAAACCAAAACCAAACCAAAACAAACAAAAAAACCCCAAAAACAAAATACAACAAACAAAAAACCAAAATAAAACCAACCAACCAACCAAACAAACAAACAAAAATGCTTTGAAAATTAAGAATTATATGACAGTATTAGATATGTGTGCTTCACTGTGCAGTGGGAAGAGAGTTCCCTGAACTTGGATTTCTTACCACTGGAGCACTCGTTCATCAAGCTGAACACAGAGACAAATACTGCTGGAGTTCTGTAAAGCTCTCCAGATTGAGTGTCTGGTTTTAAGTCTCCAGTTCTCTTCCTGACAATTTCAGTTGTATTAGAGGTTGAGGTTAGGCAATCTGACAAATCTGTGACATGGTGACTTCATTTCACATTGTCTTTTTTTTTTTTTTTTTTTGTTTCCTCAAATTCTTGCAGATAGTCTGATTTTATGAGAACATTTTTCATTGTGATAGAATTTGCCTAAATTCCCAGGACTGTAGCTCAAGTCAAGGTATAGAAAGTCAAGTAAAAAATAAAATTGTTTTGAATGTCATTTAATGGTAATTTTCAGGCAAGTTTAGATACACCATACTTGTAACTATGTTAACAGTTTAACTTGAATCTATTTCTCCATCATACTCTTTTGAATTTAGATCATATTATCTTTACAGTAATTTTTAGTTTTAATTTTGGTCTTGTCATATGCCAAAGATTCATTCAGTATGACTGAATGCATTGGACACATGCATAGTTAAATGTATTTTTGTATTGCATTATATAGGCCAGCTGACAACATGATTTGGATCACAGATTACAAGAAGACTGTGTAGAAGAAAAAAAAAAAGGAAAATTTCAATTTTGTCAAATTAATATTTTCATGTATAAACCCCTCTGTAGTTCTTTAATCCATACAATCTATTTTCTTATTCAGCAGGCAGGCTTGAATACAATAAAAATGCTGCACATGTGCTTAAATTCAAGCCTGATGATTTATCCTGCTGAATTTAGCTGCATTATTCCTACAATATCTGGCAGATTAGAACTTTCTGTCACAGCAGCAGCCAAAGGTTGTTGTCAAGACCAGATTGAGCAATACAAAAGTGATCACTTGTGCGCTTCTACTGATCATTTACCTGAAAAAAAGAAAAAAATTAAAAAATACTTAAAAAAATACTGTAGACAACAAGGGAAGTCCTAGAATCCTTCCTGCTGAGAGTGAGATTGAAAAACAGAGGGATATAGTCTGATAGATAATTTCTTAAGACCAGGTTGGACAACAACCTTGTAATGCACATTGAATTGGATGCTGCAACAGCTTCTCGTTAAATTGGTGGTTTTAATCTGTCCTTAACAAACTGCTCCTAATGTATCTTAGCAGTAATATCGATCCTGCCATAGGCAAAGCCAAAATTGTTGTAGCTGCTAAGAACAAATTAATAGAAGCTTAAATGCCCGAATAGAGATTTCTTTTCTCCAGTTACCACCATCAACAAAAATGTAGCACATTATTTCTACTGTCATAAAATATAAATGAAACTGTGTGTCATATGGATTCTAAGCTTGTCAGTCTGTACTTTTTTAATTGTAATTAAAACTACTTTGATTACTACAAGAAAAAATACTATAAGCTAGTTTAGGAGCAGAAAGTAATTTGAAATTTAGAATCTGAGGTGTTGGATTCGATGACCCCTATAGTTCCCTTCCAACTTTAGTTATTCTATGATTCTATGATCTTAATTTTCTAATTGCCTTCATTACAATGGGGATCAAATGATTTGTTTATACAATTTGAAAATATTTGCAACCACTTTTATTATTTTAGGCATTTCCATTTGTAACAAATAATGATGGATGCAGTGTTGAGTTCTGTCCTCTGAATTGACTGTTAGCAGTATTATTCTGAGTAATTTTCAGAAAAAGTCAATTCAGTGCTCTGCAGCAACCAAATAAACAAATAAAACATTGAGAATATGAGGACATGAACAGAAAATGGAAAAAGTGCTTATAAATCCTTGGCAAGGGCACATCTTGATTGCAATATTTCTGGTCCTATATTCCTCCTTTAAAGCAGATAGCAGAGCAGAAAATTACATTAAATGCTCTAAAGGTGATCAGTTATTGCATAACTCTTTGCATGGCATTTTTCACCCAGTTGTACGCATGTTTAAGACACAATACTCCTAAGAGTCATCAGCAACTCTACCAAAGCTAAAATATTCTTATGTTCTTTCATTCCTGAAGTTTTAATAACATTCTCTCTTTCCCAGTTCTCGTCACATGCACTGGTATATGTCATCTGTCTGTCAGATCTCTCTCATATTTACAATGACTATATGTGAGTGCTTGTTTGAGAGGACTTTTGTTTTTATGGTAAGTCAAAAGCCTGAAGTCAGCACGAATCTTGATCATTCACTCATCCTTAAAAAGGAGCTGTACCAATAAAAAGCAATGTAGTAATAAGGTTAAGTAGTGTCACCCAAACTTTTAAACTAAACTGTTATTGCTTGCTTAAATCCCAGTTATTTGCCAAGCAACTACACCAGGCTTTTCCTGGATAATCATCCAATTGCCATTGGAATAATTTGTCTACAGACATTCTGCCAAAAGGACAAAAAGTTTGAAATTAATCTCTGAATCTCCTTTGTTCAAGGTCACTTTTTGTGCTTATTATTTTATTTGGTGACATGCAATAATGTAACAATATTTCCACTGTCATTATTTAACTGTAGGTATAGATAATGGGAGGAGCCACAAAGATGACTTGTAATAAAAAAGACCTCTACATGAAAGCCACACCTTAAGAAATTATATTTTCATCAGTTTAATTATAATACTTGGAAGGAATTTACTTGCTCAGATGATAGCACTCATGGACTTTTAATCCAGGATTTTAAAAATACTCTTAGACTACAAAATACGTTTCCCAAAGCATTCTGAGTAATTTTCAAAAAAGCAACCTCACACTGATGTAACAATAGCACTCATTTGAAAGATGACCAAGTAGAGAAGGGATTCTAAAGAACAGTGGTGCAGATAAACAGCAAGTAAAAAGTAACCGTAAACTGTTCAATTTTTCTTATGTCACAAGGATTCTGGCAAACCTTCATTTTCTTCTTTCTGAAGCCTGCTCATAGAAGAGTATACCATTTAAGTGAAGCAGAAGAAACAAGATAAGCCGAAAAAATTACTGACATGACACAATTTTCAAAGAGCACTGCTGAAACAAGTCTCTGGAATGAAAGACATCAACAGAAAGAAGTCAAGGGAAATGGAAACATTTCCATATAGAAAATCAATACTACTAGTTATAAAGATTAAGTAGTCTTGTACAACCACTCAAGTTGAAGTTGTGCTCTGTGTTTATTATTTCATATACAAAAAGAATTTCATTATTTATTTTGTTCAGAGCGTGTTTCATATGGCTATTCCATCTAAGTTTTTTCTCTAGGTTTGATAGATCATTGTAAAAAGCCTGTCTGGTAAACAGTTAAATGGAAGAGAGGAGACAGCCTAAAGAGTTCCCAGGACATAAAAATCTGGCATTTTGCCTTACAACTAGATTGCAGAATAAAATATAACTTAAAAGTACTGAATATTTTGAGCTGTAATCCATAGAAGTTCTTACAGTACCTTCAGCACTGCAGTATCTTTACACAGTGTACACTAAATGATATGACAAACATTTAGTGTTTGCAATTAATTTCTTTTTGATTTTCTTCTCCAAGAGGAAAATGGCATGTGCATTATCTTGTAATATCTCATATGTTTGGGTTTATTAATGCTTAAAATCTTGTGCTTCTAAATTTTAAACATTAAGAGGTAGAAGCCTTACTCTTAGCTCGCTCCCACCAACATTATGGAGCCCGACTCCTTTTTATCCATCCCCTTCTCAACTCCTACCCCTGCCCAACACAGACTGGGCTGTACAGGAGTTGGAGATCTGTACCTTTGCAACAACAAAAGTAAAGGTCAAGAAGCAGAAATTTTCATTGCAACTAATGCTTCTGATGTCCAAACATTACCCATTGCTATGTGTTATAGTTTGTCACTGAAGCATCACAGCAATAGCTTACTAGGCTGTTCATCCTATCCTGGGAAGGAAGGGAAGAGAGAGTTGGCAGTGGCTCTCAAGGACACAGCTAGAGTTTCTGCTTCTCCAGTGGTGGACTGGTGGTGTGCTGTTCTCCACAAGAGGCACCTGCTCTCCAGACTCCGAGATAAGATGTTAGCTTTCCTACAGAGTGCAATGAGAAGTTAAAAGAAAATGTCTTCGTAGATATATTCTAATTTCTGAATCTTCCTCTTGCTATGTGAGAAGAGTCAAAAGCAGAGCAAACTCTCCTCTGTCTTTATTCTGTGTTACTCTAAGACTTATCACTTTTCTTTCTTGGAAGGATGTTGATCCAGGCCACTTGAATATATTAAATCATAACACAAATAATATCACAGTAACTCAATCAGAAGAGCCAATAAAAAAATATTCTGCTAAAGCACGGGCTTTAAACCAACATTCCTTATAGAGGAAATGCTGCCCAGGATTCGTAAGTGTTGCCTGAATTACTGTGGGTTTCTCCTTTCTTTGCTTTCTATTCTTCATAACACACCCTATATAACTGAAAAGAGAATTAAAAAAAAAAAAAGAAGAAATGCTTGAGACCTGAAAACTTTTATTAGTAATGCTCAAAGAGACAGACTGTGTTTTGTTTTTTTTTTTCAAGCCAGGAAGTAGAAACTGTGAAGAAAGCCCCTAATGGGGAGGTCATTGTCTCTTGTGTGGTGGAGACCCCAGAATATGTGAAAATGTGGCAGGTAGTTCCTGTGTCTCCAACAGACAGTGCAAAGAGGTGGAGCACACAGTAAGGTTTAGGAGCCCTGCCTAGAGAGCCAAAGGACATCTCTGGCTTAGTACTTATTCCACATCTAGTGGCAAACACTTAGACACAGGAGTGCAGAAAAACCTTCCTAGAATATCCTTTCTCGAAAGTATCTAATTTAAGGCTTATAAGGGTTCTTTCTCCTACTGCTTTGGCTGGAAAACTCCAAACTATATTCAGTATGAAAATATATAGTAAAATAATTACCAATAAGAGCTACCAATAAACCAGAAATTACCTCATTAAAACACCTGTGACTTCATTTTTTTCTGCTGAAAAGCATATTCTTTTGTCTTTTCGTGAATGGTTTCGCACTCCCTGGCACGTTGCTATCACCTTCCTCTGTAGCCGCTCTAGCTCAATTTGACTTTCAGGGCATGAGTGTTCATATCAAGAAGTAAAGTACATGCAAGTTCTCTTTGTACATGTGTTGCCTGGTATGAAGCCACTAACATCATTCTCCCTGAAATGAAAGTATCTTATCTGATATATCTGTTTTCTGCCACAAATTGTAATGCTGGATCACAGTCATCTAGTGAGTCACCACTATTCTTTCCACTGATGGTGTGTCCTTTTTTCATAATGGTCCTTGTTACCTTAGTCCTGTTTAAAATATCTAATAATTCCAAATAATGGGAGCTAGATTTTTTGAATTTTTGAACTTGGTTTGTTATTTAATATGTAACTCTGCAGTTGGATTTCTTATATGTATAGAGACTTTTGAAATCCTTGATTTTTGCCATACATGAATGTAATTAACATGCATTTCATTTTACTCCAAGGAGTCATTTAAATCTCTTGGGTGAATTTTCACATTTATGCATGTTTTCTATGAAATGTGTAATGTTTTTCCACTGCATCATGAGAACACTGAAGGAGACAGAAAACTGTAAACGTGTATGTAAGGGAATGAAAAGGAACTTCCTTGGAAGGTCTGATTCTGTAACACCAATACTGCAGGCATGTCATTCCACCATGGGGAAAAAAAAAAAGAAAAGAAAAAGAAAAAAAAAAAGAAAGAAAGTAAGTAAGTGGAGAAAAAGAAAAAAAGAAACTGAGCAAGGGAGAGATGAAGAGGAGATTGTTGAAAAGGGAATAGAAAAAGCTTTGTTGTTTAAGTGTATCTATTATATTGCTTAATATGTAAGCTGAATGTGAGAAGTTAACACAGAAACCCAGGGGGGAGGCAGAATAGAAAGGACCACAATAAAATTTGTAACATTCTGTTTTGTCTGTGGCTTCCAGGTCTTGGAAATCACCCACTGCCTGCATCCTGGTTATTTTCAAAGGATTTTCCCAGTTCCTACGTAGCTCTTGCAGTGATATTCACTACTGAAGATTTTGACCCTTCTCCATGCCAAATCACTGCTTTGCAAAAGTTGCCATTTACACTGCTTCAATCCCCCATGATCAGGTCAACTGTCCAAAATAAAGCCTAGAAACTGTCATTTTTTCCAACTTGTTATCTAGCAAAAACCTTGAGAATAACTTCCCAGATCTGAGTAGAAGCAATATAAGGATAATGAAGAAAAAGCTACAGGAGCATGAGTAAATCAGCCAGAGATGTGTTGGAATGATAAACAGAAAATAGAGGGAAAAATAATGTGTTTGGACTGCTTAAGTACTTTTGAAAAAGAAAACTCTTTGTTAAAAATATAATTAGCAAGGATAAAGCATGAAATTCTTTATACAGTATAGTGTATGTTATATACTATACTATACTATACTAAACGAGAAAGGATCAGCATGATGATTGAGCATTAAAATGTATTTTCTAAATTGAAAAGTTTGGGGAAATTCAACTTTAACTTCAACACAAAATAATTTTTAGGTTTTTAACTCTGGGATTACCAAGTTCAGAATATCCATTATTTTCTTGCCTGTACATTGAGCAGATTCCTACTGGGAGATGCACCTTCTTCCCAGACTAAAAAGAATAAAAACCTTGAGAATATTTGCCCTAAACCAGAGTGGAAGCAAGAGCAAATAGCACAGAAAAACTATTTAGAATATCTTTTCTCAGTGTGTTTTTAGTCACCAGGTAAAAATGACTGCAAACCCAGTACTTCAAGTAATTCCTATGTTTTCCAGTGCTTTTCAGGTATTTTGACACAGTGTTCTGCTCCTGCCCAAGGTACACATTGCTGAGGCTGCTTTTCCTCTGCAGCTGCTGATTAACCTTGAGAACAGCACAGTTCTAAACAACAGCTTCTGTCATGGCCAGCTCCAGTCAGATACTGGCTGTGGCAGCACCTGTGGACCACCACTGTGCTGCTAAAGGAGACTTGGTACAGGTGAGCTGTGCAGAAGGAACAGCTAACGATGGACACAAGTGAGACACTGTGAAACAAGGAACCTGCTTTCAGAACTCTAAGAATCAGTTGTTCCTTTCATATTCAGTTACTTTTCAATAGTGAAATTTTTCCTTTAATAATTTAAATTCTCTGCAGAGAAGATTTGCTTTTAATTGATAAAAAAATGTGTCAATGCCTGTGATCTTCCCTGATAAGGACATGTTTTCATGTCCAAATTATGATGCCATGAGAAGGCAAGTTTGTAGTGAATTCTGACAGGTGTCTTTAAAGTCTATAATGCTGACACTATCATTTCAGGTGTTATTTATTAAATTTTATTAAAACATTATAAATATTACTGAGGTTACAGGGACATTTTTAAAACAAAATACTGTTTTGAAAGTTGTCTCATGTCAAACAGAATGCATTTTGCATTAGTTCTGTATAAATTTTATTGAATTCAAACTTTTAAATAAATCTTCCTATATCTAATGCCTCTTATCAAAGCACAAAACCCCATTATCTGATTATAAGAAGAACCTCAAAAAAAAGGAACTGTCTTCAAAGTTAATGGACTCCTGATGCTTTCTTTCCTACCTAGACAGTTTTTAAGACATTTTACAGTATTTTATATATTATAAATGGATTCCATTCTTGGCTTAGCAATTCACCTAATGGACAATGGATACAAAAAAGCTCTGACTCCAGGGACATTAAATTGGTTCTAAACTCTGAAAATTACAGCTTTTACAAAAAGAGGAAAATAGTAAAAACATATCTAATGCAACACTGCATCTCATTTTCTGCTGCTTTCAGAATCTGTCTAAAAGCTCCTAAATTTCTTAATGACACAATATGTTAAAATTGCGTTCCTTTATATTTAGATTTCTAAAATATCTTTTCTTCTTTACAACCCCAAGGAGTTTCACCAGCAGATGGAAAAAAGATTTTCTTGGCATTCCAACAGCGGTGAACATGGAAAGTACTTCACTGTACAAGAAAAACATTGTATTTTATATCTGACCATGGTCAAAGCTGAGCTCCTTGGAGAGATGCAGATAGTCTCTCATAATGAACTGATTCTACATCTCACTTTGGGTAAACAATGGTATGTAACAATAGGTAATATATGACACACAACTACATTGCAGGGGGAAGTCCACTGTAAAGAACTCAAAACTCTGAATCATAATTCCTTTCCTTAGAACCTCTGTTTTATGAATTTTCAGCAACCAACAATACCACAAATGTAGTACCATCTCTCTGCCTACTGATCTCTTTCCCGCCCCTCAGCAATGCTGTGGAATCTACCCTTTGACCTTACACAGCTTGACAGTAACAGCAAGCCATAGATGAAAGAGAAAAAGCAGCTTTTATTTTTCCTATTAATTTATATTGCTATAGAAGGGGGTTGCGGGGTTGAAGGGAAGTATGCTTTCCTAACTCCTGGTGCTAGTCTACCACTTCCTGAAACATGGGTGTTTATGACATTACTATAGTGTAAAAAAACCAAAAAAACAACAAAACAAAACAAAACAAAACAAAACAAAACAAAAAACCAAACCAAACCAAAACAAACCTCTCTCCCAAAAAATCACAAAAACAAAACCAATGACAACAAACAAAAACCCACCCAAAGCAAACAAACAAAGAAAAAAGAAAACACACAGAAAATGGCAGTCCTTTCAAATTAGGAAAAAGTGGTTCTTCAAGAGTCTACTACTAGGCAGTTTTCCAACTTTGCAAGATTTTTTTTTTTTTTATAAAGTATTGTCTTTTAGTGGTCTTTTATATATATATATATATATATATATATACATGGTACATGTTTTCATTTATAGGTCCACTTACTTCTAGTAATATTTTTAAAAACAAACAAACAAGAATTAAGGTAAATATACAGCTATTCCATATTATTCATTATGGCATTCATATATCTTCTTTCAAACAGTAAGCCTTTCATCTCATGTGGTAGTCCCAGAAACATGCAGATTGGACAGGATCTAGGGGTTCTTTCAGTTCAGCCTTCTCCAAATGGTGTCAGCACTGGATTTAAACAGCTTAGGGCTTTGTCTAGTTACATCCCTCAAACCTCCATGGACTGAGATTTTAGAAGCTCCTTGTGCAACCTGCTTCAGTGTCCAATTGATTCCATAAATCCACTTAGAACCAGAAATTCTTAATCTTTCCCTAGGTCAAGGTTGGTATGAATCTAAGCAGATCAGTTGACTCTCCTCTGGTTTTTCTGCTACATTTTTGTAAAATCTGATAGATATTGCCAAACACTATATTCTAGGTTAATGATATGAAAACCTGAACACATCCTGAGAGCAATATTCTCAAAGCTTACTGTCAGAAACTGAAGCTGCTTTCCCACATTTGTGCCCCTGTATTTGTAAACCTTAACGTGAATAAAGATTTTTCTCCCTAACAGTTTTTGAAAACGTAACTTCAAGCCTGTATGTTTTTTTCTGATATACGCATCTCTGTGACTCAAGCATTAAGATTTGGGTTCAATTCAACCATGTTTGATTTTTAGCCTTAGAGTTTGTAGTTATAAATTGCAGTTGTAAGACTGTTTCCATAGTATAGCAGAATCTTTTCAAAGGGATGATCACGCCCCCACTTTCCACAGTAGATAATCAGTGCAGCAAAATACATGATACACAAGATAAAAATATAAAATGTAAGAAAAATACGTTGAGGCACCCTCTAAAAACATTTAGTCCAAACTGAATACTGCATTGTTACTCCTTTACTCTGTAAAAAAGATCACAAAAAAAAAAGAGAAATAATTGTTAAGTACAGAATATATGTATAATTTTTGGCACACAATTTACCATTGGAGCACAGAAAAATAATGTGCTTCAGGAGCACATGGAGAAAGATGGAAGGGGAGGAGGAAGACAAGAGAAAAGAGGGAAGGGAGGGAAAGAGGGGTTAAAATTAAAAGGATTTTCTTTTGTCTTAGTGTCTTGATAAAGAAGTATTCTTCATCTTTCTCCCCTTTTTACTTTCTACTGTCATGTGAGTTATGTCAATTGTAATAGCCTTCAAACTTTCACTCGTAAGTTTTTTTGTTTTTAATTTCATGAGGTCATTTGCATTGAACTCTTTACTACTGACCTGTTATTTTATTAGATTTGGAAGAATTCTGTACACTGACCTCCATTGCCTTACTGGATTTCTCTCTTCTTTGCTCCCATATCACCCAAGCAATTGAATTTCTGTCTCAATTCTAGTTATTGGATACATAAAATAATTTCTTTTTTTTGTTATTATTCCTAGTTGAATTGTCTTTTTTTTTTTTTTTTTTTCCCCCAGCTCATAGTTTAATCCTTTTTAATAGTCATTACAGCAGTCTGTTTCCTTCTGATTATGGTAGAGACTACTCTTTACATTATATATTCTTCCTTCCTCCAAAGACTTCCTTGCTTCTAGTAAACTCAGATTTCTTTTGTTGAGCAACCATCTTAAGCAGGCACAGACACTTTCTAATTTACTTGAAGACCCATGCTAGACATCAGCATCTCTTCTGTCAGCATTGAGTCTATCAAATCAAGTGGACTTTGAGCTCATTTGCAGGGAAAGACAAATGACCAACTGGTTTGTCTATTTTGTCAGCTTCCCCTGGAATTTCAGGCTATCACTGCTGCAATCCACCACTTTCAAATTTTCTCCAGTAGTAGGTTTGCAATAACAGTAGTTTGCCTTGAGTAGAGATAAAGCAGATCTCATGGATTCTGCTGCAGACTTTTTATTTAGAAATCATAGGAATATAGAACCATAGAATCGCTTTGGTTGGAACTGACATTAAAGATCACCTAGTTCCAACCCCACTGCCATGGGCAGGGATTCAACTCACTGGATCAGGTTGCTCAGAGCACCATCCAACCTGACCTTCCAGGGATGGGGCATCTGCAACCTGTCTGGGCAACCTGTTCCAGGGCCTTATGACCCTCACAGTAAAGAATTTCTTCCTAGCATCTAATGTAAATAAAATTATTATTTGCTTTGCATTTCCCCAGCATCTCAAATATAGACACCAAAGGTATTACTGGCTATACATTTCTCACAGATTTATAGTTTCTAAGATTTTTGACCAAGGTCCAATTACAGTTGATGAACTTTTACCCCACATTGTGGTACATAGCTTAGGTGGTCTCATTTCAAATAACCAAAGTTTGAGTACTGGAATATGTTTTTTTAAACTATTGTTTTCATAAAGAATTTCAGCTTACTTAGGACATTCTAACAATATTCAAAGAGTTTAAATAAAATCTACAATAAAGTATTAGGGGAAATAAAATTATGGAAAAAGTACAGATATATTAATAATATGGAGAGTGTATCTGAATAATAACTCTAGTAAAAATCCAGCAATGATTTGAGGGACATACAACATTTTTCTTTGCATAGATGGTCAGTTCCTGAAATAGGTTTTTGGCTATTTCATTGTAATTATTTGTTTCAACTTGAAAGCTTCTTTCATTTTTAATACCAGTAGAAGTCTTAGAAGTATTACCTATTTTAACTGTGGCAAATCTCTTATACTCAACGATCAGAATCAAGGAAACTTTTTAATACTGCATCTTGTAGTTTATATTTTACTCATACTGTATATGAAGCTGACCGGGAAACAGATTTTCTTGAAGCTTATCCACCTGCCTTTCAGTCTCTTCATAGTAAAACTGTAGTATTTTGGAAGATTCCATGTTTAGAAATGAAACAGTGGTAAGTCTTGGCAAGACTCAGGAATTCTAGTGGTATAAAAATGCTGCATGCTTTTCAGCAAAAATGGATGTTTTAGGACACACTTAGATTGATTCTCTGGACTTAGATCAAATTTGTACTTTGCTAATTTGTTCCTTTCTCTCTCTTTTTGTTTTTTTTACCTTTAATTAAAGAAAGATCTGATCATGTCATGGCAAACTTTCCAGACTGCAGGAAACTCAGAATATAAGGAAAAAGGATGGAGGAAAAATTGTTGCAGGTTAGAGACATAATCTGTAGGTGATAACACAGCAGAGGGGCTACAAGTTAGGTCTCCTACATTAAGGTCCTGGAATTTAATTTGATTTTGATTCAGCTACTAAATTGCAGATTTTCAAACACAGGCACATCATGTACATTGAGAGTCTGAGGTTATGTCTTTATATGCAGTAATCAAACCATCAGTATCTCTTTTTAAACTCCTCTCAAACCAAGCATAGGAAAATATGCTACTATTCAGGATATGTCTGCATTTTCACTGGCACAATTTCTGAGTCAAAATTTTAAAGAATTTCAACAGAAAAATTGATATGAAAATGACATCTAACACAATCTATTTACATAAAAGGAATGCTGCAAGTTTTAAGGGTTCATATTCATAAAACATTTGGAAATTTTTAGATGAGACTTGGCTAAAGTGGATCTAAGTGCTTGGGTAGTAGTCTAATTTACACAGTTAAAAATAAGCTGTAGAGAAAAGTACAATAAAAAAATAGGTAAATCAAAGTCTTTTGTAAAATTGTAACCACTCTGGGAAAGGTTAAATACAGTATTCACCTAGAAACTGAAGCGCCAGGTCTTGTTGCAAAAGACATTTGAAAGAAAAAGAATGCAATACTTGTGTTTTATTAATATTTGCTTCAATACGTGAAACTGTGAATGATTTCACTTTGCATTTGCACTTTGTTTTGGAAAGCACATTGTGGACACTGGAAAGGAGATTTCATTTTTTAAAAAATTAATTTTTGAAGGCAGAGAATCAAAACCTCAGAGAAACTGGTAATGTTTAGTTCAATTGTGTGAGAAGATACTAAGATTCATTATCTTCATCTTAATATTTGAAGACCTAGAGTGTGATTCCTATGACCAATTTTTAAGAGGGTACAATGCACTAGTATAAGAAAATGCAGAGATTTAAGTTCTTGGGAGACCAGGTACTGGGAAATCTCAGGAGCTGTATTGGCTTCATGAGCGGCCACAAGAATATGAAAAATTTCAGACATAATTTTTGTTTAAAATACAGAGCATTTCTACAATCAGCATCACATAAGGAGACTGAGGTGTAATTGAAATCAGTTCCAGTGTTTTAAGTGTTTTGCTTGTCCCCTTCCTGTGCATGAAAAGGTAACATTTTGGCAAATGCAATGCATATCAGAACACACTGCAATAAAAAGCCAGAAAACCCTACTCTGAACATAAAGTGATCAAAGTTTCTTTTAACGCATCCTTCTGGATATCATCCTGGCCAAGTCTAAAATGTCTAATGGAATAGTTGTAGCTAATCTCACAGAGAGGGGGATAAAATTCAAGAAGTGAATTCCAGCCAAAAATGTAGTGTGCAGCAAAATCTCTGTATCTTGAAGAAACCATAGAGAAACCATGTCAATACCTAACTGTATGTGTAACCTCGTATATTATTTACTAGTGAAGTGGTTGAGAAAAATCCTTCTTTTGAAAATCTTCCTACTCTAGTGTGCATTTCTATCTTTTCTTTGCTTGCTGTTGTCCTGTGTCTTTATTTCTGTGACATGACTCCAACATTGAATGTTTTGCCAGCTCTGGCTGCTGTGGAACAGAATGATGGCTGCCTCACTCTATGGCAAGGAGTCATTTTTAAGAGGAGAGCCAGCAGCTACATTTATGTTGGATATGAAACATCAGAAACAGGAATAACAGATACCCAGTCGCTGCTTAAACCCTCAAGACTAGAATCTGGTTTTGAATTTGTAGTCAATCAGCACCTTATAGGTGTGATTCTAAATAAATTAAGACTTAGGGCAGGCTACAACTATAGAGGAGGTCACAATGTTTTCAGGCTTCTGTATAATTTTTTCCCCAGACTGGCACAGTACAACAAGATTGAGTCTTTCATGTTCTTTAACAAAATGTATTAGTATACATTCACAACTAAATCAGTGTGGTAGTTTAGGAGTTCCACTCTAGTTTGGGAGCACAACATTATTAGGCAGAAGAAGTCTGAGTGAGGAGTAGGTGCCTGAAGTGAGAAATATGATGAACTAGAGAAGGAACACTATATGTCAAAACACACAGACTTGCTTAAAGAGACAGGGCACAAGACTTCAGAAGGAAAATGTAATCTTTTATTTAGGATACTTTTCTTCTAAATAATTAAAATAGAAAAATGCATCTATGCCTGGGGTAAAAACCCACTTGAAAATAAATGGTCAAAACAGAAAGAGTGATTTTTTTTAAAGTGTATCATCTTATCTTGTTTCTTTTCCATTAGACAAAAGGCTGAAAGAAAACTAGCAGCATGTTTTGGTTCACAGGAAAAAGCCAAGTGGATGATGGCATAGTTGTCATTATCTCAATCAGTTTGCAGGCAAAGTAACATGGTAAGCAGTGCATCAGCAGACTAGTGGAACCAAAATACATGACTGATAACCCTAAGTGTGTTTCCTTAATGAAAAAAAAATTAATTTCTATTTCTACTTTCTGTGGAGATCTAAAGGTCATTTCATTCATTAAAAAACTGAGTTTTCTTTAATCAACATAATATGTCATGAATTTTTGTACTGCCGAACAGATTTTATGAAAATGTAAATGATACACTCCCAGCAAAGCCTGTGTTTCTACCAAAGATGGAGTCACAGTTATGCTAAACTACCCTGGCTGCAAATACAGAAAGGCTTGCGACTTGCAGAGGTGGAAAAGGTCATATAATGTTTGGAAAAGAATACAGCTTAAATACTTAAAGGTACTGGGAGGTTTACTTTACACTTTACACCTGGAGATACACCATCAGAATTTTCATCTACAAGACCAGAGATTACTAGTAAGTCATGTTCTAGTACATGTGTTCTGATGATTTGTCCATGATATGCAGAGCATGATCAAATTTCAGGGACTATAATGAAATGATGAAAAATCTTTCCACTTTTTCCTCTGGCTTCTTAGCTTTCAGAGAGCTTGTGTTTTTCATTGGACTTATGACCCAAATAGCTATTTCAGCTTTCACTCAACCTTCTTTTTTTCCCACTGCAATTCATCAAGGAGTAAACCATCCTCTTCCCCATAATGTTCAGCTCACATCTCAGACTTTCTTTCTAATTTATTCTGTCAGGACTTGCAGCCTTTCTTCATTTCTCTTCCTTTATCAGTTTTAATATTTTTGTTTTACACTTTACATGAAGTGTCTTACAGCTGCTTCAGCCCTTCTTTCCACCTCTCAGTCACATACACATCTTCAAAGCAGAGAGGCACACTTCATGCAAAAAGGTCTTTGTCCTCTCTTTCAGGCTTTGAATCAAGCACATTCAGTACAAATTTTTCATGACAGTTCTCTCACAGTGACAGCTCATAAAAAGGCACCAGAGTACGAATAATTTGTACTTCTACGTAGCTAAGTGTTCAGAAAAATCACAGATCTGGGTGGACCCACTGATGCTAGGTTTGAAGGGTACTGGCACAGAAAGACATAGGCATAATAATCAGAGTTGTTATGCATCACAGGATGGAGGATGAAGGATCCAAAGAAAAAGCAGATTTGTAGGAAAGAAATACCTGATACTTAAAAATGTCAGCACTCAAAACAAATAAAATCCCATTCATCATTATTTTTTTTCAGTAGTTGTGCTTAAAATTCTCTTGGCTGTGATTTCACACGTAAAGATAGGAATGCCAAGAACATGTTTGTCCACTGCACTCAGAAATTGGTCTTATACTTCTTTTACAACTTGCCACACATCATGGCGTCTGCCAACACAAACTTGTCCATGTTTTAATTCTTTCAGAGAGGAATTATTGATCAGATGAATGTATTTCTCCATCACATATGTTGTCTGGCTATTTCAAACACTGTTGAACCATTAGTAATTTTATTTTGCTATTGAATGGCAGCCCCATGAAGGTGAGATAGTCACCTGAGTGCAGCAGCAGGGCAAGGTGTGTTGCACTATGCCCTGCTCTCACTGGACTCCTGGGTGGTACCTGCCTCAGGTGAAACAGTTCAGATAATTTCTGAGAGTTTTCGTTGGTAATGACACTTAAGATCATGTTACTTAGCTATCGAAGTTGATTTAGAACAGAAATGAGCAGGAAGAGAGAGTTTAGGTTCTTTTGTTTTCTTCTGGTCAGAGAGGTCATTTACTCTTTGCTGCCATTCACTGAAATCATGCTGTTATCTATTTCTGCTGATAGCTACTCTTACTCATGTACCCTTATCCTGTGGTTCTGCTCACCACAGCACCCAAATTGGCTAACCAGTTGGCACAGTAGCAATACACCCATATGTCACCCTCCTATGCAGTTGTGGTCAGTTGTCTACATACACAGATATAAGAGATCAGAAGCATGTAATCTCTCAAGACTTGTTGAATAACCACTTTCTTCTCCTTGGTATTGTTCAAATACCTAATTTTGTATGTGCTTCAAAGGTCAGGCAATATACAGCTCATTTACCCTTCTCAACTACAGTAATAAGTACATTTCAAAGAGATCTATACCTCTATTGTCAACCCTTTTTATATGGAGGAACCAGGTGTGCCTAACCTGCAAACTTAAAACTTATGTCAGCAGAAAAACTTTTAAACAGCACTCTGCACTATAGTAGCTACTCTGTTGTAATTTGATATCAACTGAAAATAAATCTCTATAACTTCTGTCTAACATACTTGTCTCCACTGCTTTTTCTCCCAATGGAGCATATCACTTGAATGCCAACATTTTTGTTCTGCAATAGACACCAGAATTAAAGCCTTTGCTTGCCCAGAAGGAAGAAGTAAGGTAAAACAATTTGCAGAGACAGTGAGAGAATGGAAGGCCTCATCTCTTTCCTTACTACATGTGGATAATCATCTTATCTTAATATGTGGCACAGCTTTTAGAAGTGCCTTGGCTGTGCTGAACTCTCTTCCCACAAGGGTTCAGCTGCAATAAACACTGACATATTTTGAAAGTGGTATTTAAACAAAATTGTAACTATATTTCATCCTGAGATCTGGGGATATTTTATTTAACCAAGGTCTTACAGTTCAGTTTATGTGGCAACCAAAGCAAGATTAAAATGCAGCATTTTTCTTACTGTTTTTACATCTCTTTTGCTTTCATTTCAGACAAAGTCAACACAAAACCAAACTACCTCACTACAGCATGTCATTAAGAATATTGAATCTTCTCAGAGCATTTTTTTGAAAGACATAGCACTGAAACCAGGAGCAACTCCTAATGGGAGCACACAGAGCAGTGTTCCAATAGCATGAAAACATTCTCAAAGGACCCACAGACAACCTGTATCAGTAGGCTGCTCTAAGTTTGGGGGGCATGTGAGTGTGTTTACTATGAGATTCATGTTATGATATGTAGGTGTCCTATACTTACGTGGCATGTTTCCAGAGGCATGATTCCTATCCTTTTCTATGGACATAATAGCATTGTGTTTATTTGCTGGAGACAGGACCTGTGGGAGAAGCTAAAATAGATTTATACCATGGGGAAGAAAATAATTAAAAAAAAAAAAAAAGCAAATATATTTAATGTCTGGACTACATGTCACAAACCCCTTAGGATCTAGAGAGCACACATTTTTCCTCAGAATAAATGATAACCAGCTGAACTTACTCTTTCATGTTTTCAGATCGTTTGGGTTTATAGTCAGGAAACTATTGGAATATGAAGAGACAGACTAAGCTGCTAGCATGTAGCAATGAAATATTTTCATATGTATATCTCTTATGCTTGGAAAAAAACCCAATCAAAAAACAAACAGAAAACACTTCTCTATAGTACATACATGTTTCCTTCTGGCTATAATGCTCCCCCAAAACTCTTCTGTGATTCAGACCACGTGTTAGAAATTAATTTTCCTCCATTTACATGAGAATCTGTGTATTGCATCCATCTCAGTAAGTCTGTTGCTTCACAGCATTTTCTCATATATATATCTATATCTATCTATATATGTATATATGTAAGCCATATGCAACAAAGTAAACACAACACATCAGCAGTAAAATATGAATGCCTGGCACTGATAGAAAGGCTGCAATCATGCTCGTCTGCTAGTTCACTATAGATTTGCAGCAATTAGCAAAAGCAGCCACAGTCATCATAATTTTTCTGGTTTACAAAGAGAAGATTTCCTGTTATGTAACTAGTTTCACTAGTTACATTCTACATGTGAACTCAAATATAAACATATATTATGGCTTTCAAACTGATTTACACTCACTGATCCAAGCTAGAGATGAAATTGTACTAAAGTAATTAACAGCACACAGTTCACAGTTAGATGACTCAACAAGGGTGTTCCAATGGTTTCCAAGCAAAACTGAAACAAATTGGATAGTAAAACACCAAAATGCAAAAACTTTTTCCAGGTGTTTCTTTCATCAAAAAGAAAAATCAGAACAGTGTGTCTTTTGGAGCCATCATAAGCATATCTGCTAAACATACACAAAGCAAAAAAAAAATAGCATATAAGTCATTGCCATAGTCTTCATCACTTAGATCTCTCCTGAGAACTGTATCCGGCCACCAGAGCACTAGTAGACAATAAATTTTTGTTAGCAGTCAGAGCAAGATTTTCCTGTGACTCCTGGTTATTTTGCTAAATGGGATGGTTCCATCCTTACCTTATTCTGCCCAACTCCTCTGCCTCTTCACTTATGCTTATATTTTTTGTTCACAAGCTCTTTGCAGCAAGAGCTGTCTTTTTAATTATGTGTGTTAACAATACTTGTCTCAATGGAGCAATAAGTAGTACTGCACTACAAAATGATAATAAAATACCTTTTCCTTATGGAAGAAATTAAATAAACACTTCTATTCTTTCTGCAACTCCATTAGAGCACAAATAAACACAGAATCCTCTACCAAGCTTTAGATATAATGCTCAGTCTCTTCAACAGAAACAGCAAAACCCACAGAGACCACAGAGAAGATGAATTTCAAATTCTAATAGGCACAAATGGACTTTAATATGTTTTTCCAAAGATATTCCAACTAGTAAAAATCACAGGGGAGAAGACTAGAGAGATAATAGCAAGTCACAGTCACACATGTATCTGATATGCTTTTAAAATGAACAACAAACCTAAAACAAACAAACAACACATATTCAGAATGTCAAGAACTACTCTTTTTTTCCTAGCATTTGTTAGAGTTTAAAATTTCCTGTCTATTTTGTTTTTCTGCCCCTTTGAGGACAGCCCTTTTAACATCATCCAGACAACCAGAATATATAACAAAGACTTAGCACATGCAGCAGGGCTTGACCTGGTACCAATAATTGCTATAAGAGATACCATGATTACCGAGAGATACACAGCAAAAGAACCCCATGATATGACCTATAGTATCAAAACGCTACACAAAGTTTTGGCAGGCAATACAACACTTACAGGCAGAAGATATCTAACTGGAATGTGCTGTTCAGGGGGGAAAAATTCATACAAAACCTAACATTTTTTGTGGCATACTTGCTTAAGTAAATCTGGGCAAGCACGATGTAAGTGCAAAAATGGAGAGAGAGTTGCAGATATTCCTGAGCAGCAGAAAGACTTCAGGGACAAGGCAGATATTGTAGGAGGCTCTTAGGTGTAAAGGAACATTTAGATGATGATTTCCATGAGTATTAGGACATAGGTTCTCATTTTGATCAATGCTTTCATCCCAGAAGTGACACCCTTACAATTCTATTGTTAAAATAACTTCAGATCATATCCCTACTTCATCCTCTTTTATATTCTACTTACATCACTCTTCATCAGTTTTGATAGGAAACTTCAGCCTCACTTTTCTAAGATATTGGTGGTAATCACTGCAATGTTCAAATACTGGGATACCAGGAGAAAATCCACTTGATAAGGTTTCAACCCTATGCCATATCTTATCTGATGGATATCTGAAAACAGCAAAAGAAATTTATTAACATTTCTCTGAAATTTGAAGTGTTCAACCCTCAAGGGAAGTTCTCTTAATTCTCAATGATCAGCCTTCCAAGTCATGAAAAGTAACACCTAAACTAAACTCTAAGTGATTCTGTAAAATGCCCTAATTGCATAAGCAGTAATGCCTTTGTTGATACCACTTACTGCAAATAATTGTTGCAGTGTCCACTGATTTCAATTCTTTAGACAATGAAAGGCTCTCAGATTATGACATGTTTTCCTTTGATAGTGAATGACAAAAAATGCACAAATAATAGTATCGATTTTCCAATTTGTCCTTGTGTTCTGAGTCATCTAGAACCCTTCATGATGAAACTATTGTTTACTACATTTATTCTGGATGACTTGCTTTGAATTCCAAAGCAGAAATCTGAATTAACCAAATTGTTTGTGCAGCATTCAACAACAAATGAAATAAAATAA
Organism: Syndactyla subalaris; assembly: GCA_035584875.1. Taxonomy (NCBI): domain Eukaryota; kingdom Metazoa; phylum Chordata; class Aves; order Passeriformes; family Furnariidae; genus Syndactyla; species Syndactyla subalaris. The sequence goes on from JAWMRD010000085.1 coordinate 38,402,555, forward strand.
ACAATCTCTACTTCTCATGTAGAAACTGCATAAAATAGTGACATTAGACTAAACAAATCACTCCACTTTCCTTGTGAAATAATTGCAATCTCAATAGCTACATTTTTTCTATTCATCAATATTTTACAGATTTTGCACTTGTTTCTCTGTTGTTCTGCAATATAAGCTGCCTACAAAAGACACAAAACAAGTTTTTTAATTCAGTTAAGACTAATCTAATTCTAAGCATTTACATTTCCTGTGTTTTGTTTAGACTATTCACCTGAAAGGAAGACCTGAACAAAGAGGCCAAATTAAAAAAAAAAAAAAAAAATGGTCTGTTTTAAACTCTTGGTGCCCTAGAGTTACTTTTCTGCCTTTCTTGTGGGAACAATGAAACACTATAGAACAATTTGTTTTACCAATTGCAACTGGAGTGGGGTTAAGAACCAGTCTCCACAGGACAGAGATGCAAGTGGTTACACAAGGTGTAAGGCAATGGGAAGTCAGATCCTATTGTGTTTAAATTTTTCTCCTGGAAGTTACAGAAATGTTAATAGACAGAAACACAGGATAAGAGGAGAAAGATTTAGATTTTAATGTGGAGTAAGTGTGTTTTGCTCTTTGCCCTAAAAAGAGCTAGTGAAAAAAATCAGATTTTTTTTTTTAAGACATTAAAATACTTGCATGATAATATTAGTAACTTCTGGGAATATTTGTGGAGCTCATAGTTCAGTGAAATTAAAAGCAAATGCAAACAAGCTTCCTTTGCTGCTTTCTCCATTTAAAAGTCTTGAAAAAACCTTCTTTTCATTCTTACACTTAAAAAAGTTGAAACTTATGCTTCCTAGAAGGAGGAATTTGGTGCAAAAAAAATGTGTGCAGGACAGTACAGAGCACACAGGTGTATTTGAGTGAATGAGCACACACATAAATTTGTCTCTTTGTCCTCCCTGCTAAGTGCTGTGGATAGAGGAATGTAGAAAATTCTTTTATCCATAGTCTGGCATCCTTCTCTGTATAACTATGGTCTACATAAATGTACATATAATAAAAACACATAATGTGAATTTATGTATCCTGAAAGTACAGACAGAAAACAGTAGCTTGGACAAATACAATGTAGTCTTCATAAACAATGTTTTTGTTTCCCTATCATATGCACCCAGCAAAAGACAGGAGGGAACAGGAAATGCAACACAAGGGCAGCTCTCAAGTTGAAAGACACCATTCCTAGACTACTTGAAGTATCCTCTCACCTAGCCCTTGCAATGTTAAGCTTAATGCATTCTGGTTCCTTTCAGTCTCCTACAATCTATTGGAAAGAACTTTATTTCATTTTTATACAGTGGTGAGACTTACCCTTGCTAGTATTGATAGCATACACTGTAACATCAGGTCATTGTGAATGACTCAAGATTTCTCTTTTATCCTCTTACTTTGAAAGAAATGTGAGCTGCATCACCCAGCAAAGACCATATATGAAAGGAGTTTCACAATCCTGCTAAATATCTGCAGAACAATATCTTACCATCACTACAAACATCCCACTCTTCTCCTTCCCCCAGCTTTTTATTGCTGAGCATGATGCCATGTGGCCTGGAATATTTCTTTGGTCAGTTGGGATGAACTGTCCCAGGTGCATCCCCTCACAACTTTTTGTGCAACCCCATGCCACTTGCTGTCAAAGCATTTCAAAAAAGTCCTTGATGTTGTGTAACCATTGTTCAACAAAAATTAAAACATCCCTGAATTATTGACACTGTTTCCAGCATAAATCCAAAACATGGCCCAATATTAACTATGATGAAGAAAAATTAACTATCTATTCCAACCCAAACCAGTATCTGGTAGAAATTGCAGGGAATCCTAGTATTTTCCATTAACATATATAGTTATAAACAAAGAAAAAAAAAAACAAAACAACAAAGACTTGGTATTTGAGCACAAAACAATCTTCAGGTATGCATAGGAAAAAGTGACATATAATGGGACATCTCCCATTCTTGCATATTGAGGGTTTAACACAAGAAAGGATATTATTAGGACAAGAGAGAAGGGTGTTGTTTTGTATGACTACAAAACATGTTAACAGAGCACTTGCATAAATAAACTATAGAGAAAGTGCATAGATTGTCTGTTGCACTGATACAACCTGCTAATGCAACTGCAATATTTTTTTTAAAAATAATAACAAAAACAATAATGGAATGAAATACAATGCAGAATAACAATACATCCTTATATGTTCAAATATAAGTTACTTTAACCTGATATTTCTGTTTGATGAAGAATTATCTGATTAGAGGGAGTTGACTAGTGGAGTTACTTGCTCTGCAACAAAAATTAGCTTCAATAATAATGTCAGTATGAGAGAATATTTTTAACAACTGTAACTGATCAAATAGTACAGGAAGATTTAATCAGTATGGGAGATAACTGGGTGTTGGCTTGCCAATACACTAACTTTCAGATCACCCTAAATACAAGAATTAATACAAATCATTTTGTAGTATACTTATACAAAATTATGCATGCTGGAATGAATTAGAAAAGTTTCTGTTAGCTGTATCAAATTACAGAACACAGACTTGAGAAAAACAAATGAAATATTTGTTCATATCAAATGAAGTGTCAGGATAGTACTAGAAAGTGTCTGCACAATGGTACAAAGTGTTAATAAGATAACATCTGAAATTTAAAATACTGGCCATCAGTGAATCTTATTTCACTCTGGAATCTGAAGGTGATAAGAAGACCTTGCTCAGGGAGGTAGAAACTCTCAGACAAGGAGAAACTAGGTGATTAAGATAGCTTCTGCTGGAATTATCCTTCATGAGTTGCCTAGTTTGCTTGCACACACATAAAATTGAGTTTGCTTGTTTTCAGCTTCTAGGTAGAGACAACAAAAGTAAAACATAAGGATCCTGTTGAGGTTTAAATACTTGTGTTCTCCTGTCTGTCAGTGCTGTCAAAAGAATATTTTTCTTACCTGTTCCCATAGTCAAACATGATACTCTCTGAAGACTTACCATCTCCCTTACTTGGATACTTTTTAAACTGAGTAACAGGGTCTTTGGCTCCTCACAAGTTTTGACGTGCATGTAGGGGGGTGGATTTCACAAGCAAACTAGAGAAGGCTGACACAGGAGTTGTTAAAGGAAAAGACCTAGATCTCACATATCATTGAAAATCGCAGTGCAAGTCTTCCTAATACTTTTCATATTTCATGGATTACATGGATTGCTCCACTTTTTTGAAACCTGAGCCGAATAGCAAATACTCAAATGTTTTTCTGCTCTGAAAAATACATTTTCCCTTCACCTTCTGATTTGCATTTTTTCATGCATATACAAATTCAAATTAATAAAATTAAATTAACATTAGCTTCTTTAATTTCTGCTGTGAATACATTTTTACTTCTATTAGTATGATAGAGTTTCTGGGAGAGCACAAAATTTGGTTGAACGAGTTATCAACAGAACTGTTCACAGGGATCTCATGGTGAAGACAATTCTGTTCTGAGTTACCTTTGCACGCCCCATTAAAAGAAGAAAGAGTAAAGGCAATGCAATATCTTCAAGCAAATTCAAATTGGAGTTAAGAAAAAAGGTCTGGAATTATTATCTTTACAGATTCTTTAAAGAAGGTTTATGTTTGAGCACAAATGGAAAGAACAGCTTTGGTAAGAACAAGGTAGCACATTTTTATTTACCCCAAAATTTTAAGCACTAACAGAAAATTAACACAGTTAACTAATGCACTGCAAGAACACTAAATATTGCCTGTATTACCTTTGATGTGTGTTTCAAAGGGGCTCAACAGGCACAGATTACTGTCGACACTTTATGTGTGATTTTTCATTACTTGTGTTATTTGCATGAGGGAGTGTCGTGGAGTAAATTTTTGGGGAAAACAAAAAAAGTTTAAGCACATCAGCTACTCACAGAAATCTCACAATGAGCTCTCAAGTAGACCTTGAATTCCCAGAGGATTGACTCTGACACCTTCACTAGCTTTGGTACAAAACTGTTCAGGAAAGAGCAAGATGTTCCGAAAAATCACAAACTGCACCAGTCTGCTGGAGCACTTCCTGGAATGAGCACTGCCCCAGCTGATGTCTAAGATGCACCTCAATCAGCTATTAGGCTTGTATTCAGAGTACGCAGATTTCTAAATAATCAAGTATCTTCTATCCCATGTTAGTAACATTCTAGTCCCCAGATATCACTTCTTCTGCACACATCACATTCAATACAAATGATTTTACCTTGAGGGTCTGTAGTTCTGTGGTGTCAAAGATGCTCAGCTGGAAGGATTTCATGGACACTGAGGTTGGTGCAATAATCTCTTTTCTGTGGAAGTCCCACAGGAGCTACAATCTTGTCATAACTTTAAGAAAACTGTAAGCTTTGAACTTCCAGTTGCTCATGAGAGGTGGGGCAGAGCACAGCCCAGGTATTACTAGGGAGTGGGGATTACACACCCTCCTCTGTGAGGAGCAGGTGCTCTGAGAAAGCATAAAAGCAAAAGTGAAAGTATCTATTCCCATTGAAGAGAAGCACACATTTCTGCTCAATGCAATCTTGTCCCTCAGTGCCCTCTTACTGGGTCCAAATAATGATGGTTGTGACTCACTGTATTGATCCAGATGGATTTGCTGTGGCTGCATACAGGTAACATATATTTTGTTCTCTTCCCTTTAGTTTTTGTCCCATACACTTCATGTTTCTCAGACATAACCAATATATGTAAAGGTCATTTCTTTTCTTCATATTTTCACTTCTTGACTGGGAGTAGCGCAATCTATGTGCTACTTTCCCTGAAGAATATTTTCAGCAGGAAAGTCGCATCCTTTAATGGCTCCGTTTGTTCACCTTTGTCACTCTGCATCAGTAGTTGTCTCATTTATGATTTACAGGCTCTGCCTACACATGTGCTCTGTTGTGTATATATATTGTTTGAGGTTGTGCATGTGTGTATAACATTTATATGAACATATACAGTGGGTGTATACAAATCTAAAGATATGTACATGTAAGGAAATATACATATAATATAAAAAATCTCAAACCCACACTGAAGGTAGCATTTTCTCAAGAGAACATCATGGCAGACTGAGGTAAGGAAAGGAGCCTTCCTTTGCCTTCCTTTTCAACACAGTAGCATGACAACCAGAACAGTGACTGATTGCAATGCATAACACAAACAGTCCTTTTTTATCTCCAACTTTCTCTTTGTGTGAAGGCCAAGCACTGGAAGAATCATTACAGCTTGTTGCAGGACACAGTATTTATGAGATACCCATTTTTTTACGGAACCAGTCAGCACCAATCTGGTCAATGACATTCAAGAGTGGCCAATACACAAGCCAATACAAGTCTTATTTAATTGGTAAATGCAAATTTACTTGAGTGTTTTTCTTCTCCTTATTTCCTAGTCAAGGTTCTATTTTGCAATGTGTATACATAAACAAGCACAATAAAACATGCTCAGCTCATAAAGGACTCCAGAAAGAAATGTGTGCTTTGAACTGTCCATCTCTGCCATAACATGAGTTTCTCGTTTGGGAACAGGCTGTTCTTCTGAAGACTTTCATTGTATACACTTCTTTCTGATGTGAAAAGTTGCCTGGAAGGGTTATGGAGGCTCCTTCCCTGGAGATATTCAAGAATCATCTGAGCACTACTCTGGGTAAAGTGCTCTACTGGAACCCTGCATGAGCAGAGACATTGGACCCTTGAAACCTTAAGCGTTCTGTGATTCTGTGAAATGGTTTCACATTTCCAAGTCAAAAAAATAGTTGGGATACAGAAGTCTTGTTTTCAATTCAGATATACAGATAAGTTATCACTCAGGACACAAGTTTCAAAAATTGGTGGGGTTTTTGTTTGCTTTGGTTTTTTGTTTGTTTATTTTTTATGAGACAATGTGTGGCTCTCATTCAGAGCCAACAATTTTTGTGTAATGATGAAGAAAGGCTGATTTTTCAGCATGCTTTATCTTCTCAAGAATAGATAGTGTTATACAGAGATTTTTCACTAGAAGCTGCTGTGGAAAAGATGGGTAGTTTTGGCTTGATTAATCTGTAATCTTGATTCGGAACTTTGTTTGAACATTATCAAACTAAAAGCTATATGGGGAAGCAAGTTGGAAAAGTATTATCCATAAACTCTTTCTGAAAAAAACCAGCCTTTCATTCGCAAGAACTCTACCTAAATTCCATGTTTTAACATCACATAACTTGATGCTTTTATTGACTAGAAAGTCATTGTGTTGGGGAAAACATACTGATTTATTGATTTACAAGATCATTTCTTCATAACTGAAGTCACTGCACTGCTATGCTTCATTCAAAACAATAAGGTTTTAAAATTACTGTTTGGCAGAATTGAATATTAAACTACTTGACTATTTTTTTCTTATGGCATGTTTTGAGGCTGGCAGTATTTGTTGTACAGGATTCATCTCTACATCTAAATAATGTTAAATTAAAATTGCTGCAAATTAAATCTGAACTTGTGTCTAGCTATATAACTGTGTTTGAATCTCCATCACATCACTAGTGTCTGAGTAGTTCAGGTCTTTTTTTCCTTATAAGACAGAAAATATGCCTTCCACTTACAGATGCCAGGCATCACAGAGGAACTAGGTAATACACAGATTGCTCAGTCAAGATATTTAATCACAGTCACAGTACTTGCTCTAGAAAAGAAACACCTGAATGAAATATAGTGAGTTTTGATGCAGAACATATCAAATTATATATGATGAGACCTTCTATTTTGTGATCCTATTCATTTTTAAGCATGATCTGCTGCACATCTCCTGTGCAGCAAAAATTTAGTGAATTTTTTCCATAAAACTTGCAAGAATTTTTTTTTTTTTAATTCTATAATACTTTATTTTTTTCCTCAGAAAGATATATGTTTTTTAAAATCTTATTTATCTTTAAAATTTAGCTTTATCTAATATGAAACTACAGCTGCTACTTTGTGTTAGCATTCTTATACACTCACAGAGCAGAGGACACATTTATGGTGTTAATCCTCCTTTAATTGTGTGTTGCCATGCTTTGTCTTTCTTAAGGTTCTATTAAAATTCCTGAATTTATAAATTTCCTTGAAAGAAATTACCATTAAAATTTTGCTGTTCAATTAGTGACATATTACTTTACACCAATTTGAGATAGTTTAAATATAAGGGACAAACATTGAAAAGAAGCAGTGTGGAAAGGAAGGGAAATTACAAAATGTCAGGAGAAATGTGGTACAGTGGAAAAAATAATATTTGATATAATTTATAATGGAAGTAAACTACAAGAATAGAAAAAAACTATAAATGGTTGCCTTTTTATCCTAAAATTGCAGACAAGACATTTCAGGTTCTGTAAAGCTGGTCTTTAAAATTCCCAGTTGTTTTTCCAAAAAGTAAAGACAATTTACAGAGTTCAAGTGTAGCTTACATTTCAATTTTAAATTTAGGTTTTGTATGTGACTTATGTCTACTGATATGAGTAAAGATGACGTTCTCTAGCCTGGTGCTGACTAGAGTACAATAACAACACTGAAAGTTGCAAGTGCATGAAATATTCATCTGACACTTCAAGGATTGTTTTATTTTTTTCCACATAAAAGTGCTTTACTTGTTGTGGTTGATCTCCACACCTAGTAAAAAGGTAAGACTAACTTCTTTTTCTCTAATGTTATTCATTGAAATGAACAAAATCATTTGCACTTTGCTAATTGTTAACTCATGATATTTATTAGCATCACAATTTTTGCAGACAGATATAGTCTTGCATGATTAAGACACAACAGATGTCTGATAGAATCATATCTCATTATTAATTAATATCATACAGGAAAAGTGTAATTAAATAGACCCAACCCTCCACTTCTTTCATGCATACCTCACTGTAAAATATATATGTCAAATATTTGTGAACCAGCAGCTAAGTTGGCAGATAAAGCTGATAACTCTTTATTTTTCAAGGCTTAAATGCAGACAACAGGGTTTTTTGGGTTTAATCTCTTTCTTCAGAACATCAGCTTTTACAATAGAGAGGATGACTTCATTTGGCAATAACATGCAAAAACTTTTTGACCATAAGAAAAATGCATCACTTGAAAAAATAACATTTGCAAAAGGAAAGATGAAAAAGGAAAAGCTAATTTCACCAATGATATTGAAGAAAAATCAGTCTGTCTGAATACAGACAAAAAATTTATTCAGAATTATATCCAAACTAGAGCATCTCTAGTATATATAACACTGTAATTTTTTTTCAGGATTTACCAAATAAATATTCTTTGCAAAATTAGTAATCTGCTTGTCTCTAAAGTCATAGAATATGCTTAGTTGGAAGGGGCATAAAAAAATCAATGAAGTCTAACTTTTGGCCTTGCACAAGATAGCCCCAAGAATCACACCATGTGCTTAAGAGTGTTTTCCAAACACTTCTTGAACTCTGACAGACTTGCACCAATCATGCTTGTTATAAATTCAGCCACTATTATTCTAAATAAAATACTCTGGTTTCCATATTATTGTTTCAAATACAAGCATATTCACATGCAAGAGAAACATTAATGTAATGAGTAAAAGCCTTTTGTTGTCATTTAGATCTGCTTCATCTTCTGTTTAAGGTTGTTGGGACACCCAGCAAGAATCTGATGGTGTGAACACTTGTAATATGCTGACAATGTAATAAGTGAAAGTGACGGGCTTCCTATGTTTTTAAAGACTTTGTTTATATGAATCTTGCCTGTGTAGAGAGAAGCTAACTGTAATAAGCAAATCAAGAGCAATTTCAAAGAGGCTTAGTTGCATGTAAGGGAATTCTTAATTCTGTAAACCAGCAGGTGTACATGTCTGAATGTTTCCATCTAATGGTATGTATGGAAAAGAAAATAATGTCTTTCATGTAATTTTGTGAGAATTATCTTCTATATGACTGTATTTTCTCTCTACTTTTCTCATGCTTTTTACTCTATTTTGGATTTCGCATGGGACAGTCGTGGCAATTCTTCCTGTTTGTTTACATTGCATTTCTTGATAGTCTGAATTACTGTTGCATGACTTTTGGAGTTCTTTTCTTCTATATGTCCATACAGTTGGATTTTTAGCATCAGTAAAAGTTAACTGAGTATAAATAACAATGTCTACCAAGTTTTTTTGTTTGGTTTGGTTTGTTGCTGTTTTGTTGTTTGGTTTTGGTTTGTTGTTTTTTGTTTTTTGGTTTTTTTTTTTTTAATTTTGAAACAGCTCCTTGTGAACTGAGAGGCAGTATTTTCTTATTAACTCTAAGCAAACAACAGAAAATTAATATTATATTTTTGTTCAGAATCTGGCTGAGTACATATTACTGACGACTCAGCCAAAAGTTATCATGAATAATTTGTATTTTACAGCATAGTTTCACACCCCTTTATGTCCTCAATGTTTTTTTCTGAGTTGTAGTTCTATTAACTATTGCCCCTTTCAACATCAATAATACACGGTAGAGAAGTTCTGGACCTATTTTCCAGTTTACCTGCGAAACTTAAATTCACAGTTACACAGAACCGCATGAAGTGGGTGAAGTTTCTCTTTTGCAGTTTAACTTTTCCAAATGTGATAGTACTAAACTAAGTATGACATCAGCACTACTAGATGCAATGTCCATTACTTTAAATTAACTTTTCTTTAGGAGTCCCTAGAGATCCTTCCTTACCTTGTTCAGTCACAAGGTATCTTTATTCTCTATGACTCTGCATGTGTGCAGCCCTCCTTAATTTTAAGTTATCGTGCTTCAGTCCTTATTATTTTCCCTCTTTCTCTCAATCTCAGCAAAAGGCAGCCAGACAGCACTAAGGCAGTAACCTTTCACATGTCCAGTTCTCCTATGGGTCAGGTTCTGACACTCAAACTTTCACAAAGCAGTTTTGTCAATCAAAGTTTTGTCAATTCATCCAGAATTTTTCCCTGCACCTTTTATAAACACAGTCTTTTTAGAATACTTTTGCAGTTAGTTACATTTCATCTTTATTTTTCTGTATCCTTTTCTGTTGGCAAGTTTTACCCAATCAGATCTATTCTTCTTCCTGAGAATTTCATCCTCTGAAACCACATCTTTGGCCACATCCCTCTCATTTAATACCCCTCAATTGCATTTAATGTCAGCTGCAAGCTGTTTACCTTTTCTTTTAAGATATTTCTGTTGCTCCCAACAAATTCCCCTTCTATCATCTTCACTATTGAGATGTGCAGTCCAACCTGTACATCCCACTTGCTTGTAATGAGCAATAACAAATCACCAGATGGAATTCACCCAAGAGCTTTAAAGGAACTCAAGGGTGAAATAGACAAGCTACTAACTGCATGTTATAGTTTCAAACCTTTTGAATTCCTTCCAAAAGCGTGGAGGCAATGCATTAGCATAACTACAGTGGCTAACA
>JAWMRD010000085.1:38422259-38449452 GCA_035584875.1 Syndactyla subalaris
AGCAAGATTAAAAGAAAAAAAAAAAAAAAAAAAAAAGGTAGGTAAAAAGTAGCTGAAGCTACAAGAAAACACATTTTTAAAAAGTATAATAAAGCACATATAGACTAGAGTTTCTGGACTGTAGGTAAAACTATTGCTCTTTTTGGTTAAAATAGTGATTTCCAGTGAGCAATAATAATATTTTATGGTCACTTTCTCAAACCAAAGCCAATTTCTTCTCTCCCACTGTAAACCTCAATAAGAATCATACATGTATATATATTCCTCTTTTTAAATCAGATTTAATTTGCAAAAGTAAGACTAATCGTACAATTATGGAAAACATAGATATAAACAAATAATGGATATAAACATCATAGATCTATAATATTGCCAGTGATAGCTTTCCTGAAAGAAGAAAATCCCACTATAAATGTTCTTTTCTTTGTGCCGAAATGACAAGAAAAATGCAAAAAAACAGTCCAGTTGTCTGTCCAGACACCTTTTCCTTCCCCTGGTAAAAAAAAAAAAGCCATCTAGTAGCAATATTGCAACATTATTTCATCATCCATAACGTGGGAAAGTTGACAGGAGGTCTTCTGGAAAGTGTTCTGTAATGTTTTAAAGTGCTTTAGCAGCTTTCTTCCCCATCTTTATTTTACAGCACTCACATTCCCTCTCATCAGCCTGTTTTCTCATTTAAGGAAAGAAGCTGGAGTGATCCTATGGGTACCATTTCAGACATGTCTGGGGCATCTAGCTCTCTAAGCCCTGTCTATTGGTCTGTTTTCCTCACTAGGATCAAAGACTATCTCTGCTTTAAGCTCTGAGGAGTTTTGACATGTCACAAGTGTAAGATCAAGAAACATTTCATTCATTTTCTGGAAATCTCATGATTACACATTCATGTTTGAAGTTGAGAGAGATGCTCAGAGAAAGTGAAATTCGTATCAGTTTGTCCACAAAATTTCAATGTATCAAGAAGAGATGGGGGAAAGAAGCAAATCCAGATATGTAATGCTGAATTCTTCATCAAAGATAAATGACATTCTATTCATAACAAAAAAAACCAAAGTAGTTCTGAACACTCATTAGAACATTTTATGAATATCCAGGCTACCCAGGTGGCTATAGAAGAAGCTAGGCCTCCAAAACAACTCTCTTAAAGGTCCGGCAAAATAGGACAGATAATAGGTCTTCCAATCAAATCCCACTTAGACTTCAGCCATGACACGACTGTATTGATCTGGAGACAGTTTGGTTTTTTTTTTAAGCCTGTCCAGGGACCTTAAGGTCAAGGAGAAAAGCTTCTATAGGTACATTGGTGGCAAAAGGAAAACCAGGGAAAATGTAGGCCTTCTCTGGAAGAAAACAGAAGACCTGATAACCTAAGATATGAAGAAAACTGAGGTACCCACAGCTTTTGTGCCTCGATCTTCACGAGCAAGTGTTGCAGCCACACTGCCTGAGTTGCAGTGACTGGGAGAATGAAGAATGTGTTTGAGACCATTGTGAACCTGAAGGTTCACAAGTTCAGACTGACGTTTTTTACCTGGATTTATGAAAAGCATTTGACACTGTCCTGCATGACAACTTTGTCTCTAAACTTGAGAGAAATTTGATGGGTGAACCACTCAGTGGATAAGGAGCTGGCTGGATGGTTGTACTAATGCAGTTGTGGTCAATGGCTCAATGTTCAAGTGGAGACCAGTAACAAGTGATGTCCTTGGGGATCAGTTCATACTGGGACCGGTGTTGTTTAACAACTTTGTCTGCAACATGGACAGTAGGATTGAGTGAGTGCACCCTCAGTAAGTTTGCCAACATCAGTGTTGTACCACAAGCTTTGTGGAGCGATTGACATGCTGTAGGGAAGGGATGTCATCCAGAGGGATCTTGACAGGCTTGAGAAGTGGGAGTGTGTGAACCTCAAGATGGGAAGTTCAACAAGTCCAAGTGCAAGGTCCTTCACCTGGATTAGGAAACCGTAAGTGCAAATACAGGTTGGGCAGACAGTGGTTTGAGAGCAGTCATGATAAGAAGGACTTGGGGATACTGGTGAACAAGAAGCTCAACATGACCTGTCAATGTATTCTCACAGCCCAGGAAGCAAATTGTGTTCTGGGCTCTATCCAAAGTAGCATGGCCAGCAGGTCAAGGGAGGTGACTCTGGCCCTCTACTCTGCCCTGGTGAGACCCCACCTGTAGTGTTGCATCCAGTTTTAGGGTCCCCAACAAAAAAAGGACAGTCAGGGTTGCTAAAGACAAGAGGAAGCTCTATGGAGACCTTAGAGCAGCCTTCCAGTACCTAAAAGAGGCTTACAAGAACGCTGGAGACAGACTTTTGACAGGAACATGTAGTGATCAAACAAGGGGGAATGGCCTTAAATAAAATGGCAGGTTTAGATTGGACATTAGGAAGAAATTCTTTACTCAGAGTGGTGAAGCACTGGAATATTTCAGAGAAACTGTGGGTGCCTTATCCCTGGAACTGTTCAAGGCCAGGTTGGATGGGGCTTTGAGCAAGCTGGTGACCCTGTCTGTGGCAGGGGGGTTGGAACTATAATGTCCATTCTAATGCAAACATTCTATGATTTTATGTTATTATGACTATTTCCATTCTTTCACACTTTACATACATTTATACTTCCAGTATTTCGGAATAGCAGCCAAGCCATCAAAAGTCACTGTTTCACCTCTCTTTATATCCATGTCATTTCTAGATTGAATGGTTCTGAATGCGCTTCTCAAGTGATTTGAGAGATGCTTCTCCCCTACAGCAGACTTCACATTCCTTGTGGAATTTCTCAATTTTCAGAACACCTTTCCTACCCTATAAGAATTCAAAGTGACAATTAGGTGAAGTGACAATTACGTAAAGTGACCTTCCACAGTCTCTGTCTAGAGTCATATCACACTCTGACCTACTGAGTCACCGCTCACCCTGACTGTTCGTGACACTGAGGGGATGATCTCAGCCACTTTTATTCTGGAGGTGCTTTGATTTTCACTCAGAATATGGTCCTTTCTTGGTAACACTAACATCTCTACCCAAATAAAAGAGAAGGTTACCAAAATAAAAACTTCTCTGTGTTTTTTGAGCTAAATTATCAAGGTTTTCTTCCCAACTTTGCTGAGCTACAAATAAATATAGCAAGCTTTCCAGCAAAATGCCTTCCAAGATTTTCTTAATTCCATTAGACAGTGTGAAATGATGGATTCTAGCTGTACAAAATTGTAAACAGAATGGGAAGTGTTTCTGAACATGCTGTGGATGGGGTAAGTAAATCAATAGTTTGTGAGGGAAAGCTTCCAGTGGTATAGATTGTTTGAACTACTTACCATTTTGTCAAATTCACTTTAGCATGAACAAACAGACCCACTATAAGATGCATATTGAGAGAAGCACTATTTCTACTGTTTGCATTTAAAGGTCTAAAGTTATATAGATTTTTATAATCAATTAAGTCTTCATAACAATAAAAAGGCTTTTATTTAACCTTTAAGCAGTTGATAGACCAAGAATTCGTTTTCCCATTTGGATCAGTCAGAAACCCAGTAAATTTTATAGGCATATTTTTTTCTTTTCTTTATTCATTCCCATGTGTTTTATTTATAATTTTTAGAATATCCTTCTCTGTGAGAATCATCTTGGTCAAGAGACCTGAAGGAAAGTGTCATCCAAAACCAAATAAATACTCCCAATCTTGAAAAGTAATCCCAGCAAATATCATATCTTTTTGATGGCTTCCTTGATGAAAATAAAATTTTCTCCTTAAAACTTATATTCATCATGTCCTTAAACATTCACATACTGTTGAACAGAGATGGAATGAAACACCTGTTTCAAGCACTCTGCTGCAACTAAGTATTGTAATAATTGCTTTTACTTTCGAAAGACAGTTTTTCGGTTTTCTAATCACCTATTCAACCAAAACTAAGACCACATTCTTCACATAAGGTTCACAACTGTCTTGCATTTGCTCAGAACTGGACAACCCATTGAATATTATGATCCATATAGGTTTGCATTAAAAAACTGGTTATTATAGTTACTCAGCCTACCAACCAAGACTCTAGTTTACTTTACTGTAGTCATTCATGACATTGTTTATTAACTAATTTGGGTAGAAAGATAGAAAATCTGAGATTCAGAATAACAAAATTGAGGTTACTGAAACTTAAATGTAAAGGGACAGATCTGCATTTAAAACAAAGGATTCACCTCCTAGGATATCTTCAAATTTTCCTTAGGCTTCTTTTCTAAGCTTCCCAGTAAGGGCCCAAATTTGTCCACACGCGAAAAAAAAAAGAAGCCCATTACTGCCTTGAGGTGTCTTGGTTCGCTACTGTTAATATTTCAACCAAAACATCACAGCTTCTGACAGGTAAATAGATCACTTTCCCAATGTACTTAGGATTTCAGAAAGCTAACGGGGTGTCTCTTCCACTCTTTCACTCTTGATAATGTAACTACATATTAAAGCATGATTAATATCACTTTTGTTGAACTTTTCTTATATGCATGAAAACTTTAACACTTCTAGATGCAAAGTTCACGTTTCTGGCCTCTCGAAGTTTCATCAAGGGATCAAACTACTGCAGTATAGTATATGTGGTGATACATATTTTCATTAAGTCTTATTATTGGATAGTTACTGAATTAATTAGTGTGGAATTCAAGTCTGTCACAGAGCCAGTTTCAATAAATGGAGAATGAGGAAAGGAATTTTATATTAGGAATTTTATATAAGGGGTACGGAGGTGGAGGTATTAAGAGTAAATAATGTGCCATTCTTTCTGAAAGCTCTCAGAGTTTGTTTACAGGACAGAGCTGAGGAAGTGAAGGCCAACCACAAAATCAGAACAGTATCATGTCTAACAAATTATAAACATGCTTTAGTGGCTGAAGTGTTGACATAAGGAATATCTTAGCAAAACAACAAAGGAACACTCGTGCAGATGTCAATGCATTCACTTATACTTCCTTGTACTAAAAAGGAGATATCTAGGGCACTCACATAGAGAGGTCAACATATCCTCCTAACTGGTATCTTCAGGCAATGTAGAGAGACAAGATGCGGTTGACAGGGAATGCTTTTGAACAGCCTCTGCTAGACTTGGAAACTATTTTATGCACTTTTTAAACCTATTTTTAGGATAGCCAAGTTTTGAATGGTCAAAGATTAAAATAGAACAGGCTTCCAAAAATCCTGGATTTTTTTTTCCACCTGAAAAGATACGACTCCTCAGAAGTTCACTAGATGCTAATGTACAGATGTAGGAACTGAAAAAAAGAATTTATGTTTTTTAGACCCTCCCAAGCTAATAGCCTGAAAGGAGTTTCCTTTGTTGTGTAACATCACTGTTAGGACACAACATTCTGAGGTATGCATTATAGTGCCAGTATGCTGAAGCAGCATGGAGAACAACACTATCATCATTATAAGTAGCTTTTTCCATCAATATTGATACTTATTTCAGAGAAATCACCATGTCCCTGTCATTTGACCCTGTTAATAGTGAGTGTGCCTTTGCCATTGCCCACCACTAAACCTTATCCGTGAGTGTACTAGAATTTAAAAATGTTCAGAAACCTCATACCAGAATACGGTCTCCCCTCTAGCCAGGTTGATTTTCTTGCTTCCAGGGGCAAAAGCTGCTTTCTCAGCTGTCAATCCAGTAAGAACCCTCTGCAATGTGTAACTGAAGTCAGATTTCTGAAATGACTGTGACAGGCTCAGTGAGAGATATGTTAGTTTCATTCCACATAACTGAAAGAAACAAATTTTGCCAGTAGTCTTACTCCATATTTTAAGATTGCTTAGTTTATATTAAATAAAGCAAAATACATTAAGAAATGTAGTGGTATTGTTGTGTGCTGCTTTCTTTCCCCGTGTTCAAGTATGAAACTTTATCCTGCCTGCTTGGCGGGAGTCTGTCCAGGTGCAGAATCCATAGTTCCACAGAAGCAGTCTAGACCAGAGACTACACACCAATAAAAGAAAGATCACTGGTGTTTGCAAATCCACAACAAGTAGTGGGAGTTCAAAGTGTGTGTCTTCAAAAATTCATTGAGTACTAGAGCAACACCAAAAGCTCGTTAACATTCACATCATTTGCAGTCTCATTATCTCACCCAGATGTTTCCATGACTGTCCCTTTAAAGAATTCCTGTCTAAATTTTATTTACATTTGTTCAACAATATTGATGTTAATGAATAAATGCAGTATGCTGTCAGTACTGAAGACTAATTACATCTATGTATGAGCCTGAGAACCTGATTGAAAAATCTGCAGTAGCTAAACTGGGTTTAAATAAACACTTTAGTGTAGTGCTTTAATTACACTTTAGTTTGTAATGTAATTTTTGGCTGTTTAAACTATGATTTAGTCTGAGCTAATTACAAATGATTTTCTACTCAGTAATTAATAATAACAAAATTGTAATTAGACAGCTGCTCTGGATCAGGGTGGCAGTTTGTGTTCGCTGACTCATGATAGACTGGCAGATAAACTAAAGCTGCATTTGGGGACTGGAATGTACTGCACCTTTCTGTGTTTTGTTTTCTGTTAGAAAAGCTTTTGGGAATACTTCAAAGTTCTCCTTGGTTTTGAAGACTAAAATTTTATATTTTCAGTGGGAACTTCCTGTGTTTCTGCTGCTTGTGAAGGTGGGTCATTCTTCTTATGGCTGATAGAAAAGGTTCCTTGCTTTTGTTCAACAGAAAATAAGTGAACTTCAGGTTTTTCTGCATGTAATGTGACTGCACCACAGTAAAGTACCCTAAGTCAAGGTGAGAAGACCAGCAACATCAATAGCTTTTTATCCACCACCCACCTGAAAGCTGCATGCACTACAATAAAGTAAGCTAGGGATGATGCTTTCATATTTCAACATTTCAGTAAATGCTCCATGGTCTGGAAGTGTTTGATGGCAAAACACCCTCTCTGATATCAGTATTACTTCAAATACTGCAGACCCATGGAACAGAATTTGTCATGTACAACTCAAAACAGACATGTTACACTTTTACTGATTTGTAAGCTTCTTCATTTTTTACATTCAGCAGGGCATATAAGATAAAGAGCGAATCTTCTTCAAATAACTATCTCAACTGATTTGTAATCATGAGGGATTGATTCTGGAGCCTAAAGAGATGCCTGAAAAGGACAGAAAAGGCATCTAACTCCCTCTTTATTTGGGGTTCCAGACTAGTTAGTTTCTGCCATGGACTCTGTTGTTTATTTGTTGTGGTGAATGTTTTGCCTTCTGAAAATGCAGTAACACTTCTCCAGTTTCCATTTAAAAAGAAAATGAAAAGGTTGCAGTAGGTTATAGGTTGTCTTTGGGATATATTTGATATCCTCCTATTCAAAGTAGGCTATAAAGTATAAATTTGCCCAAAGTTGGAGAAAAATACAAAAAACATTCAGTCAGGGTGCTTTAGAAAGTTATTTCTTCTAACAACTGAGTTTATTTTTTTTAATCCATTTGTTTATGCCACCTAATGAAAAATAATAGTTGAACACTGAATAACAAACTGCAAAAGACTTTTCACATGCCTTAGGATCTGAATCTGCCATAAGCATGATGTTGTCAGCATGTAGACAATGCATAGCTGAAACAAGACTTTGACAGAGTATTTATTTAAAAACACACAGAGCTGTCCCACTGGAAGATCTTAATATATACTGCTACCTCCTTGTTGCTTATATAAACCTCCTGTCCTGGTACATGTGAGATATTGGCAAAGTTGGTGCATATCTAATTGAAAAATCCACTTAAGGAATATCAAATCACCAGGAAAATTTGCATTAAAATGTAACTATAAATCAGTTATATAAATGTGATACTTAATACCACTTCCAGTCTATAATTTTGTAAGTAGTTTGAACAACATACTGTAGCTGAAGTTTTTCTTAAAATACTTATTTCAAACATGTTGTCTTCTAACAGAGTATAATCATCAGTTTAACAATGTCTCCCATGAAACATTTGCATGGGAAGAGATGAATGATTTATCTAAAATCTAAACCCCCAGACTATCCTAAGTTAGGACAAGGTCATAAAATTGAAAAATAGAGTAAAATGACAATTCTTTAGATAGACATAGAAATTAAGAAAATAGTGCCTGTCTGAACACATTCACTTTTCATGGTCTAGAGAGAGCAAGATAAATCAATCTCAAAAAAAATATATTTAATAAAAAATAATCTCTCTATCCCTTTTCTATCTGTTTTGGAAACACTCCTCTGTTAAAATTGTCCTTTATCATAAATCTTTGGAATACTTTGCAGGTTCATATTGCAGACCTCTACATTCCTGATGTTTCCTGACACAAATTTAAATTAAGAATTCTAAAATTAATTAATGAGTCTTTATCTATTTTCCTCTCTTTCTGTTTTCACTGAAAATTTATAAATGAAAAAAAGAACCTTGGGGTTTATGTTGACTTCCCAAAATTTTGTTAACAGGAAAAGTATCTTAAAAGAATCAATACTGCAGTTACATGCATTTGGTAAGTGGAATAAAAATAAGGCCTACTTTTAAATGAAACACTATTTTTCATGGGAAATATACTCCCAAATCTGCATCTAAGTTAGCTGGTATCATTCCATGAAGTATTATTAAATAGATTTCTGTCTGGTCCTCTGAGCAAATGTAACACACATCCTAAACATTTTCAGAGAGCCATAAATTGCAAACCCACTCACCTTAGCAACAGTATTTTACTATTTTCAATGTGTTTAGTTTGATTATAACATTAAAGCTTGAATTCTCATATGCTTATATGATAGAAAAGGATGGCACAGGCCAGTAGTAAGAAGATCAAAAATTGTGAATATTAAATTATTTTAAAAACTAAATTAAACTTTTTCTGTGTCAGAAAAGAACATAAGGGTCCTAATCTTGACCTGAAGTTGACCATGACCATGACCCAGCAATGTGCCCTTTTGGCAAACAAGCCTAGTGGTGTCCTGCATTAGGAAGTGTGCCTTACCTACTGAGGGAGCTGATCCTTCCCCTCTGCTCAGTACTGGTGAGGTCAACACTGCCATGTTGTGCCTATTTCTGTATTTTTACAAGCACTACCACAGGAACAGGGTCAGGGGAGGCCCAGTGTGGATACCCGCAGTAGTATGAGAAACTACAGTGTTCAGCCCTGAACAGCCTCTTTCTTTCCAAAAGCCAGCCACTGGCACATCCTCAATAAATTGTTTTGCCCAAGTACAGTTTCACCAGGGGTCGCACACAGACACAGGAACACTGAGTAGATCTGAGGCAAAAAGTTCCCCTGGTTTAAAGGCCCCATCTGAGCCACAAACTCTCAGTATAGTCTCCTTTCTAAACTGGCAAGGGATGTAAGCTCCCAGGCACTGATGTGGAACAAAGGTGGAAGCAAGGCATGCTTCTTCTGAGGGTGAATCCACGAGTCTGCCCAAGACAAGAACAATTGCTCTGCACTAGCTCTGACCTTGCTATTGCTATAGATCCAGTTTAGAGTGAACTATCCCCACACTTTGGCCATTTGTGTCTGGACATGGACGTAGTTTCATTTTTTGTTCACACTGAGATGTTCAGAAGCTAAATGTTGTCAAAAGTCAATGAGAAACAGTTGGGTTAGTGCCTAATATTTTGAAATATTGATGAAATCCCCTAAATTTGTTATGTACACTTTAAATATTTTGCTAAAATGTTAATACAGTGACTGCCTTTAGATAGTCAACATTTGCTAAAAACTGCAAAAAATTCTGAGAAAGACTACACAGCTTCCCTGTACTAGGTAGGAAACATTTAGAATTATCTTTTGAAGGAAAGTATTTCATGTATCTTTGTTTCAGGACACTTGTTTATGAAATTAAAATCAAAGGACTCAACTATTGCTTACAAGAAAAAAATGCAAGTGAAACAGCAGACCACTTAAAAACCACTAATTTATCAAATAATCCATGGTTACTTCTGATTTTGCCATATTCCTTGGTCAAATGGAAGAATGTATCTATTATTTTCCTTATACTATTTTTTAAAAAAACTTGCTTGTATTCCTAAATTTACAATTAAAACTTTATGTAAGTGGTATTAAGTTCAAAGTCTAGCAAAACATCAACCTCAGAAATAGTGTTTCTTTATGCTTCGCATTTGAAAACAATAACATCATTTAGTGATTGCTAAGAATTTGATTCCTTATTTCACTTGTGTGATTCTAAATTGGTAATAAATCAACTGAGCTGAAGAGCTGTTAAAATGAGAGTAAATTGAATCAAACCATATCCTAATTATACCATTGTATTTTAATCCAACACCTATTAAATGTAATTCTGTTTTCTTGCTTGTAGTTTTAAGTACCTTCCAAAACTGCTGAGGCTGGTTATGTCTATACTACCCATCACCTCTCAAAGTTTTTGAACATATATCATGTTTTTAATAGTCACAAATGGTATGGAACAAATT
Source organism: Syndactyla subalaris (assembly GCA_035584875.1). Classification (NCBI taxonomy): domain Eukaryota; kingdom Metazoa; phylum Chordata; class Aves; order Passeriformes; family Furnariidae; genus Syndactyla; species Syndactyla subalaris. The sequence goes on from JAWMRD010000085.1 coordinate 38,432,695, forward strand.
AAAGGAGAATTAATCTCTTTGAAGTCAGATGTCAAGGTAGTAAATTTCCTGGATCCTTTAAACAGAAAATTGCACCCTAAGTCAGAAAAAGGTGGATGACCCAGACAATTTGTCACTGGCCACAGAACAGATGTTATACATGTTATATGATAAGAAGAAATATCTTAAGCAATCATTGCCACTGAAAATTCTTGTTCAAAAAAACCTAAAAATTACATCTTTAATTTATGACTCATCATTTAGGATCCAGTTCATCATGGGTCTTCAATATCTGTTTATTTCAAGTGTGTATACATCCCCCTGAAGTTATAGATGTGTTCAAAATCACAAGGTCAGAGTGATTTTTACTCCTTGTTGAAACAATGTCTTTGGCCAACTCCTCAGAAGCAGTCCCCAGTGCTAAATCTTGTATGTTGCTTTTGTATTTACCAGTGTCTGGGGAAATGCTGTCTATTTTTGTGACTGAAACCCCTAAACTTCATCATAAAATGTCCAAATTGTCAAGTAACTCAGGACTGTAACAGGCTCAGAACAGAGGATCAAAGAAAAGTCTTATTAAAGACTTTTCTAAAATATTATATATTTTATATATATATATTCTATTATATATATATTATATCTTTTAAATTCATAGAAAAATGTATAAATCAGCCTGGTAATGACCCAGATCAACTAAACGTATTAAGAGATCCTTGTCTTAGGAAGCTTCCAGTTATGAGCCACTAGGATTACCAGTACTTCATAAGTCAATGTTGTGACTAGCTGTTGTTATTTACAATGAAAAAGATTTCCTGAAAAGTTTTTAATTTGTTATTAAAAAAAAAAAAAAACAAAACATTTAAAGTACTGCCTCCTTTATAGAAAAATAAAAGTAAGTGTATGTGTCTTTGGAGATGTCTGTCAATACAATGCAATATTTCCAAAGGTGGTACACAAAGGAGGAGGAAAAAAAATTGGCCTTCAAGAGAGGGAAGGAGAATTTTACAAGGTAATTGCTGTTTCTGAGAAATCACAGCAGGCAGAATAATCTTTTCTTTTTTTCTAAATTACATGCAGAGACAATTTGGTGTGGGTTGGCTGGGAAAATACACCTTTTCAGACATGGCACAAGAACCCACTCCTTATATTCTGACATCATTCTCCTTTCTCTCTGGATACAGGGCACATGCTACATGCAAGTGTACTGGGTTTGCTTGACATAGTTTCAATAGAGGGGAGGGCTGGGGGAGTGACTTCTGTAATTAGCTGTCAGAAGCTTCCCCCATGTTTGACAGAGCCACTGCCAGATGGTTCTAAGACAGACCCATCACGGGCCAAGGCCAAGCTTGTCAGTGATGGTGGTGGTACATCTGAGATAGTGTGCTTAATAAGGGGGAAAAGAAATCCTATATAATTGCAACGGGAGAGTGAAGTCAGAATATGTAAGAGAAGTATCCCTGCTAACAGCAAGGTCATTGGAGAAGGAGGGGGAAGAGGTGTTCCAGGCACCAGAGCACAAATATCCCCGCAGTCCATGATGAAGCCCATGGTGAGGTAGGCTGTTCCCCTGGAGGACCCAGTACCATAGCAGCTGGATACCCAAAGGATGGTGTGATGGCATGGAGAAAGGAACCTGCACTGGAGCAGGCTTGCTGACAGGACTTGTGACCCCTTGGGGGACCCACACTGGAGCAATCTGTTCCTGGAAGACTGCACCCAGTGGAAAAGAACCACGCTCAACCAGTTCTTGAAGAGCTGCAGCCTATGGAAGGGACTGATGTTAGGGAAGTTCATGGAAGACTGTCCGCCATAGGAGAGACCCAGTGCTGGAGCAGGGGAAGAGTGTGAGGAGGAAGGAGCAGCAGAAATAATGTGTGAATGGACCACAAGCCCATTCTCCATCCACATGTGCTACTGACAGGGAGGGGGTGGAGAATTTGTGAGTTGAAGCTGAACCAGGGAAGGAAGGAGAGGTGGGGGGGAGGTATTTTAAAATTTGGGTTTACCTTTCTCTGAGTTGGTTAACAATAAATTAATTTCTCTGAGTCTGTTTTGCCTATGACAGATATTGCTGAGTTCTCTCTCTCTGCCCTTATTGTGACCCACAAGCCTTACACTGTATTTTCTCTCTCTTGCCCAGTGGAGGAAAGAAGGGTTAGAGCTACTGTAGTGGGCAACCAACAACCGGTCAGGGTCACGTCACAACAGCATGTATTGCTATTGATTAGTATTGGTTTTCTGCATAGACTGGCAGGTATTTGTAAATATTCAGGCTCATGGGCAAAAGTAAAGGCTTACTAAGTCTTGAATATGTTTTGTGGATTTCCAAAACTTGCTTTCTCACTGGAGTAATGCATTTGATTTAGAACAAGCAGGTAGTGGGTGTGGCTGTAATTTCCCTGGTACCTTAACCCTCCTCCCACTTCATTCCAGCTGTTCCTTTTATTCTTCTGTGTCCCATCCTTATAGTAATGATCAGCTTTAGAGCAGACATGGAGCTTTCTTGTGTCTCTGGATCTGCCACAGAAATTATCAGGTGACGTTTGCTTTTTTATGCAAGACAGGAGGCAAGATTAAATGACTGCAGTGTCCTCACACAAAGTTAGGAACTGTGTTTTATACTAAAAACTTAAATGCTAACACAAGATACAGAGTCAAATTTCAAAGAACAGATGAAGGATTATCTTGCTGCAAGACTTCTCTGCTACAAGATACTGTCAAATCTCTGCTACTCTTACAATGACTTTTCTACCAAGGGGCAGTTCAAACAACCATATCTGCCTTTCTTCCTCTAGATTTCAAAGCAAGAGTCTTTGAAAAATTTCCTTTTTGTAGGAAAGATCTTCATGACTTTCTCTTTCTAGTGTAGGGTAGACTTTTTCTCTTTTATACTTCATCATGTCTCAGATATTTCAGGAGTACATGAGAAGGATGGATGATTATCACTTCATTTCTAAGTGTTCGGAAAATTATTTAAGTGATACTAGAGTAACAAAAATTTTCCTGTCAGTCAGTGCTCAGGGGCTGAGGAAGAACGACAAGAAAATTACAGGTCCAAATGGAAGAAGAAGTAATTGCTGCAGTAAAATAGAGTTCCATGATATAATTTTGAGTTTCTTCCCTCTCTTCTTGACAACAAATAATAACAAAACCACCTCAATAAATTCACAGCTAAAATTAAATTTAGCCAATTCATAGTTTTCCAGTCAAATCTTGTTATTGCATCAAACCCAGAATTTAAATAAAATAAACTCTTTATCCTTTTAAAGAGTCTACCTCTGATTACAGAGTACTCCATAGGCTCAGAGGACGACTTTCACAACATCACTCCTGACTAGAGTGAGGAAGAAAATCCAAGACCACTGGGGTACTAAGGTGCCTAATTTTCAAATTTAGTTTGATATATATGGTTTGTGTCTACTTTGGTACGTTGTTTCACAAGGAAAACATCATTCTGAATTAAATCTCTATATGCAACTGTGTATTATTTCACTTTTGATATGTATGAAAATTATTCCTTTTGGAGATCGCTAACACTGAGTTTCTGATCTGGACACTCACTGAAGGCACCCATCCTCCTATTGTAACTGAATACTACACAGTCTCAAACGATATCTCTCACAGCAATATTTTGTCCAGCAGATAAGACTAAATATGATCTGAAGTAAAATCTCCAACCCTACCCAGCATAAATGCCAGGGTTTCAGTACAAGCTGCTCCAGTCTCCTGATCAGGTAATCACTAAGACAGGATGTGGAGTCTTTAAATTCAACCTCCAGACCAGATTCAGCAATGAAATAAGACCAGGCTTTTCAGAGCTTTGCCTTGTCCAAGTCACAGCTTGAAAAGCTCCAAAGACAGGGACTCCATAGGTTCTCTGAACAACCTATTCCAATTTTGATCCTTTCTTATTGCTCTAAGATGATTCTTTCTGTAAACATAGCCATAGAAGCAGACAGGCATTGGGATTGTTCATTACATGAAAAAAACCCTTATATTTCAGGACCCTTTTTCCATTACCTTTACCCTCCCCATAAAATAGCAATGGGTACTTCTTTTTGCTAGCAAGCAAATATGTGGATGAAATTGGGCTTCTGTTTCACCTTTTCTAAGTAAGGTGCATCATTTCAGAGGATTTATGTGGTCCACTTCTGTATCTACTTGTGACAGTTAATTTTCTCTGCACACCTTTGAATAATTCTGTCAATAATGCTGCTACAGAAATGGTCACTTCTATCAGTGGAGGTTAAGGTTAGGCAAATATTTATCAAGAATGCTGTAAGTTTAGTGTCCTTGTCTCAGGCAAAGGAGTAGTCAAAAAATGTTTATCAGTTTTCTCCAGTCTGTATTCTGAGTCTGGGACATATAATTTAAGCTAAGAATTGTGCTGATCCACAAACATATTTTCAATGGAAATGATAGCATAAAGATTAAAGATACTCTATGTCTTGCAGCATGCAATAGTATTTGATGATGTTGAATATCAAGTTTATTTAAAGAACAAGGTTTTAAAATAGCAAACAGTTTTTTAACAATCACTTTCATTCAGTATATAGAGCAGTCAGGCACACCAGCACAAGAGATAAAGTACATCTGTATTTTTCAGTTCCTCTTTCAGGTAGCATTTTAGCAGAAAAATAATGAAATGGTCTGTATTATTAAATACTCATTCACACTTCTTTTTGTGTATGATGGGCTTCCCATAACTGCTACATAAAGTACCAGTTAAAACTCATCTTGTCATATATACTTCTACAAAATATGAACAGTGTTAAATACTTTAAAGTGAATTGATTTACAGTGAAAGTGTTTTAAACTCCTTTTAGGTCAAGAAACAACAATTTTCCAAGCTTACTGTAACATGAAAATTAATCCTGAGAGGCAGGTGTATTCTGCATGATTCATTTGGTCTGTGAAATTTATTGAAAATACTCTTTCTCAGATTTGTACTTGAAGCTTTTATTATAAATTTTAGGTGTGGTTCCTCTAACTTGTATTCTAAGTTGCATTTAGAGTTGATTTCTCTCAGATCACCTAAAGGATTTGCAATTCACAATCTCTTCCTTTGTTAAGAATATAACAACAGAATGAGCAGCAAAACATGACAGGCTATGCTCATACATATAAAACTTGGGTACACTGCTGAAGAAATTTACAAGTAAAAATATGCACTCTTCGTGTATTCACAAGAGCAGAATACTTATGAAAATTACATTCTGGCTATAGAAAATCAAGGGGGTTTTGTGTTGAAATTCTATTCCTAGATGCATTGCATTCAAGATTCAGTACATCAAAGAGTAATAGGACAAAAAGCATGGCTCACACTGTTGACCCCATAAACAGCTGGTGGTACAAGAAGAGAAATAATTTTTACAGTAGTTTGTCTAGTTACTCTAACTATGAGAAGTCTTCACTATCAGAAGACTTCATTCCACAGATCAATGAAATACTGTTACTATTCCTCTTACATGCCTATTATCATTATTAATGCTTGAAAATATTTTATATTGTTCACAAAATAGTCATTTGTTCTTCATCCTTAAAACATTTATTCCTAACAATGAATATCAACATCAGTAATTGAGATCAGATTTTTGGTATAATACATGGCTCTGTACTAGTGGAGGATTTTTAAATTTATTAGATTATGCTATTTCTTTCTTTCTACTAATAAAATAAATAAGCAACTGCAACCTCTTGTTCATGGACAATCATTCTAAAGAAAGCAGGCTCATTGCATGATACACTTCATATATTTTTAGTTCTAGATTTTCACAAATTACAAATTTAGGGGAAAATATTCAAAATATTTAAGTGAACTTGTGAAGATGTATAGAAGTCAGCCAACTGACACCCAGTAGAAGTCTTAAAACCCCGTCCTGAAAATATTAGGGTTTCTTTTTGTTTGGTTGGTTTTGGGATTTTTTCCCAAAGTCTTTTTCCCATTTGGGTTACTATCATAATACCTTGTTTAAGACCTGCTGGCAACAGAGCACCACACAGCTGCTCACTCACTAAGCATTCCTCCATCCCCACCTTGGAAGAAAAGGGACGAGAATCCAAAGCAAGACTCTTAGACTAAGTATAATAAATGAAACAAATTAAAATATAAAACTAATAATAAAAGATTTAAGGGGAGGTGGGGGGAAGGCAAAATTCAAGAAAAACAAGTGATGCAAAATACAGCTGCCCATCACCTACTGACTCATGCCAAACCCCAACCCTGAATCTCAATCAGGCACCATCTGGATAAAACTGCACAGTTTATTTTTTGCACATGAAGTTCTATGAGGTGGAATATCCTGTTGGCCAGTTCAGGTCACCTATCCTGGTTATGCTTCTTCTCAATTTTTTATGCACTTTCTCACTGGCAGAACATATGACGCTGAAAGAGTCCTTGACTTAGTGTAAGCACTGCCTAGCAACAATAGGTACCATAAACTTGTCTGAAATTATTTTGGGTTTACATTTTTCCCTGTCTAACCCGTAACACTCAATTTTCATCAAATTTCATGACACACAAAGTAATTAATATGCATAAAAAGATAGCAACAGAAGAAAGAAATGTAAACCAAATGCAAATCTAATCATATAAATGTACTACATGTCAACTGATTCCTGTATGTGCCACACTGCAAAGTGGATGTAAAACCATTTGGAACTTGGAAATCAGGTCCAAGGTTTTCTTTTAGAAAATGTGCTTGAATCTCAACTTCTTGTAACACTGGAGAGACAAGCCTGTAACAGAATCAGCAGCAGAGTCAGTGATCCAGGCTGGGTCCTAGGCAGTTACTGTTTGAGGGTTGGCACCTCCCTGTAGCCTCACCAACATTCACTTCCCAAATAACTTACTGGTGTGTCTGTTTGGCAACATGAAACAAGGATTGCTTCAAACAGCAGTGCAGGTGAGACTAACATGTCCTCAGAGGAAATTTAAGAATGCACCCATACTGGTGTAAACACTGCCATGCCACTGTACAAAACAAAAGAGCATGACCTATTTTATTTAGTGGTGTGAGAGAGAGATTGACAGGCAGACAGACTACAAATTAATGTAGACATATTAATTTTGGAGCTAGTGGAAAACAGCAGGATACAATACTGTCTAAAAGTACCTTATAATATATTTAAATAAATATATTCCAAAATCACCTTTATGAAGCTGACACATGACACAGTCTGCCAGGGTAGAAGGAACGGTTCACACTCGATGTAAGGGTTGCGGAGTGAAAACATTTATTAGGGGGGGCATGGGACATTTATAGGTTCGGTTAGGAGGCTGCTAGAAAAGAGGCAGAACCGTGACAAATAAGGATAATTAGGGGTGGAATAAAACTATACAGGGAGGTACATTATTATGCAGGAATTAGGGAGTAAGGGTAACCTTGGGGGGAAAATGACCACTAAGTACAAAGTAACCAGGGAAAGTCAGAGGGAACATCCAATAAAGACAACTGTACAAAGGTCTATTGTCTGTCTAATACAATCAGCTTCTAACTATTAAAACATGGGAACTAATCAGTAATCTTCTTCCCAGCACTATTATGCTGACAACTTCATCCATTCTAGGAAGATTTCTTCTCCGTCATCCAGGTGTTCTCCTACAGACACATTTCTCCATTTACTGAGATGGATTTTGAGACTGATTTTGATTTTATGTGCTATACAGTAACCCCAATGCTATACCTTAATAGGCTGATAAAACTGTGAGGTGAGTTCCAGTGAAATTTTAATGCATAAACACTCGAATACAATGACTTAATCAGTAGTGGTATACAAAATTCCAAGGAAGATCTTAGTTTAAGCCAACATAAAATCTGCCACTGATTAACAAGACAAAAAGTTGAACTGCATTTTTATAGGTACCCTAGCTTTTAAAACAACATAAGAAAACAAACTTTCATCCTACTATTACAGGAACAGTTATGTCTACTAGAATAATACTGTGCTTGTTCCATTTTAGCTAATGAGATCAACATTTTGTTGTTTACCAATTACGGTAAATACAGATTTCTTACACACAGGAACTGCTTGAAAGAGGAGCAAAAAAACTACAATCAAACATTTCATGTCAGTCAAATACATAAATATATACTTTAAAATATGTATTAAATCTCATCTCCCAGAGATTGGCTGGCTTTTGGGTTTTTTTTCTGGTGCATATGGTTTCCAGATGATGGCTGAGATAATTCCTCACTTGTACACTGGAGAAGAGCAACTGATATTCACTAGGAGACAGGATGAGGAAAATATTTTACACAGGTTGGTAGAATCCTTTCTTAAGTTTATATTTTTTACAGCAATAGAAAAAATATAAAATATGTAATACCATGAAGAACTAGGAGGAAAAAGGACACTTCTTTCCTATATATGTTGCTTTCTTTTACCATCAGCTTATCAAGAAATGACCCATCTAAAATATCTAGTGAATAATCAGAGATAAAGTGAGCCTTATTACATCATATCATTGAAGTAAGGCATGAAAAAGTAAGGCTTTTCTCTTTACTAGTTACACATTGCAGCAAAATTATTACAATTTCTCACCTCAAAACAGTTTTGACTAGACTTATTACTTTTTTTAAATAGCTTCTCAGCCATTTATTTTCTAGCAATGATTCTGATGTTTTAAAAGTAGATAGTGTTTATTGCAAAATAGGCTTCCAGAAAAGGCAATATTTAATATATAAATAAACTTTTATTCTCTTTTATACTAGTGATTCTAGATTCTGTCTATTCATGTCCCTGCGTAAAAATAAAATAACTCCACAGAATTCCCTTATTGCACATAGATAGAATTATCTATCTCTCTCTCTCTCAAAAAAAAAAAAAAAATACAATTAAGATTCTGTATTTTCTTCTAATTTAATAGAATGGCATTTTTTAAGCTCAGTAACAGAAGTTTGCATGTAAAAATATTGCACTGCAAAACAGTCTTACAGTTTTTATCCATAAAAATCACCAAATTTAGCCTGACAAAGCTATTAACATTCCTCAATGCAGGATTGCCAAGCTGTTAAAAATGCTAGAAGACCACAGCTCAAGCCCTCTCCAGTACTTCTGGTATGAAGCCTGTTCACACCCTGATATCTCTGGGAATGTTATGAGCAAGAGAATGTGGAAATAAATGTTTGAGGATAGTTTAGAGGTCGGGTGGCCTTGGCCACCGTAAGTTTTGATGATACTGGTGAGGGTACAGCTGGAGATCCTTGTTACTACATTTTTAAGAAGTTTGCTCATGGCTTAAATTTTTTGCTGAAGGAAATTCAGAAAATGGCAAGATACAATTACTAGTGAGGACATACTTAGTTCAAATAAACAATTTTTTTTTGCTAGGGGTATCCAAGATGGGACTGAGACCCTCATAAGGTTGGGTTCTTCTTAACACGGAAAACTTGAAACCCTGATGTTTAAGTAACAAAGGATTTCTGTTGCCCAGTATACTAAAGGGTCATCCCAATCTTCTTGCTTCCCTTTTCGTCAGTGCTATAACAATATCCAGGGAGAGTTGTTCAATAATACCCATTGTAACCTTCTTTTAAGAGTAGGGAACAACAGTTCTCCCATTGTTGCTATCAGTAAAAATGAAATACCATTCTGCCTCCAACATCTGTGTGGGCCCCAGTTGCAACTTCAGAGAAAGGAAATGAAAAGTACAAGCATTGATTCATAGCAGTGCATCCTGTTACATTCCCAGAGCATAAGTAACACAATCCTACAAATGGCTACATGCTCTGGATCAGAGTGGGACTGCAACAAGAGTGCAACGCATGTAAGGCAGCATGCTTTTCCTAGCAGACTCTTGTAATAGGCCAACTTGTGTTGCAACCTGATGTTATGTGTACTTGATAAAGTGCATGGCACATGCAAAACTTTTCAGACACCCTGAAAAGCAATTGAAAAGTGGAGTCAATCTTTCCTTTCTTGAAAAGAAAGGAAAGCTACAAGATCTTTTGTCTGTTGGAGGGATGCTCAACACCTGTTTAATTTCTGCTCCTCTGTGGTAGAATGACAACTGTGACCTTCCCAAAGAGTTCCCAGATGATCGAAACAGAGCACAACCCTTAGTAACTCACTATTTCATCTTTAGTAACTCCACTACGTAATTAATTCAATTAATTTACATACATTTCCAGAGGCAGAAAGACTACCTCCTGGTGAATACACGGCAGCACAAGACTGGAGTAATACATATGTCATCCTTATAGTGAGTCCTCAGTTATTCTGCAACCTAGGCTAAGGTGTCAGAGTAATGCTAGAACTGTGCTCCTACCCCAGGCTACCTTTTCCTCCCATGTTCAAACTCCCTAAAACATTGTGAAGTGGGAAGGGGAAACTGGTTGTTATACCCAGAGAGGAATCCAGAAACTGTGCATAAAATTTAATTTCTTAGAGAGGCTTCTGAACTAGAACTACAGACATTTTTAGCAACACAGAAATTCTAAAAATTTCACATTGTCATATTTCTTTTAAGCCCTTATTAGAAAAGCTATGGTCTGCTTATTATAAAAATTTGTCAATTACTTCTTTTAGAGCAAAACTTGGCTACATAAGCTGTGTTCTGATGTACCCACACACACACAAAAAAACCCTCAAACTTTCAATCTTTTGCGAAGCATGCCTCAATTTTGTCCTCATACCTACCACAGAAAGCTGCTACAATGAAGGAGGTGCCTTTGTACAGACTGCAGCATGTCAAAAGTTACCCACATTGTCTCCTACAACTTTGACTGCTCATACAAGTAGTAAGTAACTTTGTTAAAAGACTTTTTGTTGATTTTAAGTGTTCTCAAGTCAAGTCCCACTACATAAGTAACAGTAAGACAGATACTGAGAGTATCTGGCTACCTGCCAAAAGTTACAGTGTATATGAAGCCAAAAGGCTCCTGAGAATCTCCTCTTGTAACTTTCCTCAGCCCAATATCAGGCTTTGAAAGGGGAGCTACCGACATGTCTCCACAGGGCAGCTTGCTACCCTACCACTCTGCCTTCTGATGCCCCACTACAATGACACAAAGCAACTAGTTTACAGCTAGAGAGGTCAGCGCTGTTGAATGGCTCTGACTCTGAATGGTTCATCTGCGTGCCTCAGTGAATGTCTCTCTTTCTTAGCTTGAGTTGCTGACTTCCTTCCTCCAGGTATTTGGGATCTGTTAAATCTGCATGCATCAGACTGTTACTCCTCAGGGTTTATACTTTTAGTTCAAAACTGCTCATCTCCACAGGGAGATAGTAGATAAAATCCAGCTGAATGAAGCAGTCCAATTAAATTACCACAATTGTCCTTGTAATTATAAGTAACATGAATTATTTCCTTGGCTTCTGGTGCCTTCTCTGAGAAGAAATTACTTCTATAAGGGCCTTTGCTCATCACATGTGTATGAGACTCCACTATCCAAAACGATGGCTGGATTGATGTAAGTATTTTACATGCCCCTTCACTATCAGGGTTCTTCAGTTTCTCACATGTACAGTCATAGTCTGCACAGGACAGACAATTCTTCCATGAAAGAGGCCCATACAGGCAGGAGTATGCTCACTGAAATGTGCAGTGAAAACACAAAAGGAGAAGCTCAAAATAATGCAGTCCAAAGAGATTCCCCCTATTACATCATTCAGATCAGGGTTTTATACAGGTAACACTAGGAAGAATTTTGGCAGCTTGAGTCTGGCTGTCCTAGTTTAGTGGATAATCATGGTGCCCAATGATGTAGCTGTCAATATGCTAAATACCTGTTATACCTCACAGATATACACTAAGCCACTTCAGAGCCTGGTCACTTTATCTATTTCCTGATAGATATGGTCTCCTACTACTACCTAAAATTCTTTGTAGTAGACAGAGAGCTAGACAGGAAAACAAAGGCATAAAGAAGCAACAATCAAAAACACAAACCCATTTTTTAAATCATAGCTGCTTCATTTAGTTTCTTTCTTATATTTATATGTATTTATACTGGACTGTTTAAGTCCTGCAGAAGTGGTCTGTAGAAATAAAATAGGTGGACCTTTTCAGAGAATTAGTTGTGCCCACAGGCAAGAGTGCTCATGATGTAGAGGCTAGAAAGCTATCACACAAAAACAAATATCAAAATAATGTTAAAAGGAAATCCACTTGATCCCTAAACTAATGTAATTTTCTAATCTATTATAATTTACCAAAATAAAACACATTTACTCCACAATTACTCTTGCAGACATACAGTTGGTACAAATTTTCATTCACCATTCCCCTTAACACACTCTGCAGTAAGTCACACCAGACATCAGAGGCCCTTTCTTTGATATTAGTCATAATAACCGACATGGCTGCCACTTAGGAAGTTATATGTGGAGTTTTACAGATTAGGTTTTGTTTTGTTTTTCACATATGCTGACAGATGGCCTTATTTTAAGATCAGAGAAAAAGAAAATCCTGTATACTTTTGTCTGCTATACTAATCTTTAATAATAACAGAGTGGAAACTTCAACTCAGAATGATCAAATTGTCTGAAAAGTAGTGGGTTGTGATGGCCATTTTCAGTATTCATGAGCTGAAAGGGGACAAAGCTCCACAGAACAATTGCTGAAAGTTCCACTCTACTAGTTGAGACGTTTTCCGTACAGAGGGTCATAAACAGGACAAGAAAATAAAAGAATCCTGGAGTGTATCCAGGGGTATGAATTAGGTACCTGAGCCTAAATAGTTATCCTTAGAAATGAGTTTTTTTCTTTCCTGAAACCTTAGTGAAAGGTTTCCCCTTGAGACCCATAGGATTTGTCCTCTGCACAAGCAGACAGCAACATTGAGGCAGATCATAATATGAAAGGTTAATAGAGAACCCAACATATGAAAAGTACAAAATGTATTTTTGATTGAAATTAGAATCTCTTGCAAACATGGAAAGATGCATTGAAACAAGCAAGAGACAAGACAAATATCGATAGGACCAGGAGGCAGAGACCAGGAAAATCACAGACTGGACACACTCCTGTGTAACCTGCTCTAGGTGACCCTGCCTTGTCAAGGACTTTGGACTAGACGATCTCCAGAGATCCCAATCCAACCTTAACTATTCCATGATTCTATGATTCTTCCAGAAGGACTGCATAAAAAGAAGTGAACAAAACACAAAAGCATAGAATATATATAGTCGGTGGCCTTAAATATAATGTAATGTGGCCTTAGTGTAATAGCATATAAATTTAGGTACAAATACCTAGAAAACCAAGTATGTTCACAGAAGTTGTGTGATGGGGTGACCACAGCTGGATGCCAGGTGCCCAGCAAAGTGGCTCTACTCTTCCCCTCCTTGACTGGGCAGGGAAGAGAAAACAGAAAAAAAGACTTGTGAGTCAAGAAAAGGACATGGAGAGCTCACTGACCCAGTTACTGTCACTGGGAAAACAGACTTGGCTCAGGAAGATAAACTGAATTTACTGCACAAAAAAAAAAAAAAAAAAAAAAAAACAAAAAAAAATGAAAAAAAAAAAAAAAAAAACAAAACAAAATGAAAAAAAAAACCCACACACCAAAAAAAAAAGACCAAAAAAAAAAAAAAATCTGAGCAAGATAATGAGAAATACAACCAAGTAATAAACCAGTTTCTGCCCAGTCCCCCCTTCTTCCTGGGCGCAACTTCACTCTCAGTTTTCTCTAGTCCTACCTTCCAACAGCACAAGGGGATGGAGAATAGGGATTGTGGTCAGTACATCACACATCGGCTCTGCTGCTCCTTCCTTTTGACACTCATTCCCTGCCCCAGTGTGCAGTCCCTCCCATGGGGTGCAGTCCTCCATTAACTTTGACAGCTTGGGTCTTTCTCCTTCCCATGGGCTGCAGGTCTTCATTAGCTGCTCCAGAAAGGGTCCCTTCTACGGGATGCAATCCTTCAGGAACATATATCACCAGTGTGGTCCCTCAGGGGATCATAGGTTCTGCCAGCAAACCTATGGTCCTCTTTCCATGAGGCCACAAGTCCTTTCAGCAGCCTGTTCCAGCACAGGCTCTTCTCTCCATGAAGTCAAAATCCTTCAGGCAGCCACCTGCTTTGACTTGGGATTCTCCAGGGGCTTCAGGGGGACAGCCTGCATCACCAAGATTTTCAGACCAGGCTGCAAGTGTATTTCTGCTTTGGCATGTGAAGCAACTCCTCCCCATCCATCTCCAATGACCTTGGTGTCTGCAGTGCTGCTTCTCTCACATATTTTTACTCCTGTCTCTAGCTGCTGCTCCAAAGCAGATTCCCCGACTTCCCATCCCCACCCTCCTCCCCTTCTTAATTGTGTTACTACAGAGGCTACCTCTGTCACTGATGGACTTGGCCTTCGCCAGTGATGGATCCATCAGAAATGGGAGAAGCTTCTGGCAGCCTCTCACAGAAGACACCTCTGCAGCACCTTCACTGCTTATCACACAAATCCAATATACAAAACAATAGTAGTGGGATTTTGAAAGATGAGATACTCTGAGGGCAGAGAACAAGAGATAATCATAATTAGAAGTTTCTCTCCAAAATACACAGGTCAGTTTTAACTGGAAGATCAAAGTAACAATAAACTAGGTGATACAAGTAAGAAGGAAGAGGATTCCAGTTACTACTGTGCTTTAATACAGTAGTGAACTGACAAAGATGCACATATGCGCTGGCATCTTGACCAGCAGAAACTGCAACCTACAATGGTTGTGCGTCGACCATATAATATTTGTTTTGCAGATTTTCTGGTGATTATTAATTCACCTCTGCTAGTTAGAAAGAAACTATTTTAGATGGAAGAACAGATGATTCTTATCCAAATCTAAAGGTAAATTAAGGTCCAAAATCAGAGGAGGTAAAGTGAACCTCACAGATAATTGATTATTATAACTGGAAACCTCCTTATGATCCTTGACACACACAGGTAACCTCGTACTAACACCAAACTCCAAGATACATATTCCTGTTCTTCAAAAGTTTGCTACATGAAAGGAATTCATAAGGAGGCAACTAAGCAAGATTATTATGGTGTATCCTGTTTTCTAAATAAGTCTAAAAATGAAAGCTTCTTTGAGGGGCCCAGTTAAATTCTCAGGGAAATGTCAGGGGAATCTTAATGGTCATTAAGTCTCAGCTACAATGCAAAAGTTGGTCTAATGTATTGGCCCAAATACAGTGATTCTCCCCATCACAGCAGAATAGGCTTTTACTGTTATACACAGATTATGTCTATTTTCCCTCTCCTTTACAAAGTTTAAGTCTGTGATGTTTTCATCAAGGGAAATGATCATGGAGTTACAGAGATCTGTGATTAAATTTGCTCAGCAGCAATCTGTAAATAACGTACAGCATACTGTTTCCACTTTTTGTTTCACTTTGTAACCTGCAGTCATCGCTGACTTGGAAGTACAAAAAGGAAAAGTACACAGCTGACTGATTGGTTCTTGTATTCCAAAATGAAAAATGATGAGCAGAAAGTCGTCACAGGAAACACCAGAAAAGAAAACAATTTCAAGCCAGTGCATCTCCCCTACCTTGGCACCTAACTACTGCAAATAGCTTTTGTGCTGTGCCTTGTTCTTGTCATAGGTCAGTGAGAACTACTGCCTTGTGTTTCAGGGAAAACTGATTGTTCAACCCATTGATCTCTGTAGAGTGTGGAAACATACCAAAAAGTCTGTCCATTCATAAGTGATTAGAGTGAATAATGTTAGAGCCTTGTGTTTTCTCCATTTTTTTTTCTTGCCCATAAACTGAGGTCAGTTTTTTACTGGACTTTGACAGATCAGAGAGAACAGGGCTTCTTCTGGACACTGCCTACTCTACTAGTCAGACTTCATTCTTGACAGGTGACACAAAAGCTGTACTTGTAAGCTGCAGGACAACCTTGACAACAGTCAGATAATCTAAGGGTACCACAGACAAAAGCAACTTTGTAGAGGTCTCCATTTAGGTGTTTCAAGACCACATGGCATATTTGTTTTCTGAGATCTCATCATTCTTCCAGGACTGAACAGCTACTTCTCAGGAGAATCTGGAAGGATGAAGCTTTGAAGATCTTTCTCACTTGTCTCTGGCAGTTTTTCGTTTCTATATTCTTTGTGCATTTGTATTCATGGAATTTGTTATTGTTGCTTAACTTGCCAGAGAATCGTTGGACTGAAGCACCTCACTTCATTTCTCTAACTAGTGCCATTTGACCTACTAGACAATCTAATCCAGCCTCCACTTTTGAATGGATTTTCTCACAAGTGGCAATCTCTAACAGGGTCACTTCGAGAGGCAACTGCATTGCATGTTACTTTGCACCATAATGAGGGCAATTTCAGAAGGCATTCAATCAAAAGAAAGGGTGTTTTCTGCAACAGGCTTGTGTCCTCTAGGTTTTCACTTGTCCTTATGGGCAGCTGAAGTTATTGAAATATCTCAATCTATGTCCTGTGTCTATTTTAATTTTTGCTTGGCACAAGTTGCTGAACTACGTGGGTACTCTTAGAAGCCACTTTGGAACTCTGCAAGTTTAAGAAGAGTTAAATTGTCCCTAAGGAAATGGGAGGATTCCTGCATTCTCAGGAAGGCCTATTCAGAAATTGCATTTTACTTCTGACACATAAACAGATAGGAAGAGATGAATAAGGCAGGAAAGCTAGAAAATTGTCTGCTTACTATTCATCTTAGTTTGTTTTTCAAGTTACCGGAAGGCTTTGATTTGCACATTTTCCCCTCCACAATAACAATATCATCATGGTTTTTTGGAGTTTTTTTTTGGTGTTTGATTTTTTTTTTGGGGGGGGGGGGGGGGGCTGTTTTTTTTTTTGGTTTTTT
>JAWMRD010000085.1:38449462-38460272 GCA_035584875.1 Syndactyla subalaris
CCCCCCCCCCCCCCCCGCCCCCCCCCCCCCCCCCCCCCCCCATGTTTGTTTTTTTGGTGTTTTCCTAATTCTTTGACATTCATTCTGCAAGATCTTGTGTCTTTTCATCATTACTTCTGCATTTCTTCCTCTCTTTTTCTCATTTTTCATTCACAAAGTGGATGTCTTCATGGTTATCAACCCCCCTCTCCCACCCCATCCATAAAAAAGGTGCAAAACGAGTGGCTGTAATGCCTCCCTGCTAACAGTGACACTGTTTCTGAGGGAAGCTGCTTGCTGCTGACCTTCAGCCTTGCTGTAAGAGAAGCAAACTTTGCACAAAGACAGATGATGACCTGTCCAAAAAGTGATTGTGTGAGCTCTCTGAAGTAGTTACCAAAAAGAGTACCATCTTTTATTAAATACTTGTGTCTGCCACTCAGCTACAGTGAATCTCATGGAGACCAGGAGCAGACAACATTCAATTATTTCATTTCAAAATGCAAAATTAATATAAGTAGAAGCATTTTATTCAGTTTAGATGTTTTGTACTGGAATCCTAAAAACCAGCAAGGGTGGGATATTTGCATTTACTTATTTAGATCTGTGTCAGAGGGGAAAAAAACAAACAAACAAACAAAAAAACAGCTTATACTAAAGAGGCAGCAATACTCGAAAATATCTTTTTATCTCAGTGAGGTAAACCATGTCTTCTTTGAGTTTTACTATTTGTTTCTATTTGCATAGTATTCTATATGGGGGAAAAAAAGAGAATACTTGATGAGGAGCATCTCATCTGTAACTGTTAAGCCTCCTTCTTATGTTTTTAGTACCATAATACATTTTTTAACAGTTTTTTTAAGCAGAATGATGGCTAATGGAGTTCCATGTTCCCGTAACCCTTTAGTTCAGAGACAATTAATTATGGAAAGTGATATATATTTCCCTGAGGAGGTGAACTAGGAACACATAGAGCTGTATATGTATGAAATTAAGTTGCACTTTCAAGCTTTTTTTGTGTGATTAAGAATGCTAGTTATTTTTGGGAGGGGGTTGTGCTTTTTAAAACAAAATAAAAATCTGGTGGCTTTGATGAAAAGTAAGAAATTAAAGTTTGGTATTTATTCTTTGCATCCAGCTCATCCTAATTCTACACAGAAAATAACAAGATTCATAAACTAAGCTTACCTTATATGCTTAGCAATTACAGTAACACTGGTGAGAAAATAAATGGACCTAATCATTACATAATAGTTCTGAAGATATGCAGTTAAAACTGAACTTGTTAGAAATTTTTTTCGGGATGTTTAAGAAAGAGGAATTAATAAAATAGACTTTGAGAAGTGAAAAGTGTGTGAATTGCTCGGGCATCTAGACAGTTTTGCATGAAATTATCTTATTTTCAGATGCAAAAATAATCAGTAATTTCATGTCCATATCAGATTTCATAGTTACTTCTACTTGTATTGCTCTACCTTCTACTTATTTCATTTGTGCAAGTAAATATACTTTTCCTATAACTCCATAAAATATAATCATAGAATAATTTAATTTGAAAAAGACTTCTAAGATCAAGTTCAAACATTAGCCTTTTGCTGCCAGGTCCACTACTAAACCATGTCCCTAAGTGCCTCATCTACAGAGGTTTTAAATGCCTCCAGGGATGATGACTTAACCATTTTCCTGGGCAGCTAGTTTCAATGCTTGAGAATCCTTTCAGTGAAGAAATTTTTTTCATGACTTACCTAATGGTGCAACTTGAGGCCACTCCCTCTCATCCCATTGCTTGTTACCTGGGAGAAGAGATTGACCCCCACCTTGCTACAATATCCTTTCAGGTAGTTAGAGAGACAGCAATAAGGTCTTCCTCAAGTTTCCCCCCTTTTCCAGGCCAAACAACTTCTGTTTCCCATAAGATTTG
Organism: Syndactyla subalaris; assembly: GCA_035584875.1. Taxonomy (NCBI): domain Eukaryota; kingdom Metazoa; phylum Chordata; class Aves; order Passeriformes; family Furnariidae; genus Syndactyla; species Syndactyla subalaris. The sequence goes on from JAWMRD010000085.1 coordinate 38,451,363, forward strand.
TGTTCTATTCCTTTCACCAGTTTCATTCTCCTTCCCTGCACACACACAGTACCTTGACCTCCTATAGTGAGGAGCCCACAACGGAACACAGTAAATAGGTAGACAGAATGACATTTGCAGATAAAGATGACTATGCACACAGAGACTGCAAAAGAATGACATTTATCTAGAGGTACAGGGCTCACATGATTCTATCTAACACTAAAGATGCTGACACGGTAATAAAGATTCAGTCTGACAGTTTCAGCTGTCAACAACATCATTGTGTAGGTTATGATGAGGCACGGAAGAGGAGTAAGCACGGAGCTCACATATGTCTTACAAACTTTGGTGCAGACCAGTAAGAATGTAATTATCTGTTATGTTCTTTCAGCCTAACAAAGAAGGATATGGAGAGATCAGATAACTGATGACTTTGACTACTTTGACAGAGCTAGAGTTTTCTCAGAGGTACACAATGAAAGAACAAGAAGTCATGAGCAAAAGCTGCATCCAGAGAAATTCTGATTAGATAAAAGAAAAAAATAGTCACAGTGAGGATTGTCAAGCACCAGAATTAGTTGTTAAAAGCAATGAGAATATCCTTGCAGATACTCCACATTAGACTGGACAACTGAATTAGACTGGAGCAACCTGAACTCTCCTCGAAGTTGGTTTTGCTTTGAGCAGAAGATCAGACAAGTTGACTTTATATACTTCATAATTTTGTGATTGCAAAAGTTATGTGGTCTTGTATACCTTCATAGCAGGGAAGAACCTGGTACAGCCAAATTATTGGTGTTCCACTGGAAACAGCTTTTTGTTTCCAGTGTTTCATAAAAGGGATAAATGTTTCTTAAACAAGTTCAAGAAATTAGACACACAAAGGTGGTTTATATGCAATCTGCAGATCACCACAGACATTTTGATTAATAGAATAGTTCTTCTGGAGAAACCCATATGAAAATGAAATGAAACTGCCTGGTATTTCTTCAGTCATAAAAATGAATGTCTGGCCTCAAGAAAAGGCAGGGCAACAGTGGAAACCAAGATGCCATTGTCATCTTGCAGGGGGCAAGGAGTCTTGATATAACATTTTTTAGTTGATAAGAAAGGAGGTCAGTAGGTGTCAAAAGTGGGGGCTTTTTTCTAACTTGTCCCACAGTAAGGTTTCATGCTCTCATGCTAGTACTACTACCTTTAGCAAAGAATAAAGCAACAAAGAGTGATGCCTTTTCAAGTTTTCTCAACCTGCATGCTGATCAACTTGGCAGCATTTGCTGCTCTTCAAGCTAACTTCTTGAAACACTTACCAGAGGTACCTGCTATGACTGATAGTATTCTCTTACACTAAGCGTATGGACCTGGGGTAGATTTAGACATACACTCTTTTACATTACATTCTACTGTTAGGATTTTTGTCCGTAATTATATTGTGTGTATTGAATTAGAGATAGTCACACCAGCTACTCACCTTTCTCTCATACCTACCTGCACTTTTGACAGTCTGTTGGCAGAGTTTATTTACTCTTTTCTTATCAGTGGTGGCAGTCAGAGTGAAGGCTGTTATCAAGGACTATTAGACTTTGTTTTCTCAATGGAGGAATGTACCAAGGATACTTCTCCTGCTGCCAACTCCTCCTTTGGTCAGACATAGTTTTCCTTCAAAAGTAAAGAGAAAATGTGATAACAGAACAGCAGAAATAGAAAAACCCCTGTTGCCATAAGTGACATTTTCTGCAAAAGAAATAGAATCTGCAACAGAAAGTAGATGTTTTGCTATTTCCTTCCCTTTTTCAGCCTTGTCTTAGTTCAATGGAGAACTAAGATATCTAGAGAGAAAAAGGAAAGGCCTTCTTCCCCCAAGAAGGCCAGCCAAGAATAAACCCCTCCTTTAAATTTAGAAACAGAACTTTAATTAGAAAAATATATAGGAAAAAGATAACAGTTCTTAACCACAATATATCTATATATATATATATATATGTCCAGAAAGGACCAAACAAAACAGTTTGTTACAAACCTTTTAAATGAAAAGGAAACAAAAGTCAATGTCCTCAGCTATCCTAAAAGGATGCAATTATAGTTACAGAGAGCAGGTGGCAATGTCCCACCTCGGCAAGATGGTGAGATGGCAGGCACAGCCACCAGGTCAGTTCCTGTGGGATCAATGGCAAAGTGGTGGAAACCCAGTCTTCGTAGTGCAGAAAGCAGGCATGTTCTATTCCTCACAGCAGCTCCTGCAGTGCATGTGGCCCTCACAGGCAAACGGTCGAGTTAGAGAGAGAGGGAGGCACAGTCCCAGTTCTCCCGTCGTGCCAGACCAGTGTGTGTTCCCATCCTAGGTCCTTCCACCGACACACTGAGCCTGCACAGAAAATGCAGAAACCCCTGGCAGCTCCTCCCAGCCAAGCAGACTTCTCTCCCCCTCTCTCAGCCTGGGAGACCAGATCAAAAGGCTCTGATCAGAGTCATTACGTCGGGATATGAATATGCATTAGATCCTTTAGTTAACTGTTTTCACAGAAGTTTAGGCGTTGGCTCCAAGCCTTTTGGGAGGAATTCCAATGAGATACTGAAACTATAACTAGCCTATTCTTTTGAACTGCGATAACAACAATCCTGTAACAGACGTATTTGGAATATGGTCATAGCAAAGCTAAGACCATATGACCCACTACCTCTTTTCCATTTGCACACTCTGCAGAAGAAACAAGATGGAGTGAAAAGCAGAGGTCTGGGAAAGGCAGCTACAGTTCCAGTACTACTACATTTAGAAAATAATAATAATAATAAAAAAGTAATTATTACCAACAGTAGTTAGTAAGTCAGTACAAGGTTACTGATTATGGTTTAGGTTCAGATGTGCCACTGCACCTTCTTACCATAGCAGAAACAGCACTCAGAGGTAGCTGCCAGGAGACAGCAGGCTGACGGCTGTTACACACATAATGTGCTCTCCTCATCTGCTCTGGATATCTACTATATTTCTGTCTTTTGTAATAGGTTATGGTGGAGACAATTTACTGCCTTACATTCCATTAGTGGTTTAAATTCACTACAAACAGGTATGCAAGAAGGGATTTTTCCTCAAACTTTGCGAACAGTTCCAAGCTAGAAACACAAATAGAATATTTGGCTTTATGACAGTCTGGTTTTTAATAATTAAATAACTCCAACCATGTGCAGCTGATTCTCAGAGGCAATAAAACATTTCTTAACCCAGGTCAGTTAATTGAATTAATATTGAAATCTTAGTCCATGTAGCCTTTTGTCTATCTTGTGCTCAGGAGGAAGTTAGACACTGTGGATAAGCTGTCTGAAAACTGTCTAAAGCATGAAGTTATTTTAGGGTCAAATCATGAACATTTCACAAAGTGATTACAAAATTCTACAATAACAATGGTCATATTTGAACTGCATTAAGCAGTCATCAAAACAGCTTAACAGTTACCTGGCACTTGAAAATAAGAAGTCAGTTATACTGGTTGTATTTCTATTTTTTTTTCTGGCCCCAACACTCAGAGTGTAGTAGTTCTCAGTCCCATTAAAAGAATACTTTTTCTTCTTTTCCACGAAGACACGAGACAAATGATTTTTTAATTTATTTATTTTTAGGAGGCACACCATTTTGCTTTCTTTACTCTCTTCTTTTTGAAACAACTAGCTAGAAGGAAACTATTTGCAAAAAGCCTCTCACTGGGAGGCAGGTTAGCCTATCATCTCCACTACAGTGCTGAGTTGTGGTACTGCCTAAACCTCATTGCTCATCCTCAGCTGAAAAGAAGCACTGCAAACACAGGTAGAGTAGTCAAATGATCTTATCCTCCACAAGTCCCCCACAATATCCTTCTCTCTAAACTGGTTTTGATGGGTGGATAAGGAATTGATTGGACAGTCATGTCCAGAAGGTAGTGGTCAACAGCTCAGAGTCTTGATGGACATCAAGTGGTGTTCCTCAGAGGTCTGTACTGGGATCAGTGTTATTTACTATCTTCATTAATGACATAAACTAAGGGATTGAGTGTACCCTCAGCAGATTTGCAGATGACACCAAACTGAGTGATGAAGGTTGGGATACCATCCAGAGGGAATTGGACAAGCTGAAGAACTGGGCCCATGGAAATGTCATGCAATTTAACAAGAGCAACTGCAAAGTGCTGCAACTGGGCTGGGGCAGCCCCTGATATCAATGCAGGCTGGAGGACGAATTGATCAAGAATAGCATTGCTCTTGTGGGTGGTGGTGGATAAGAGGAAGGAACTTGTGGAAGGACTTGTGGGTGCTGGTGAATGAAATGCTGGACATGAACTGACAATGTACACTTGCAACCTAGAAAGCCAATTGTATCCTGAGTTGCATCAGAAGTGTGGCCAGCAGTTTGAGGGAAACGATGCTACCTCTCTGCTCCATTCTAGTGAGACCCCACTTGGTGTACCATGTCCTTCTCTGGGATCCCCAGGACAGGAAGGACATCATCTTGTCAGAAGAAGCAAAGAGAAGGCATGGAGATGATTAGAGGGATAGCACCTCTGCTATGAGGAAAGGCTGAGAGAATTGGGATTGTTCAATCAGGAGAAGAGAAGGCTTAGTGGTGACCTATTTGCAGCCTTCCAGTACCTGGAGGGGGACTATAAAAAAGATGGAAAGAGACTATTTACCAGAGCATGTCGTGACAGAACAAGGGCAAATGACTTCAAACTGAAAGGGGGTAGGTTTACATCAGATATTGGAAAGAAATTCCTTAGAGTGAGGATGAGGAGATCCTGGAACAGGCTGTCAGGTAAAACTGTGGATGTCCATTTCTGGGAATGTTCAAGGCCAAGTTGAATGGAGCTTTGAGCAACCTAGTCTACTGAAAAGTTTAGATCTACTGCCAGTAGTAGGGGGGTTGGAACTACATGATCTTTAAGGTCCCTTCCAACCCAAACCATTCTATGATTCTATGACGTATTTTAAGAAATTCAAGATATGTTTGGAGTCTAGTACATAGTATTTATAATCACCTTCAGAAGCAAACCATTCCCAGTATTTCTTGTCAATTATGCACCTACATAATGAACTAAAGAGCACTGATTGATTTGTAATCTTCAAGCATGGATCTCTGCACTACCCCTCCCCCCACCCTCCACCACTTCTCTAACAAAAATACACATACAAATGACTGTAAATTCAAGGTCTAAAATCTGATTGCAGCTATTTTTAAATTCAAATATATTAAAATGATTCCCTGGCAATCCAAAATGTATATGGCTACCAGTAATAGCCACTGGCAGTCCCATGCCAAAACTAGTATAACTTGCTGTCCCCCTTGCCAACTGCAATGTTTAATTATGTGACCTCAATTAACCAGCCCTAGAGGCAGACAGATTTCATGTCCTTTCAATATCCTGTATTTTCACATTACCTGTGTAAACCTCAGTTTTTCCTGGCTTGCTTCATAGTTATTTGATCTTCCTTTCTACTTTCTGAATTTCATTATAATTGACTAAAATTGTCTTTATGCAACCATTAGAACTGAAAATACTTACATTCCACTACTGTCAAACTGTCTGTTTTCTAAGGAAAGTTAAGATTAACAAAAGTAACAGCCCACTAAATGGTGTCAAAAGGACTTTTCACAGCCAAATTTCTCTCTCCCTCCTACCACATTTCCAGGGGTGAGGAAACTCCACTGATCATTTTGCTCAGGGTTTCAGGGTTAATTCTTGAGAGGAAAATCTATAGAATTTTCCATCTATCAGTATTTGCGACTTGATTTTAATCTGCTTTATACTGTAAGGATTCACAGCATAAAAAATATCAAATCTTGCGCTATTTAGCTACAGAAGAAATAGAAAAAATAAATTGTCATAATGAAGTAAGATGGTGTTGGTTTTGTCTAGAAAACTCCTCTGTTACATGTTCGTGAAGCATTATAAGATATAGGGTATTTTTGTTGGTAGCACCTTTTATCAATACTTACATAACGAGTTAAGGGAACACAGATTACCCTTAAAAGACAGCAAAAGATTAATATTGTGACTGCAAGGGATAACCAGCTGTGGTTTCATGATGTCTAAATTTAAAAAAAAAAAAAAAAATTACTAACTTCTGGGCTGTTGAAATTGTGTATTTTAACATGTGTGTTAATAAAACAAATTATTACTATGTCACTGTACAGTACTTTAAATCATTATTTCTATATGATAGGGAAAAAATGAGAATGTGAAATAACATTTGAAATTTTGGAAATGACCCTTTATTTTGAAGGGCATTAATTTTATGGACATTATCCTAGCTGGCTGATATCTTTGAGAAACAGTGTTATCACATGAGCTGAATATCTGTATCTCTAGCTAAAATAAAAAATCAGTTCAACTTTTTTCCCAAATATTTTCTCAGAGGCAATCAAAAAATACATTGCTTAATTCAAGTTTTTGCAGGTGAACCCCTACTCTTTATCAGTACCATGTGGCAAAGCACACCACATATTTTGCTCCCAAGGATAGAGCAACTCTTCACATAACAGTTTTTACATAGGCTATACTAATTTTTGCTCCCTCATGCCACAAGAGTGTGATCTGTCTTCAGAAACTGGCCCCAGAGTTCACTGATGTAAGTCACACATACAATTTTTAACCATCATACAATAACTCCAGTGCATTTCCAGCTAAAACCCTGACCTGACTGCAAAAGCCCTGTGCTTCAAAGATGGAAAGGGACCTATATAACTCCCTGAGTATGGATCAAGATATCTGCAGCCAGGTTACCAACACTGATTTTTTAGTTTAAATGGTATACACAAGAATTTTATCTTTAAAAATTGGAAAGATAGAATCACTTACTGAATATTTTTTAGACATAGGTGTGAATAGAAATATGCCACATAAAAAAAATAATTTACATCTTAAATCTGGCTAGTTACTCATCCTCTGCTAAAGATGTCATGGAAGTGTACTGTATCACATTTTCTTTTTTTGTTTTTTTTTTTTTTTTTTTTGTTTTTTTTGTTTTTATTTGGTTTTTGTTAATGTGAATTATTTTTGTATTTATTCCTCAGAATGACACTTCCAATGCCATATTTCTTTGTGCTTTAGCCCTGTGTTTTTCAATTAGTATGTAATTCACTCTGTGAAAAATGCTTAAGAACTCTGCTCTGCAATTACCCTTGCTGCATTTAAAAGTGATCTTCTACTTTCCTCTCAGTGATTGAGCATCACATTTGCAAAAATGTGTTGGCCTACACACAGAAGAGTTAGCTCAGTAAATTCAGGAAATACAGTTTGCAGACTATGGTAACTGTAAATCTCCAAGAAAACAGGATTCAGAAACTGCCATAATTCTAGTAGAAGTTTCACTTAAGAAAATATTCTAAGTTAGGATTTGGTATGGAGGGAAATAAAGAAGTTTTTCATCATTCTCTGTGTTGATACAGAAGTGAGGAGCTGAGACTAACTCCAGATTGGCTTTAGGTGTTTGTAAAAGAGATGTCCAAAATAATTCAACCTTCCTAGTTTTATTTTTTGAGAAACATATGTCCAAATTATTTGGGGGTTGAATGTATGTGATAGTCTTTTTTAAGCTCCACAGTTAGTCTGAACATTTTTCTTCAAGATAACAGTACATAACAAAAGCGTATCTGTAAATATTAATAATTTTCCTGTCAGAAGTTTTGAAAGGCACTCTTCTGATTCTAATAAAACATTCATTTCTGCTGATGTTTAGAATGGTTTCTCCCAATTTCAGAAATGTTTTCATTACATTTCCCACACAGGGTGAGGAATAATGATTCAATATCATTGAACTGAATTGCCATTATGTCAGGCTTTGCAATGAGCCTTTTAAGGTACATCATTTTATAGATTACTATTAAACATAATTAATTGCTTCAATTACATATCTTCATGTGAACATGCACGTGAATTGAAACACACTTTTATATACACATGCATGTAAGTAAGTATATACACTATTGAAATACGTATCTGGACAAAGGAGATACTGCCACTGCAAAATTTTCTTTTAAAAGTCTGCTCTGTGATATTGACAGAGTCTTAGATAGCAATGCTATTTTCTGTCACAGCTTTTTTCCTACTTTTGCTGTTTCCCTATCCTTTCTTTTATAACATGAAAAAGGGGATTGTGAGATACTTGCATCATAACTGACACACACTGTGAAATCAGTGTTTAAGGCCCTTTGTACAGCTACATCTTGCTCTAATGACTTCAGCCTTTTCTTTCCTTAGTCTTTCCATCTTTGGCAATTATCTGCATTCCTCAGTTTCTTCACTTATGTGGTTATTTGCCTGAAAGTAAAAGGAACACGTTCCTCAGGTTGTTCTAGTCAAGGGGACAGTGGCAGACTGGCAGGTTTAACTGCTCCCATTTCACCCATTTCATTAGCCAAAGCAGAGGTTTCAAAGGAGTGCAAATCAGGATCATGTATGTTCTTCCTTCTCTGCTGAGTTGCATCTATCAAGACTCACGTGTGTGTCTGGAGTGTGTGAAGAAAGCTCACTTGCAGTGTTTGAAATATCTAGATACCCATAAATGGCATGAGGCTTGCTTTCTGGAAAAACACCTTATTAGTAAAGGCTGCTATTCTCAGAGTTTGGATAGATGAGGTCTTAAGGTCATAGGCAGACAGGCAGAGATTGTCCACACCTTGACAAAGTTTAAGTTTGCAGTTATCTTGCTTGGCAGATGAGCAACTGGCACTACCTACACAGGGCCTTAACCTTTTTTGTGCAACAGAAGAAAAAAAGCAGAACTATTAACAGCACGTGAAAGTCAGGGCTGCAGTTCCTGACCTCAAGACTTCATCTGTAGTGTCCTAGTTCAGCAGGTGGGACCAGTTATCACTGTGTGGGGAGTGATCAAAGCTATGTATTCTACCCCCTCTATTCATTTCCCAAGAACAATGGACCATTAGCAGCAGATTAGTAGGGA
>JAWMRD010000085.1:38462284-38477868 GCA_035584875.1 Syndactyla subalaris
TTAAATTGTAACTCTGACTTATAGACTCTCTTGTGGTGGGTCCATTTCTCCTGCCGGTTTACCCTTAAACCAGCACATGTAGCCATGACAATCCCTCTCTTTTCCCTTCTCCTCAAATGGACACAAAAGTATATTTCTTCTCAGTCATTCAGCCACCAGAGCTAAAGCTGTAAGGTCTGGTAAGACTGACATAAATACCTACTCCTATCTCTACTACCATTGTGCTGTACTTCAGACTACTTCTGCTGACTCTTACTATCTCAAATATTGTAATGTTAAAATTGCTGATACTTTAAAAAAAATAGGAAAAAAAAAAAAACAAAAACAGAATAGTAATGGGTGAAATTCTGACAAATTACAGTGGGTGTTATTTTTAATAATTTAACATAATGACTGCAGTGTTTTCACTAAAGTAGCCATTAAATCATCACAGTTGCCTGGCCTACACAAATTTATTGTGTCTCATTCTATTGCTCATACCTTCAGAACAATTTTCCCACACAGTCTGACCCCAAGCTTAGAAATCATGTAGGGAAAACTTGTAGGAAAAGAAAGGTCACAAATTGAAACTTATTTCTTATTATGTTCCACTTATATTAACACGGTTGTAATTAGCTCTGCATTTCAAACTTAATTTTCCACATGCAATCATTGTTGCTGCAAGTATGTATTTGTTTGAATGCATTTTCATTCTAAAGAAGGAATATGCACAGGAACACACAAACAGAATCATGCATCTTTAAGGTACTTCAGCCATACTGATCATCTTTTTATTCTTGGTTTGTTTACAAGCAATATTTTTATAAGACTCCCATATTTGTGTCATACCAGTCTCTCAATTTTTCACAGAAGCCAATGTACTGATACAAAATAACTTATAAACTGTTGTTCTAGTTGCAGTAAGTTTACTGTTTGTTTGTTTTTTCTTTTAATTTCATTGCTGTGGCTGAAACAAAGTGAATGTCACAGAATCAAAGACTCATAAAAGGCCTTGGTTGGAAGGGACATTAAAGACCAGCTCATTCCAAGCCCCCTTTTCACATTTCACTAGACCAGATTGCTCAGATCCCCATCCAATGTGGTTTGGAACAATCCCAGAGCAGGGCATGCACAACTTCTCCAGGCAAGCTGTTCCAGTGCCTCATCATCCTCACAGTAAAGAATTTCTTCCCAATATCTGAACAGGGCTGCTCTCAATCAGTTCATCCCCCAGCCTGTATTGATACATCTTGCAGCTGTTCTTGTTAAACTGCATGAGATTCCCATGGGCCCATTTCTCAAGCTTGTCCAGGTCTCCCTGGATGGTATCCCATCCTTCTGATGTATCAACTGCACTACTTAGCTTGTTGTGACCTGCAAAATTGTTAAGGGTGCACTCAATCCCTTCCTCTATGTCATTAATGAAGATATTAAATAACACTGGTCCCATTATGGACTCCTGAGGGACACCACTTTGTCACTGATGTCCATCTGAACTCTGAGCTGTGGACTACTACCCTCTCTATGCAATTACCCAATCACTTTCGTATACATTGAACAGCCACCCATCGAATCCATCTCCATGAATTTCAAAAGGAGGACATTGTAGAGGACTGCATCAAAGAACTTTGCAGAAATTCAGATAAATTACATCTGTAGCCCTTCCCCTGTCCACTGCTATAGTCACTCCATCATAGAAGGCCTCTAAGTTGGTCAGGCAGGACTTGCCCTTGCTGAAACTGTGCTGGATGTCTCCATGCTCCCTGTCCCACATGTGCCCTAGCATAGCTTCTAAGAGGATCTGTTCAATGAACTGCACAGGCACAGAGGGCAGGCTGTTGGTTGTTCCCAACATCCTCCTTTCTACCTTTCTAAAGATGTTTTACTTTTGCCAGTCTCCTGAGACTTCTCCTGACTTCAATGACTTCTCAAATATCATGACTTGGCAACTACTTCAACCAATTCCCTCAGGATTCTGGGATGCATTTAATCAGGTCCCATACACTTACGTAAGTCATTCCTATACAACGGGTCAGCAAGGAGATATCAGGTGACTTTTTAGCATAAACCTCATATTTAACAAGCACAGTAATCAAATCCTTTCCTCCCAGTCTAGTTAGCAATTTGAAGATTTCATTATTTTTTTAAATATTCCTAAACTGATCAGGAAAGGCAGTTAACAACCTAACATACCATAACATGCTTTGCATCTGACTTTATGCATGGTCTTAGATGCATCTGACTTTATGCATGGTCTTAGACAAAATGGTTAATTTTTCTTTAGATTGTTTTCCCTATTAGTTTTGAGCAGTAGTGATCATAGTGATCAAGGAAGTCAGAATTCTTAGCACTTTGACCATGATTCTGCACAACATGTGTGTTGGTTTCCATAGGGCTTTCCCAAAAATTCAATATTAGATATAGATTAAGTTTTTCCTAATCTCCCTAAAAATTCTGTGACATCTCAAGGAAGTTATCACAGTCAAATATTTCTGATAAAGACCTCCTAGTTGCCACTCTAGATTTTTAGATTATTTGAAAAATGGGTGTTTGTGTCCCCTATAATGTATAACTCCATAATGAGAGAACAAAGTCAGAGAAGCTGAGAAGTATCTATGTTTGTGACCTACACCAGTGGTCTGTAAGTGGGCTCAGAGGTCCCATTATTCCTTTGATAAATAAAGCCTTCTCCATTCATAAAAAAATTACAAGAGAGACATTATTGCAGCTCTGAAGGTTCAGGACCTGTCTTGCCTTGACAGACTGTATACTGCTCAGTGGAGACTTGTGTGAGTATAACCACAGTTCTAGTCATGTACTGCAGGTAAGAACACGGGCAAGGGCAAGAACCATGAAGTAGGAAGAGTGTTGTCAGTCAGCAGCTGAGGTTACCTTATTCATGTAGCCATATCCTGAGCTACCATTAGAATAAACTACTTAATAATAAAGTATTCATATACTGCTGGTGTCGAGTTAGGTAGATCAAGTTACAACTGGCCCTCATTTTCATGTGAAAAATTGTGGTTTTTGAAAATCCTAGCTGAAGGCTTTGCAGAAATAGTACGCTGTTCACATCAAAACCCAGACGCATCACGTATCCTAGTCCTTGGTGTAATACAAGACCCAAGGGGACTGATCAGTTTAAAAAGAGAAACTAGTCTGCCCCAGGCAAAAAATAATTTAGACCAACACTAATTCACACTACCAAATGGAATAAGGCAGCAAGCTTTCTAGTCTATTCATAATTTTGCTCTTTCTTCAGCTACCCTTCCCCCTACAAGAAAAAAAATAAATCTCCTTCTATTGCAGCTTCAGGGGATTGTTATTAATAATAATGACTATTAATTATAATTGTTATTATTCCCCTAAACACCAGTTAAAGTCAGAGCATTCTTCCTCCCACAAGCAAAATTCCACATGTGTATGCTGGGTAAATAGGAAACATTACAGGTAAGATATTTTATTAGTCCTCTCTTGTACAGGTGTATTATACTTCATTTCCAGCTAAAGGAGGTGCTATCGCAGCACCTCATTGAAGAAATTAGGTATGGTGTCTTTAATTCCTCTAAACCCAGTGAAAGGAACACAAGATTCATTGGTGTTTCATTTGTCCAACAGCAACACCAGTTCCGGCACCAAGGAAGCTCTGTTCCTGCAATAAAATCACAGTGTTACACAGGGCAGTGGGGGTCTTTTCTTCCCCCTATCCCCATTTCCCTTGCTGCAATCAACAGTTAAATTGATCTGACACTTTATCCATACAGCAAGGACCCCAGGGAGAGGGTGTGTATGCACTGTGTGGAGTGCATTGAGGAAGAGAGGACCTGGATGAGGGATAGGGAGTGGGTGGAAGATAAAGGGTTCAGAAGTAAAGTCATCAAAAATAATGAGACTGTTCTGCCCAGCTTCCACTGCAGCAGAGAAGAAAAGTGCCCTTTCAAATTGGGTGTCCCAGCTCCACAGCTGAAATAACTGGTCATAGAAAGCTACAAGCAAATTGCCTTGACAAGGCTGTTACTGCTGTTAAGAGTTCAAAGGTTTTGGACACTAGGTCAGTGGCTGCCAATCAAGCGGACAGAAAAAGCTGCTCATTGAGCCTGTGATTTCTACCTAGACCGCTATTATCCCTGACTATTCCTGTACCTCAGCAGCTCCTCTGATTAAACTAGCCTCCCTTTTACATCTCTTTCAGAGTGAGATTCACACACTAATTAGTTGCCTGCTCTCCACTGGGATGTCAGACCCTCAGTCAATTTATCTCTATTTCAGCCTGCTCAGAGTGACTTCCCCAGTTATCAAAATTTAATCATGCCTTCAAAAATGTTGAAAAGTGGTCATTAGAGGCAAAAGGCCACAGGATACAATATTCATTTTTCTCTATCTTCCAGTCATCCAGCTGGCATCTATAATGGATATCCTGGGGGCTCTGAGAACACGTTGATTTATGCAACCTTGCTCTTGCTCTCACTGTGGTGCACCAACCTGCTTTAAAGAACAGGATTTAACAAGGTCTGAGGTGGGAGGACATTAATCATGGTAGCATTGTATGTGAAAAAGGGTGCTGTGTAGTCAGAAGAACCCCCTACAGCAGGGCAGTTAGATTTTTTTACCACCTTCTCAGAGATAAAGGAGAGTTTGACAATTGATTAGACCTTTCTGTAACCTTGCAGTCCTGCGAAATGATGAGAGAGAAAGGGAGGGGAAAGAATGGTGAGAGGGGGAGGGAGAGAGAGACAGAGAATGATTCTCATACTGACGGTCTTAAATGTGCAATAACTTTATGATTCTTGACTGAAACTGGCTATCAAAATCAGTCCCAACTCAATACAGTCTAAAAAAGAAGATCATTCTAGGAATAAGAGTCCTTTCAGCTGTACATGTCAGAGGCAATCATGGGCACCAGCAGCCTGCAGTGACTTCCCTGAATACTCTGTATTGCACAGTGAAACCCTGATAAAAATGGCATTGGATAACATCAATCCAAGCTGTAACATTCCAAAGTAGGTTTCAGCAAAATCAACAGTGATGAATTGAAATTTGTTGACAATAGGCTGGGGGGTGAGAGGGAGCAGGAATGGTGGTGGCGTGATTATTATTCTTTCTTTTTCTTCTTTGAAACCAGAGAAATGATTTCCAAACCTTGGTGAGCACAACTGAATGCATACATTTGCATGTGATGAGACAATGCAGAATATGAAGGCAAAATCTGAGTGTGCAAATCAGATCCTTGCCTTTGCCCATGGAGAGTTCCCTGGTGAGCAATGTATATGCAAATGAGCATTGAAAACTGTGTCTCAACTAATTTGTTTACTCTATCATGACCTCGAGTGGTTTTACCCCTGGTCAACAGACAGGAGTGAAGGGTCACAAATTAAGAGCGGCTAGAGTGGGACATAACATGTTATGTCCACTCCATAGCTGCTCTGTCAATGTGACTTAATCCTGAACGGCAGTGCCCTTCCCATTTCAGTTCTGAGCTTTTCTCTCTATCAGATGCAATAATTGCCATTTTCCATTATCCTGTCCTGGGATCTCTCAAGCTGAAGAAGTCTCCTGAGCTCTAGCCCCCACCTCCTTACTGGTACTTGAGACCCTGAGGGTAAATGTTCAGCACAGTATGCAGGCATTGAGCTGAACAACTCATTACTGGTATGGGGAGGAGAATGCAACTAATCCTCATATCATGCTGGAAATTTAACCCTGGATGTCATAAGAGACTGTTCCTCTCCACATACAGAACCAAAATGAGCTGGAGAGAATATGGGGAAAAAAAAAAAATTAAAGCATTTTTCTGTCGTCGTCCCCTCCTCTCCCTCCTTTGCACTGGTGGACTGCAATCCCTTTCTTAGCTGTGGCCAGCCTGCCAGTCTTCCTCAATTTTCTGTTTCCAAAGCAGGTTGCCTCCAGCCACTTCAGAATGTGAAAGGCAATCTTTGCCCGTATTCGATACTGATCTAGGTATTGCAGGTCAGTAAAGTAAGTGACATCAGATCTTTAAAAGCTTTGGAATGACAAAAAAAAAAACAGTGCAATTTTTTTTTTATTTTTAATCTGTACAAAGACATTCCCCACAACATCTCCCAACAGAACATGGGGATGTGTTCCAGGCTATGATTCAGTCTACATGTTTCAAACACGGACTGCAATATTAGACAATGACTTCTGCATTAGGACATTAACCTATTTTTTGGTCTTTTCTGCTGCAGCAGGAAGGACATCAAACACCAGCTACTCTTCTTCAGCATGTCAGCTACTCCAAGCAAGGAGTCCACTTGTCAAAAAGCAACCCGTGTTATGATACACCATGAGACACATTCAAAAGGATTTAGACTTACAATTCAAAGGGGATATTTGAGCTGTGAACAAGAGAGTGTATGTGCCTAGCCACATTAATTTCAAACTGGATCCTTTGAATTCAGGGGTACAGGTTTACAAAAACAAATCCTGTGTACATTAGACAAATGTAGACAGACATAGCATTTGTCTTGGGCTGTGACAGGCTGAGTGATACTGCATGGTCACTCAGTTTTCAAATGAGGCTTAGAGAGTTCTCCTACAGACCCTGTTGTCCAAGGTGGGATATGTGAAAAGCCCCCTGCATCCCACACTACATGTATTTCTGGATGAACTGTAAAAAAGATACAGCCAGGCCAGTTCATAAAGACCCTGTCTTCAGAATATCCCATGAAGCACATTCACCCCTTGAACGAATAATTTTGCTGAATTCTGCCCTCAGCACCTTTGCAAAAACCAACAGTGATGGTCTTGAGAAGAAATGCTCAGTTTTCTGCTAAGATTTTTGAGCTTCCTGTCAGACATACTCTACGAGCAGCTTGTATGTGTGACATCTCTCAGAAAAGAGGAAAAAAGACTTTCAAGGCAGCAAGAATGAATTTTGAACATAAGCACCAAAAAAAGGAGAGCTGGTGGGCTTTATTAAGAGACAGATTTGTCATGTTTCTTTCTTGGTTGACTCAAGATTATTCAAAGAATATTTATAAGGAAAAATATCATCTCTTTTTCTAGACTGTTACAAGGTTGACAGTGTATGAGAATGAAAGGAAATGAAGAATTCTAGAAAATATTAACTGCATGAAGAATAGTAGCCTGATAGTTTGCTAGTATTTTGGACAGCAGATATTTTATGTCAATATCTTCCCATACTGTATGTCAATAACATAGAAATAGAGGCATTAGTTGAGCTCTCTGTTTGGTAGAAATGAGTGGAAGTACAGTACTAAATTATGGTTTTGCTCCAATTGCTCTGTCTTCATGGCACTGTTGGCAAGCATGAAAGCTGTAATTTTCATTAAAAGACTCATCCAGATACTTGGCAGCAATTATATGATTCTTAGAGCCACTCAGTCACAAACAGAAAATTAACCCATAAAGCAGTGCTCATACTAGATTCATTTTCATTTTTGTTATATGTCAGTGATACAAAAAGAAAGAAGAAGCTGCAAGGATGTTTAAAATAAATGAATAACAGCAAGGCAAAGAGATGGGAGTGACTATGGAGGATAGTAGCTCAGTCTCTATCTTTATTTCAATAATATAACAGAATGAAATCAAATTAAGACCTACAGTGAAATCCATTTTCAAAATAGAAGTAAATACCCAGATTACAAGGAGAACTCAAAGGAAGAGTAACACACTTCCACTATTGTAAAAATTCTGACTATGATAAAATCAGAGGAATGTGTAGACATCCATTTGCCTGTGGGTTTGCATATGTTTATGCAGACATAAGTGAGTTCATATAATAGTGGAATGGAAAACTGTCAACTAAAAGCAAAGGAACTTATGATGTATATAAAGCACTTCCAAACAAAGACTCATGCTCTATTTTACCTACTTAAGGATCCAAACTGTCATAAAATAAGTACTTCAAGAGACACCATTTTTCAACTGGAAGATTCTAGTTGTGGACTATTAGTCAGATCCAATAAATACCAATAACAGTCATTTACATACCATGACAATACTATAGAGACAGTCGACTTACCGGATGGGAAAAAGAAAGAAAAAAACCAACCACAAACAAACAAACAAAGCAAACAAAAAAACCCAAGCCAAACAACAACAAAAAATCCCAAACTGAAACTTTACAAGTCTTAGTTCAAAGCAACACATCACAAGCCATATGACCCTGAGCCACTCGGTTACTCTGGAATTTCAGTCTGAAATTATCATTTGAGCAAATACCTAATCCCAAGAAGTTTAATTGAAACTGCAATTTTCAACAGGAAAATGCCTAAAATTTCCTGGAAGAGAAACCTTCCTGTGGAGAGGTTCAGAGTTCTTGTGCAGTTTTCAGGGAAACAGCTATCTTTCCTGAAAACTGAATAGTAAATCAATATATTGTAAATTATTGGATAGATCTACACTGATAGCAGTAAAAAATGAATTGCAAAAATAGTTCAAAATAAAAGGTTTTAAAAGAAAAAAAAATTAATTTTCACATACTAGAGTAGCTAATAGGAGAATGCACATTCAAAAATGCAGATACTGTCCATTTCACAAACAACACCAAACATTTTAAAGTAAAGTATTGTCATAAATATGAACTCAAAGATGTTTTCTAGGTTATGGGTCATGAAAGAAAAATAATAATGCATAGTATTTTTTTTTTTTTAATCAGTGTCCTTATTTCATATTATTTACTCTTATACAAGGTAACAAAGGTGCAATATTCAGAGCCACTGCTAAATCCAGGGAAACAACCAGATAATATGAATATTACTTGCCACTACAAAATACATGCTTTCAAGATAAAATAACCCACATGTTCTAAAGTAACCCACATATAGCAAAATTATGACCCTGCTATATTTATACACACGGGTGCAGTTTTCATACACTGTTATAGTCTCATATTGTATATCTTTAAATCATGCTGCAAAAGTTCCTGTCTTCCCTTAATGTCGACTCTAATTTAGGATGAACAACTATTCTCATAAAGAAAAACTGCTGCTGCTGCTGTTTATTAGGCTGCAGAAAGGTCTCACTGACTAATGTCCCAGGATTAAATGAATGTGGAATAATAAGATCTGATTTATTTGTGCTCCAGCAGGATAAAGCTGCCACTGATTTTACAAGAAACTATTCATCTGAGGGCTACTATAGCTAGTAAATTGTGGCTGTTGCTGAAATTAGTCTCCAGGCCTTTGTACAATCTACAGAGTGAAGTAGCAATGTGGTAATAAAGCTATTGTGAGTACTTGGTGCATTTAAAAGGTCCCACTTTCATCCCAGTCTTAAGGGATTCTAGAAGTAAACTTTCAGAGATTCCCACCAGCAACTCTACTGGCCTTTGCTTACAATTTACATTTCTACCTTTGGAATGTGTGGGAATTAAAAATGTAAAGATGGTACTAAAAGCAGAAGAAATATCATGATTGTGGGGGTTTGGCTTTTCTTTTTTTTTTTTTTTTTAACCTTTTCAAAGTTTAGAGTAATGTTTTCATTTCAGCATTCCAGTGGGTACACAGGTCTCCATCTAGCCCAGAAATTTTAATAAGAACAACAGTGGAGTGAATCCTCAATAAAATAGCAAAAAACCTGTTTTTTAAGATTTCCTAAAAATGTTCTGATATTTGCATTAAGATAATAATAAACTGAAAACTACCTAAATCACATTAAAAGATAAAAATTGAATTGACTGAACCAAAAGGAATTACCAAAGCTCTTTAAAAAGAAGAAATAATGGAAAAGTATGTAAATAAGAATTTAAAAGTGAAAACCATACTTATACAGGACTGGGTGCATTATATCCAGATCCAGTAAAGACTGAAAAGTAGTACATCAAATAGACAATTTCAGGGATATGAAGGAATGACTGAGTTCCATGGCCAACTCCTGCATTGAAAATAAAAGTGAAAGCATTTTCATCAAATGTATAAATCTCAACATATAATTTTTATTTAAAATTAATTACATTTCTGTCTGTCATGATTATTTCTTTAGACTAAAGATCAGATTATATTTATAAAGTTAACTTTAGTTCTCTGTCTTCTACCTATTCCCTGAATAAAATACAACAGACATCATTCTCTGACAGTTCATAGTTACTAAATTCACTTCATATGGAATAAGCGAATACACATGTTTTACATAAATTTGTACATTAGAGTATGGCAGCCCCTATTTCTTTCATAAGAAAACCCTGTTGCTGATACTGCTATAGCAATGTTGGCATGATATACAATGCTATGGAAACCAGTATGAGCAGCACGCATCACCTGAAACTCCAACAATAAGTCTCACAGCTGATTTTGAAATAACAATGTGACTGTTACAAGAGTGCCCACATAAACACACTCATTTGGGGTCCACGCCCCAAAAGGCATAGAACAAACACAATCTTAAAACTTAAATGACACCTCCTATAAAGAATACTGACACATCATTTTACCCTTCTTACTATTTTTGTTGCCTATTTTTGAAGTGAGCACTGAACTATAGAGGATCTACTTAGGCTTGGCATGAAAATTCAGACTGGGATTTCTCCAGCTAAACAGCATCCATTAGTGAATTATTCTGAACAAGCTAAAAGGGTCCTCTACCTCCAGTTCAGAATTTGCTAGATAATACTGCTCACCTACAGTGTATTTCGTTTCTTTGTATTGTAACTATAGTGACAAATTTTATTCATAAAATTTATTGCACTTAGCACTAGAGCTTTTTGTTTTCAAATGAAAGGTTATCAGCCTTTTCTTCTGTGCAATGCTTTATAATTGAGTGTTATGCCTCCCATCCTCAGCTATTCCATCCCAACTTTCAGCCTTAGTCAGTCTTTACTATATATTATAAATATTTCTCATAGTGTATACTTAATAGTGCCAAAAGCCCTACAGGGGAGGACTATTGTGAAGACAATACTATAGCTTAAAGTTCTTTTCAGGAGGGGAGATGACAGTGATCCATATACTTGAACGATCCATGATAATTTTAGGAAAACCTATCACAGCCTTTATGCTGCACATTCAGGCACAATTGAACCACTAATTTAAAAAAAAAAAAAAATAAGATTTTTCTAAGCTGTTAGGTGCTCAAGTTATTACAAAGCTCAATTCAAATTTTTAAAACTATGATCAGATTTTATACAAAAGAAAGAAATAGAATGAAAAAATTCTTTCTGTTAGTCCTCTCCCTTCAAGAACTGTTGAACATCTAGTTGTTGCAGGAGCCATACATTTTGAGGATGGGAAGAAATATAATGAAATATAGCAAAACAAATGGAGGATAAACACCAAGGCATTCCAGGATGGGAAAATAAAGTTAGTGCACAGATTTAGTCCTGGTGATATTTGATGCAGTGCTTGTCAGAATATTATCACAATTTTAATGGAGATTTCAGTGCACACATTACACTGACAAAGTACGATAACTGCTGTTTAGACACTCAGAATGGCATGAATATAGTCAACATGTCAACAATGGTGTTATAGTTTTCTAGCTAGGTGCTTCAACCCCGCCCCTCCCCCCCGCCCTCCAACACTTTTTCCAAACATTTTTGTAAACTGAAAAAAAAATCAACACATCTGCGTACTTCATTAAGGAACTTTTTCAATGAAAATCAAGTTGTTTTCAATCAATGTACCAGACATGCCAGCTAAAAAATTGTGGGGGAGAGAGATGTGGAAGAGTGTCAAAGTAAAACACTTACAGCACTGTTTACAAAAAGCAGCAAAGCAACAAAATTCAAAGATCTGAAGGTTTCTTTATTAGCTTCTGACATTGGATTTTTACAAAATATTATCACAATTATGGAAGCATGTATTTTTTCCATCATTCATAATGTGCAATGCTGGTTGGCGATCATATTCGTTTTCTTGTCAGAATAAAATGGCTACAGATTAGATACTGCTCTTTTATTGATGCTGAAATGATAAATTAACTTCTTAAGGCTCCTTTGTACCTCTATCTGTTCCTGAACTAACAGTAACACTCACCACAGTATGCTTCATCAGTCTATCTCCTGTGGCCATATTCAGTTTTATTCAAGTTTTGGTGTCATATCTAATATCGAGATAAAGTCCTAGATCTGCAGGGGAAAAAAGTCTGACAGCATGAATTAAGGTGATTAACTACTGGGAGTATAAAAGTGAACTTCTGTTTCTCTGAATGCCAAGAAATCCAAGAAAGAAGAGGTTTTTTCCTCTCTGTCCAAATCCTTTCAGTCATAGCAGTCCAAAAGCATCTTTTCTCAGACAAAGCTCTCTCAGTAGCAGTTCAAGTTGCTACTTGTTTCTAATAATTTTCTTTCTCTAATGTTTCCTTTGTTCTTTGCATTTTTTCTTTTCTTTTTTATAACCATACCTTAATTACACATTAAAAATAAACATGATGAACAATATATGTAGAGTCATATATAAAATCTGAATTGTTTTGTGGGACTGTGTTTGCTGAAAATATTGAGAGATGACAATGCTTGGGGTCTAAATTTCTCTCATATCCCAAAGAGTTTTGACATTTCATATACTTACAGCCTTGTTGACCTCTCTTCATAAACACATGAAGATCTCAGGAACAGTTTGCTGTGCATACATAGCACTCAGAAAGCTTTAATATAAGCAATTAGGTTTGTTAAAATTAATCAATTTTTTCTTTGGCAAATATTGGAGGATAATAATCTAAGAAATTTGAGTTACAGTTTTAATGTAAGGAGGAAGTTCAAGCCACAGCCCTGTTCCAGCTGGATGTCAGTGTCACGCTTGTGTGCAAACCCAGCACACCTGCTCATCAAGCCCCATGTCATCCAGGAATGTTTCAGTCATCTATGACATAGTTGTGAGAGCAGACAGACCTAAGGCATGGTGATGGACTTCACTTCTAAACACCTTTGTGACAAAGCATTTGACTAGATGCTACAGGACTCTACAGGAGAATTTTGGAATCTGGAATATTCCCCCAAAATAGACCATCTGATATTCACGATTCGTACACTTGCATGTGTTGATTAATATCATGGGTGGAGACTGGCCATCCTATATATGTTCCCAAACAGCACCAGCTGCAAGGCTGACTAAATTACACCTAAATGAGACCCTAGTAAATTTCAAAAACTAGTCTTGCAGATACAGACATAGCCATGTAGGATGACCTTTTCTGTATGTTTGTGTTGTACACAGCTTAAGATAATCAGTAGCAACAGATGGATTGTACATATGTGAGAGTGGTCAGGCAGGACCACTAACCAGGTGAATTAGAAGAACTCATCAGAACAGTTCAGGGGGTCTCAGCTGACCCATACGAAGAAGCAGTGCAAAACCCTTCACCACACAAAGACCATTGGGTTCCAGGCATTCAGTTCCACATGTGATCACTAACTTTTACAAAAGAATAAACAGAATTAGTTTTAAGCAAACAATCTGCCCATGAGTGATTGTGGAATATACTGGAAATCCAATTTAGGGTCTAGGAATTCCTACTAGATGGCAGCACTGGGCAGATAACCAGCAAGTCTAAAACGTTTCTGAGATTATCCTTGTTCTATTTCTGTAGACTTACATAGGTAAAACTCCAAGCTAATCATTTCTGAGGTATCCTGACAAATACATGGAGGAGCATTCAGAAATCCACAAAAGGACCATAAAAATGTATGAGATTACTTCATCAGGGCTCGGTAGTATAATGGCTTTTGACAAAACACTTCACTAATAGTTCTGGAAAGGATTTTTTTGTTGTTGTTCAGGTTAGTTCATTTTGCAACTTTTTTTTTTGTTTTTTTTGTGAACATAAAGTTAAATTTCTTCTTTCTATATTTATATCCACATTATTGTTCAAAATATCATAGAGCAAAGATATAGTAATTTGTTAGCATTGAATAAGAAAGCTGTTCATCCTATGTGAAATTCTGGACATATTGAACCCAATAGAAAATCCCCTATGGACAAGAATTCTCACCTCAACACTTTATATCATTGTGGTATAAATTAAGAATGAGAAAATTAGTCTAGCTAAAAAAAGCTACTGGCAACAGTTCTATGGAAATATCTGCTCAAGCTCCTAAAAGTATCTTCTTCCAATCAGTTTGTGAATTCTATTTTAGTTTTTGGATTTTTTCCCTAATATTATGGCAAACTTCCAGAAGAGTGTTAGTAAAAGATGTCTGCAACTGGTTTGCAATAGAAATCTGAAGAATTTATTTTTTATTTTAAAAAGCTAGTAATATTTAGTTGACTGCTGTTTCAGTCAATATCACAGTATTGTTAAATGCAATTTGGATATTCATATCACTCTAATAAGGAAGAAAAACAAACAAAGAAAAAAAGGCTTCTTTGCATTATACAGGAACAAAAGAGGTCAAAAAAAATTGAAATTTCTACAACTGTGTGATCAAGGTCAAAGATGAGGAAACAAATAAAAAAGTAGCAATACGGACACTGTAAAACTATACTATGATTAAAATCTCATTTTACACCAAGGAAATTGCTTGAACACAAATAGAATCTCTTCCAGCTAACTTTTCACTCTGTAAACCTTTTAGATGTTCTTGGAATGTTTGATGAAATTTTCATCCCCTGTACAATAGCCTTTTGTAGCTTTTCTTATTAGTCTGGACTTGCAGCCTGCCAGCATTAAACATTAATCCTCTGCATAATGAAACTGTGAGAATGGATTTCTATGAAATTTCACACATTTGTTAGTCTGGTGAGGAAGATGCTCATTTTCATGTCTGGTTTTCCAAGGTTTTCTGATAAAAAAAAAAAAAAAAAGCATCTCTAAAATCAAGATTGGTTGGAAACTCAGAATAGTTGCTTTTGTTCTTATTGGTGTTAATGTTTTTATTTTAAATTGAATTAAAAAAAATCCAAAATAATTTGGTAGGAAATATTTGAGTTCAAATGAAGCATATGACATGTAGCGGAGTTATTCGCAACTCACACTAGACACAACAATAGCATATGACCAGTACTATCAAAGTATGCTAGGTGCTAATTCCCAAAAAGTACATCATAGCTCATACATGCTTAGCATCACACCTGCTAAGCATCACGCCTTCTGTCATTTCTTTGCATTTGTACAGATCTAATTAGTTTTGATATAAAAACTAACCGGATGTACACATGACCAGTGCTTTCAGGCTTAAGATATTTGGGGGTGGGGTGTCCCAGATTTTAAGGCTTAGACTATTTGACTTCACATTAACAATGTAGGCATGCCCTTTTGAAGATGAAGGATTGTAGGCTGCAGTCATATTCACTTGGGAGCAGACACTGAATGAAACAACAAGGGAAGTTTTGGACCAGGTGAAACTGCATTGAGTTAGATTGCTTTGTTTTGGGGACCAAGGACAGTAAAAGCTCTTTCAACACACTCTCCTCATAGATGGAGATGCCCTTACATGCAGTCAAGGTGCATATAGATATAGATATAGACATAGATATAGATACAGATGATATAGATATAGATATATAGAGATAGAGATAGAGATGATATAGATAGATATAGATATACATATACATATAGATGATGATATAGATATAGATATAGATATAGATGATATAGAGATAAAGATAGAGGGAGATAGAGATAGAGATAGAGATAGAGATAGAGATAGAGATAGAGATAGAGATAGAGATAGAGATAGAGATAGAGAT
>JAWMRD010000085.1:38486453-38501919 GCA_035584875.1 Syndactyla subalaris
TCTTTCTTTCTTTCTTTCTTTCGTTCTTTCTTTCTTTCTT
The DNA here is from genome assembly GCA_035584875.1 of Syndactyla subalaris. Lineage (NCBI taxonomy): Eukaryota > Metazoa > Chordata > Aves > Passeriformes > Furnariidae > Syndactyla > Syndactyla subalaris. The sequence goes on from JAWMRD010000085.1 coordinate 38,486,494, forward strand.
TCTTTCTTTCTTTCTTTCTTTTCTTTCTTCTCATTTAAACAGTTTGACTCTCTGGAGAGTATTTTCATTGCTTTTATTCCTGAAAGTATAAAAATCAGTAATTTTTTCAGCCTTTGGCCTTATTTGTATACATTGTATCATTTAATAAGGAAATGAGATAAGAAAGCAGTCTCTGAATTAGCAAAGACTCTTCACTGGCAAAAAAAGAATTTTCTTAGTTAATTAGTGATGATTAATCCTGCTTTACCTCTTCAGTATAATATCTGGTTTAGCACTATGCTAAAATCCTGTGGTTTCTTTGCATTTAATTCACTGAATGCAAAGTATTTCTTCAACTCATTCTTTAGCAACAGCCTTCTATATATTTCATCATGAGAACTCAGGTCCTAATATTCTTTTGCTCATGTGTTTTGTTTTTTTTTTACTTTGTAGTGAAGTATCAAGCCAGAATAATGCAACACAGTGTCTAAAATTACATCTTTCAATAGTCATGTAGGCATGTATTGCTTAGCTTGGATTTATCTCAAGCCCTAGATACTGCAGTCCAATCTGAGAATGAGTGCAGACAGTAGACATTGGAAAATATGTCCTTGTGTAAACACAATATAGTTCAACCTGTTTGTCAGGATGGAAAGGTGTATGAAAGGACACTGCGCTTGGTGCTCCAAAGGGAAAATATTATGTACTATACAAGGCAGATTATTAATCATAGCTGATATTTCTGGACAATAAAGTAGAGTAATCCTTGTGAACAATCTTTCTTCAAGAATAAAAAGGGAAAATAAGGAACTGTCAGTATAATATGAAAAGACATAGCCTCACATAGGACAAAGCTAGGAATGCTTCAGAAATCTCATTTATAAAGCAGCTTAATACTTGCTACTTGGTTTATTGTGGCTAAGGTAATTTTTTTCTCTTATTGTATCAGTCTTATTTCTTTGCTTGCATCACAGATACCTGGGCTCCCTGCAAAGTTGGCAAACCTGCAGTAAGTGAAAGCACTTGTCCATTTAGGCTTTCAAAGCTCACAGGGTTAGATCATTTCTCCCACAGAAGGGAAAATGTTGGTATAATTTCCTAAACCCCAGGACCTGAATGTCCAGACAGTGATACTGTTACCCACTCCTACAATACACTTAAGCTGTTACATGCCTGATATGTACCAGTATCATGTGATGAAATACAAATTACATGACGAGACACAGCAGGTTTAGTTTTAAACAAACATTTCTCATCACAAGGAATGTACTGAACCAATCTGGGGTCAGCTTATAACTTTAGGGTAGCAACACTGGGAATTCATGCAATTGAGTATCTTACTCATATTCTGAGTACACAGTGTCAGGAGCCCAGTAAACCTACTGTGACCTTGCACAGAGGCAAGTTCCTTTGCATATTAACTGTGCTTCATAAGTATGACACCTTTCTAAAAGCAGGAAACTAATATGTTGAGGTGAAGAGAAAAAAGATCCTTAAAAATTTAAGTTCAAAACAGTGAAGACAAAAAAATACATGAAATTCTTTAAATTGCAGCTAGACAAAAAACACTTAAAATTTCATCTTCTGAAAATTAAAATCAACTATTTATCATTCCCCAAGGAAAATATCACCAAGTTTTTCGACAGAAACCCTGAACCTTAACTAATCTGGGACAGAAATGTGGCCACAATTTCACTAGGGCCAAAATGTTCTTATTTTTCATCATCCTCCTGGGAGGCATGCAAGAAAGCCTATAATATTTCAAGTGCTTTATTGCTAGTGCACAATTTCAGGTTAAAGATAAAAAGCATTTTTTTCCTTCTCTGGGATGTTTTCTTGGTGAGTGAGTAAAAAGTAAGGGTGGCAGGAAATTGTTTTGATCAGGGACACTTGGTACCATATTGTGGCTTTGCACCCCTTCTGCCTGCAGATGCTAACTGTCCAAGGAGTTCTGAACAACGCTAGACTTTCCCTGTCCCTCCTGCCTTCTCCACCCTCATCATCTTCTCAGTCTTCTCCATCCTCATCCCGTCCTCCACTGCTTTTTTCCCGTCACCATCTCTCCCCAGAGGCTCACTGCATAGCAGTGGAGGGTACAGTACTGCGCAAACAGCAGAAAGGGCTCCCAGAAAAAGGCAGAGGTGTGTTGAACATACAGGCTGCCGCTGCTCAGATTCTGGTCACTCTGGATATGCAATTGGATTTGGCCAGGTTTGAGTAGGAGCATGTTCAAACTCTTTGTGCAGGACAGTCTGTCCTCTGACAGCATGTTGTGTCAAGGTGGGTCATCAGTCTCCAGCTAGCCTAGTCACTGGCCTCATTCCTCTCCTTAGTCAGAAATAGATGCAGATTGCACTTATGGTTAAAACAGGTAGGTAGGGCACATGTTTTCTTAAAGCATTTACTAGCAATCCATGAAGAAGAAAGCAGCAACAGGTCACCTTCAAAGAGAGGGTGCTGCTTCCCTTTCCATGGAGTGGCACTGCCTTTGCTAAGTATACACCACATATAAACCATCGGAAGTTTCAGGTGCAACCTGAGCCCTTGAAAAGTGACCATGTTCAGTTACAGTCATTTACTGACTGAAGGGCTCCCCTTCACCTGTCTCATTTTATGCCCCAAGCTTAGTGCTCCCCAGTTCCATATGGCAGGGGGTGGATAAGCTCAGACTGCTGCCAATGTTATTACGTATCCAACAAGTCAACAGCAAATTGTCAAGTGGCACCTTTCAAACACTCCACAAATGTCATTTATTTTAAAATATTTGTTTGAGTTTAAATTTTTCATATAAAATACAGAATTAATGTGGCTAACACTGAAAGCAAGAAATATTTTATGAACATACTTACCATGATGGAGCATTTTAAGAATGCTCCTATAACACTTTTCTTTGTTGTCTGATCCAGAGCTTAGTGAAGTAGGATTTAATTTTTAGTGTCACCATGAAATGCAGTGTACAGCATATAAAATGTTAATGTAATGCATAAATGTGCAATTAAAAAAACCAAGGTGATATGAATAAACAAGTATTGAACTGGTGAAGTATTCCACAGTTTACAAGTGTCATTAGGAAGAAATATGATGGATTCTTTGAACCATTCAATTTTTGACTTGCTTAATTCCCTTATTTTCCTCTCTTCTGATCTCTGAACTAAAGTTTCCAGTCTGAACTGAGAGAAACCAAATATTTATTAAGCCAAACAAAATACTGCTTTATTAATGCAAAGAGCACTGGACTTTCTCTAGATGTGAACTGATCTAACTCCAATGCCATCAGAGAAGCTACACCACTTAATATCAGCTGAAGCTTAACTGAACATCTACTTTTGGGTAGAAAATACCAATTAGTGGCAGTCTAGAAGGACAACCAGAACTGTTAAATTTGTTTCTCTTCTTTTAAGTGGATGAAAATTAAGAAGATTTTTTGTTTGAGATTCAACATTCTCTTATTTGCATCTTTTTTTCACAATACTTTTGGCACCCATATTTGCATGACTGACATAGCCCCAGCATGTATTGACTCTTGTGTTTGACCTTGTCTTGATTCAGAATCTCATATATAAAACCTACATTTTGCAAGATTCCAGCAACTTTCAAAAACATGTTTTCTCCACTAGTGAACTGAGTAGGACAGTATTTCCCTGCCTCATAAAACAGGGTGAATATACTGAACAGTCCAGATTGACAGATGTTAAGCAATATGGTCATTGAAACGTCTAGGCTATAAGACAGAGGTATGAATAGAGTTCAAAATGTCCTGTTATTATAATCAATACATAAAGCTATGTTTCAATAGGATAGTCAAAGTCAAGTGAATACAGAAACATTTTTTCTCTTATTTGGACTACAGCTGTACTGTCTGTACTTCTTACATAATTAAATTAATCAAAACTGTTTATCAGTGTTTTTTCAGCATAAGAAAAGAAATGTTAATAGAATATGAACAAAACTTTTTTTCCTCCATTTTAAATGAATAACAGTGCTAAACACTACAGCTCTGTACCACTAGGTTTTTCTGATAGAGCATGTTATTACCTTGTTTCCAGGCCAGATGGTAGAGGCTGGCTAATGAGTTTTTTGGACTTGAATCTCTCTGTGTTTGACCATTCAGGTCCACACACTGCACAGGGTTTAGTCCTGTTGTCCTTAATGCTCAGTTCTATATTTTTCATTCACCATGGGGATTTTATTTGAACTCTTTTTTTTTTTTTTTTTCCCCACTGTGCCTGAAATATTGGGGCACAGTTATCAGGATGAAGCTTTTATAGTATCATGTTGGTGGTAGATGTTGTGTAGTCTGGAGTGTCTGAGGGTAAGTGAGGTCACTTAGAAGTGTAATGTAGTGTGATATGATGCATGATACTATACAAATGACAGAATAACCTCGTTAGGTAGGCAGAGGCAAACCTGGTGAAATCTAATATTTGTTGCTTGCACTGAGAGATTGCCGTAGTGTCCCATGGGGAACCAGCTTGTTCACTCTATAGGGGACTGAGCAATGAGTTTCTATCCAGAGGTTGCTGTTGTGGTTTAACTCCAGTAGGCAGCTGGGCTCCACACAACTCCTCTCCCTCTCAGTGGGATGGGGGAAGATACAGAAGAATAAAAGTGTGCAAATGCTCATGAGGTGAGATAAAGACAGCTTAATAATTTTTAACAAGGAGGGGAGAGGGAAGAAAGAGGGGAAAACAAAACCAAGAACAAAAAATTATCCAGAGAAAACAATTGCTCACCACCTATTATCTGCTGAGCATGGCATCATATGGTATAGAATATCTCTTTGGTCTGTTGGGTTTGTCTGTCCCAGCTATGTCCCCTCCCAACAACTTGTGTACCCCCAGCCTCCTCACTGGTGAAGTGAGGACCAAAAAATTCCTTGATGCTGTGTAAACACTGCTTAACAGTAATGAAAACATCCCTGATTTATCAACACTATTTCCAGCAAACCTAGAACACAACTCCAGGACTAGATATTGTGGTGAAACTTTACACTTTCCCAGCCAAAATCAGTACAATTGTGAAAAGCTGCAGAATCTGCACCCCTTCATCTCTCTTTCTGGTCTTGTGTATGAACACAAGAGAAATGCAAAAACTAAGACACAATATAAGATTTTTGGATAATTTCAAGTTCTCTTTATATATGTTGTATATTTGTCTTTGACTTATCTGTTTTAGACATCTGATTTGGAGAGTAAATTGTAAAATCATGTTTTGTAGCAAGAAGTGACAGAAAATTATATTTGGAGAAAAAAAAATTGACATTCAAAAATCAAAGATTTCTGTTATCTTGTATATTAGCAGTGGAATGTTTAAGTATTTAACAGTGCATAACACGTAAAATTTGAAACAATAACCAATCTACATAAGCTGTTTTAATGGGCAGGTGGTAGCAATGATTCATTTCTCTTCAAAAGACAGTGAAAATATCATAGTCATCAAAACTATGATAGTATAAAGACATACACTCTTTAGATCTCCTTCTCACTTCACTGACCACCCACTTCAATAGAGTTATAAAAATAACATAAGAAGTATTATCTTCGTATCACAGGTATGTGATGTGTTCTTATCTTCATTTTATTCCAAAGTGTTTAAATTGTGACTTTCACTTTGAATAAGTTAAAACAATGGTCTTAAATGTAACTGTCTAGATAATTTTTAACAAGACCTGGACCAACACATTTAAAGCTAGAAATTAAGTCATAGGTTCACCATTTCTTTCACTTTTGCATATCAACATTAAATTTACTGTCTGAATTCCTACAATATTTTAGAGTAAAAAAATTAGAGTCCTGCAGCCAGACCCAGTTCAAGGCATCACACAGTTTACACTGAGTAACTCCCACAACTGCAAAGCTCATATCTCACAATTGTCAGCAAAATTGCATCTGTCTTATCTGAGGCACTATGAACCAGGAAATCTGTATTCAGACTGCAACAGGTGGGCTGAGGGATGAGTAGAGGTGATCAGCACCCACAGAGATGGGGAAAGAGTTGTAGCAAGAGGCAGGCAAGATTTGTCATCATGAGAAGCAGATCCATCAAACCCAGCAATCTCCTGTCCAAGCCCTCTGCTCACTTAGTTTGAGATTAATGTCCATCTCATACCAGATGCAAATTTGTTCTTCAAACCCAGATACTCCTCCCTCTGCTCTTGCATAGAAGTTTTTCCAGGTCTGATTTCATTCCCAAATATTAAAGCCATGGCAGATTGATAATATTTTCATTACCTCTAATATTAGTAGTAGCAACAGTATCTGTATTAGCACTATTAAATAGCTCAAGTAAGCATCTCCTAATTCCAGAGCCTTGGCAAAAAAACTTGGGAACAGGAAACATTCCTGTTGGTCCTGTGAGAGTATTCACCTTTCAGCAGTGCAGTATGTAGTCTTACCAGACTTCAGAGAGCCCAGAGGGAAACGCTGATGCAACTTGGCTACTCCTCTGAAACTTGTTTTTGAAGTTTTTCTTTTGCACAAAAACTAGAGGTTTAGTTTTAAGCTCCTGCCTTCTCTTTTGAGCTGTCTTTGACAACTCTGTCCAGAAAAAGAATACTAAACTCAGATCTCAGTTGCAGTTACAAATCTCTGTGGAAGTCATTGTACAAGATCACTTTTTATGCTATTTTTAGTGTGCAACTTTAACCTTGCAACACAAGTTACACAGATGGAATTGATTGCAGCAATATTATCTTGAAAGTTTATGAGAGCACACTTGATCCAGCAGTAGATTATGCAAGAGATGAGCAAACCAAAATCCTGTTAGCTTAAGAAGGAGACAGTTTGCACCTTACAATACAAATCATAAGGTCAGACTGGATTATAAACTGGATTCTAAAACTTACCAAGCATACTTTTTCTGTAACAGTCTGCTGCAGAAGGAACATTTTTTTTCCTCATATGCAAGCTATACTTTATGTTGCAGTGTTTTCCTCAAAGGTTCTATCTCTTAGAAGGACAAAACAGTCTTCTGAAGAAACTCGAAAGAAATACTTTTCATTTAGAATAAATAATATGTATAATGGAATACTTATTTAATTAGATTTAATTATTTATAACAATTCATTATTTATGCATAATAAATTTTGTTAAAATATTTTCAAGTCAGATCAGCTCTGGTCAGAGGAGTTTCTATTATGAAACTATTATATGTAAACAAAAAAGATGGTGAAGAAGAATTGTAAGGTCTTTGGAGAGTATGGATGAATTTTACTTCTTTTAGCTCCTTGACACCACTTTTACAAAAATCTTTTTACATTGCTTTTCCTTTGTGTTCCTTCCTACCTACCCACTTGCCCTTCTCTGCATTTTTTCTCTTATTCTTCCTTTGAATTTATTCTTTTTTTTTTTTCCTCTGATACAAGAAAAGAATGCCAAAAACCTTTTACCAATGTACCTCTATGTTTCTGTGCCAAGGATTTAAGCAGAAATCTTTTGGAGGACATGGATGCTCTCCATGAACATCCACCTCTTTTTTTTCTTTTGGGTTTGTTTTTGTGGGTTTTTTTTGTCCTTTTTCTAATCATTCTCCATTATCTGTTCCAATGCCCATCTCAACTGTATGAATCTCATGAGAAAGACGACACCTGGAAATGCATGTGGGGTTATTTCAGTCCTTCCCAAACTATAATATTCTCAAGGAGCTTAAGTTTCCTTTTTCAACAGAAAAGATAAATAACTGTATACAAAGCAGTCCAGTTCCTCTACTAGAACTTTACCACAGCACAGCAAATCAGCACTTAACATTGGTGCCATTAAAAATTAGAATTAGCAAAATTTAAGATAGTTCTAACACAATGACTTTTCATTGAAAGCTGCTGCTTGGTCAAAAAAATGGAATGATCGGCAAACTCTTACCAAAAAGATAGGCAAAATTCCACCAGAAAACTTCCTGTTTTCCCATCACTTCACTTAACACCTACGGATGACGCCACACTATCACAGACATGGCTGATCTTAAGGCTAGGGACCACACAGCCTTCAGGCTCAGAGATGGAAGAAAGCCCTAAGCTGAATAGGCATTTAAAAGGTGTCTGAATTTCCTCCAGTCTTTGGTATGATAGCCCAGTATGGCAGATCACTGTGACTCCAAGAGGCAAGGGGAGTTACTGGCATAGACAAATGATATTTAGATGGTGGCTTGTTCACAGACTATGCCTTCACCTTCCATGGTATCTGCAGACTGTCTATGCCACTGTTTTCTGAGTAGAAGCTGTAAGATTTTACAAGGAGTGGAACAATGGCATGAAGAGGTGTTTTGTTTCTAAACTTCTGGGATTAGTAAAGGTCTTTTCATTGGAAAACATTTTTCAAAACCCAGAGAATTTCTAAATACTTGGAGATAATTGATACAAACCAAGGCATTTAATCAACTGAAAGGCCCCATTCAAAAGCATTTCTGTGCAGCAAAGAAGTCCAGAGAGCACTTTATGCAGCATCCTTCAGTACTCTGTCTACTAGCATTTTAAATGACTCAAGCATCGAATGAGCATCCTTTGGGAGGCAGTTTCACAAACCAGAACACATTACACAGAAAAGACAGCCTAAAATGCTCTCTCTAAGGTAATCTTTCACTCTGGCATACCCTCTCAGCCCTCTTGCAGCATTATGAAGTTGCTCTCATACCTCATGTAACCAGGTGGAAGTCTGATGAAACAGGAGGTGCTGTCAGCTCTACAACGTTTATAACATTTTTGTTGTGAGATGAACTTTTATGATTGTTATGCACTTAAGCTAAACTATGACATGCAGGAAGGAAACAACAATCTTACTAAGACATACTGTTCAGTTTTGGAAAGATATTTTGAAACAAAGGAGGGAGAAATGGCATGATCCTTGACATTTGTAGTCTTAAATTGAAACACCCAACAAAGAAGCCAGGATGTTTCACCCTCTAGGAAGAAAGGATTAAGCAGAATCCAGTCCTGAAGGGCCTGGATCTTTCAATTGATTTGGATTTTCTAACCAGAAATACTAGAGAGATACTTACAGATATGAGAACAGTAACAAAGTGAAGAGTGGTATGGAGAAATGAGAGGAATCTGAAAGGCAACGAACTAACACTGCCTACATATATCCCCACAAGTACTGAACATCTGCAGGAGACACACATGTAAATGGATTAGAGCTCTGGAATACTTAGCAAGTTCTCCATCTCACTGCAGTATATAGAATAGATAAATAAAGAGTGGGCATATGTGATATATATTTACATCGTGCATTAGACTTTAAAATCTCTGTCTAACTGAATGCATTAGCCTGTATTTTCTGTTTATGCCTCTGGGATGCCATGGAAACACAGCACTGAATCCTAATGGGTCTCTCCTGGCAATAAATAAACAAAGTCTTTGTCTATTCATGTTTCAATTTCTTTCTTTTCCTTTATTTCATGTAATTTACAGTTTCAGAAGGAAAACAGACTTACCCCCACCCATTGTCTTTGATGAAAATAAATGCAAAATGCTCCTTCTAGTGGCCACTGCTGCTTTCTATACAACTGCTACTGCCATGGGTAAGCAGTGAACACCATCTATTTGTGTTGAACTTCCTTCTAAGGAAAAATGTGGCCTTTATAATTGAACCTAAAGTCAGGGTTGTTTTGTTAAATTGCAGACTAACCTAAAGAGCACTTAATATACTTGTTGAAATTGAAAGCTGTTCTTTTCCTTGCAACTCTGAGAGGCTACAGACAATCCCTTTTTCTTAACAACATTCATTGCCTTTAAACTGCTCCTCCAAAGCAATGACACGCTATCACTTCCCATGCTCCAGAGCTTATTAAAGCAAACCAAAGCAATCATCCCCATCAGGCTAATGCACAGGAGCAAGGTGAAACTCTAAGCACCAAGTGATAGAAATACTGAGTATCACACAGCATCAGTTTGCCATCTGGCACCTGCTGTCCCTGTCTGAAATGAATAAAGTCATCTAGAGGGGATGTTGTGCAGTAACATGAGTAATAGAAAGGCTGATAATTATCTGTGTGGAGAAGTGTGCAGATTTAATTAGACTACTCAAATCTGAAGAGTCACTGAATCCAAAGGCAGCAACCTCAGCTGTGGAGGGCAGCCATATGGTTGCTCTCAAGCTTTCAGGTCAGACTGAAATTGAACAGGGATCTTCATCACTAATTTAGAAATGCAGAGCCATGTGTTTGACTCTGCATCTGTCAGGCAGTTCTTGGGCAAGAACTACAGCAATACAAGGTATGCAGGTTTGGTGCAGTGCATGCTGGAGTCCCTATTCTACCAGGTCTGAATAACAAGCTGGCTTTTCAACCACTCCAGCAGAGACAGCAGATCAGGCCTGGGAAGAGGAAAGCAGGAAGAAAGGACAAGGGTACAAAATGCCCTTATAAGGCCCCTCGGGTGTATGGGTCTTTAGTATAGGGGTGAAACTGGGACACTTTTTAAAAGCCTTCAGCCTCAAAAATACACCCGGGCTGATAAACTGAGGGAGATCGCCTGGGTGGTGCAACAGATTTTAGTATGAATCCAACTGATATCGTGATAAATTACTGTACAGGGGACCAGGTGGTGAAGAATCAATCTTGGAAATGATGGGTGCAGTATGTGAGTCTTAAAAACCTTCTCTCTTACCCTTCTCCCAAACTGAGTTCATGCACATAAATTAAAAGTCATGGATTGCTTTATATTTGTGCTTTTATTTTTTCTGCTTCCAGAACAATAAGACAAGTTGTTCATTCATACTCAGATTTTCCTTTTTCTAAGCTGACCAGTAGGCTAGGATAATAAATATTTCAACCTTGAAAAATAATAATATACTTAATGCTGGCAATTCCTGCAAAATCAAAAAATAATAGTCAGAATCCACATAATACATAAGGAAATTATTCCTCTGATTATGCCCTTCTTCCCTGCTCTCAGCCATGCCTATCAAGATCTGGGCACTGCTTCCAAAAGTTCTCTAAGGCCACAAATGTTTTTATCCAAATACCAAATAATTATGTCATTCACATATTCAGATCCATCTTTTCCTTATGCACTTGCTTATCTACCTCTTCCAGTTCCTTCAGTTCTCCTCTCTGTGCTTCATCAATTATAAGCATGGCCCACACTATAAGGTGAATGCTTTTTATAACACAAAAATACTTTAGATGTATGGCAGTTTTTTCTTGAGTGAGATTTTTTTTCCTTAGCCCTTTTTCTGGTATTTTTGTATTTAATGCCTCTGATGGACAAGGGCAAATACATCACACAAGATCACCAGGAGCTCCTGAAACCACATCAGGTATTTGCCAGAGCTGTCTAGTACAGTTCACAGAGTATCTGTGAACTGGAGTTAGTTCAACAAGGGCCAAAGATAGGACACCTATTCCTCTGCTTTATTTATTCAGTCATCAATTTACTTCCTGTATTTTCTTCTGCTCTGAGGACTTCATGCCTTTTTTTCTTAAACCAATGGGAGATTTTTTTAGATAGTTGCATTGTTTCATATTGTTTGTTGCTTTCCCACCTTTTCACATAGTAATATCTTTAAAACAGACACATGGATATTCACATAAGCAAATAATTTAAACCTTGTTACCCAATCCTTATGCCACACTGTCTGTTCTCAGGCTGTGTTCTTTTGAGTGTATCTACATATGATCCTTTAAAAATACTTTTGAGACTTAAAAAATCAATGTCAAACTGACTCATCTAATTTCCTTCAATTCTTTTAGCTCCTTTTCAGAAGTAATTGGAGTGCTGCATTAGTTATTTCTCTGGCCTCCAGAGACTTGTCCTATTTTCTAATTTTTTTTTCCCAGTTTTTATTTTATTTTTCTCCATTCTGATCTGCATCTTATACCTGGTCATATTCAAGACCTTTTAAAGGGTTCAAGACCCTTCATTCAAGACACCATCAGCTTAAAGATCGCACTCTGTCTACATGCTTTTCAACTCCCATTGTTACAAATAACACCAAAAGTATCTAGAATCAAGAGACTAGAGAAAAAAATATTTCCATTTTCTTTACTTTGTACACTTGAAAGTACTTCCTTCTGCAGATAGCTACAGAGTTTTCCTCATTTTAACTAGCTTCACCTGGGTTTTGCATAAGTCATTCAAACAGGTGCATGTAACAGAACAGCACAGCTTAAAATAATAATAAAAAAAAGTATTAAAAACACCAGGAGGATCTGTGAACAAATGTAGTGGCAGGAACTGTTTTGAAGTCATTTTCTAAGCAGACTAAATTTGAAATCATTATTAGCTGTTCAAGTGGAAAGGAGAGAGCAACCTGTGCTCCCAAAGAGGAGCGATGCTAAGTCCTGCAAGAGATATGTTTCCTTGCAGATCCACACTGCAGGTGAAAAAGGTCTCACAACTGGTCCTCCTCTATGGAGTTATGTGAAGGTTACAGAGCAGTTACCTGGTTGTCTGAGCATCAGTGTGAACCCTTTCCCCTCTTTCTCTTTTCTGACAATAAAATTTCTGATTTGCTCTTAGCCTATCATCCTACAGCCAATTGCACTTAGGGAGCTGCTGACCACAGAGCAGCACATTCCCCATTCCAGACTGGGCAGTTCAGTCACCCTGCCCAAGGAGCTGGTATCCACAAAACTATTGGATCTCCACAGAAATTCCCCAATATAGGCAGCATGACTAAAACTGCTTTGTAGACTCAGCCATCAGGGACAGCAGGTGCCCACCCACATAATAGTGAAATGCAGGGTACTGCTTTCCCAGAAGTTCTGACCTCAGGGCAGGGATTGGAGCTAGATCTATCTACTTTTCCCCAAGCAGCAGAACTGGTGCAACTTCGATCCCTGATGTCTTAGTTTAAAGACAAATGCCATGATGGAGACTTCAATACATGAGTTCCCTCTATTTTTAAAACCTTTCCCTTTTTCACCAACACAGAGAGACAAAATGTGAGGAGATAAAAGTTAAAAATAACACTTTAGTCATAAGAAATAGAGCAGTAGCAACAACAATACAAACAGAACAGTTTACACCAACAACAGATGGAAACTGCCTCTAGTCTCTTCCCCTTCTCTGTGCCCTCTCAAAATTCCAGGGACAAAAAGACAAAAACTAGAAAAAAAATATTTGTCCACAAGAAGCTATACTATTAAACTGCCCACTCTTGATCACTTGGTCACTCTCAGATCCTGACTGTAGCAGCAGTGTTAGTGTAAAGGCTCTTTTTTGCCTGTTTCACAGTTGCCTCTGACCCTGTCATTGATCCGCTTGGCTCAGCTGAGGTTTGGACTCTGGCAGTGCCAATCAGCCACTCAACAGGCTCTCTCCCTCCTTCTACAATGGCAGTGTGGTCCCGGCTGCAAAAATGGTGGCAAAATCCTTTCTCCAAGGTGACAGCATCTGCAGGCAGCAGCAGCTTGGGACAGTCCCAGGTGACTCTCAGCAGGAGACCAGCAACAGGGACAGTGAGATTCACAGCATGTGAAGTGTTAGTTTCATTTTTTTCTCTCCATTTGCAGTGGAGTCAGTCCTGAGTGGATCTCTTTCCAGACTAACTGGCAGGGGTGCAGGGACATGTGATGGTATAGCAGATATTCCCAGGGGTGACTCCAACAGCCCTTGTGTCTCTTTCCCTGTACCTCTTGCTCTCTCTCTCTCTCTCTCTGCTTCACCAGACAGAAAAACTTGGTTCTGACAAGATGGATTGGGTAACACTTTCACCCTTGGCTGTGGCATGAGGTTCACTCTAAAAGGAACAGTATAGCAAAACACTGTTGGAAAATGGAATAGAAAACAAAATCTACTTTAACCATAACACCTGTGTCTCACCAGTCAACAGACTTTCACAAATGGATCATTTCCCCCTTCTCCTCAAGGCCTCTACACTTGTCACGAACAGGGCATTCCAGGATGAAAAGTACTTTCTAAATGTTCTCTCCAGTGTATCCATACACAGCATTGTGTACAAGATCTGGAGAAAATTTAGTGGCAGAATGGCAAGGTGATGAGTAACAATTTCTGCTTGGAATATTGCCATAATCAAAGAGTGTAAATATCTTTATTTATTAATTTAGCACAACTATGCCATACTTCCAATAGTATCTGATCAAGAAAGCAAATGAGTTCCTATATATTAGTCTATATATTTTGAGTAGGGATAGAAGGTATTAACGTCATACAAATCCTAGTGAGAACTCATTGTTTTTCAGTTCTGCTTGTTTGTTTTTGAAAAAGGGAATTTCAAAAAAGTGGTTCAGTGTATATCTAGGATTTCAAAAATATCTTTGAATAACCGTGACTACCAAAAAAAAAAAAAATCCTAACACACAAAATCAGGATTCCAGATCTAGTACACTTTTCAAATTAATTATTTGTTAAATTTCCATTTTGCTTGGGGTTGGCATTTTCCAGTAGATAAAGAACTTACTAAAGTTCATAGCATTTGTTTCTATACCAACTTGCAATCAAAGGGGAATATACCAAGTACAGAATTTAATGGATTCATTAACTTTCAAGTATTTAACTGACTTTCAAAATTTCAATTTAGAATCATAGACTCATAGATTCATTAAAGTTGGAAAAGCCCTTGTCATGGGGTTTAGTTTAGATTCTTTTGTAATTGTCCCATACCACCAGGAGGGAGACCCTTGCTCATAATGGCATGCAGCACTGCTGCCACTGGTACTGGACCTGCCAGGGAGGAGGCCGTTCTTCAAGGCACTTGCCAAAAACAGAGCAGGGAAACTGTTATAGTTTCAAAACTCAGTTGGAGTTCCTTCCAAAAAGCTTGGAGCCAATGCCTCAGTGTCAGTAAAGGTGGTTAACAAAGGGCAGTATGCATATCCTGATGTTAACAGCTCTAACTAGAGCCTTTTGTTCTGATCTCTCCCCAGGCCAGAGGGGGAGGGACAACTGGCTGGGGTGGGGGACAGGGTCAGGGTTTCTGCACTTTCTGCACAAATCAGGAGTTCATCAGCTCAGCGTGGAGGAGAGAGGATGGGGACACACATGAGGTCCAGCATCACTGGGGAACCAGGATTGTGTCTTTTGCATTCTGGCCTCGCCAATCACCCATGGACACCACAGAGACTGCCGTGAGGGAGAGAACATGCCTGCTTTCTACACTACAGAAGCTGGGTTTCTGCTGTTTTTGCCATCCACCCCACGGGAACTGGCCCTGCAACTGCTCCTGCCATTCCCCTGAGAGAGAGGCCAGCTGTCCGGGTGTGACATCGCCATCTGCTGTCCGTAGATATAACTGCAACCCCCGAGAGAGAGAGCGGCCAGCAGTTGAGGTGCAACAGCACCACCTACTGTCTGTAGACATAATTGCATTTTCCCCCCTTTTGGGGGGTAGCCAAAATACATTTTAACTGTTTGCCTTGTTGTTTGGGGGTGGATGGGTTTATTACAAACTGTTGTTGTTTGGTTCTTTCTGGATATAGATAGATAGAGATAGAGATAGAGATAGAGATAGAGATAGAGATAGAGATAGAGATAGAGATAGAGATAGAGATAGA
>JAWMRD010000085.1:38502019-38535963 GCA_035584875.1 Syndactyla subalaris
AGAGATAGAGATAGAGATAGAGATAGAGATAGAGATAGAGATAGAGATAGAGATAGAGATAGAGATAGAGATAGATAGATATAGAGATACAGATAGAGATAGATAGATATAGAGATACAGATAGAGATAGAGATAGATAGATATATATATCTGTGTATTGCAGTTAAGAATTGTTATCCTTTCATATATATATATATATATATATTTCCTATTTAAAATTCTGTTTTCTAAATTTAAAGGAGAGGGATTGTTTCTTGGCCAACATAGATATCTTAGTTCTTCTCCCCTTGAACTAAGACAGAAACAATACAAGAGTGGATTATCACTGAAAGTGGTGTGGGAGTTGGAGGGGGATAAGAATCACTGGCAGCATGGGTACTGTCCCTTTGTATCCTATCCAGCACTCCACAAGAAGGTGGTACCTTGCCCATCCCAGAGCCCTCTCATCCACACTAGTATCCCAGTGGTTTGCCACCATCCTGCTCACTCCTGAAGGACCTCCCCCACCAGAGCCATGCCAGCTTTTGTCACAGTCTCTGCTTCCCTGACCTGGGATTGTTCAGCCATGTTCCCTGTTGGCATGATGCAGCCCTCTCCTCCACACTGTGACCACTGCCACTGCCAACTATTTGTCACATCTGCCAGATTCCTCTGTGCCCATCAGGGCTTGCCCACCTCCTGGCATCCTGCTGGTCCCAGCCTGTTCCCCACTCTCCACTCCCTACCACCTGAAGTGAGGCGCGCATCCTGAGCACCCAGCCCTGGCACTGCATGCTGGAACTCTTCCTGCCACTGTTGCCACCATTGCTCTTGCTTTCCTCATGCGAGCACCACAGTGCCTCTGGTCCACCTCACACTCCTGGATCAGCTTTCCCAGCTCAGCAACATGGAAGTGGATTTTGGGGTGATATTTGTTTTCTGTTACTGTGTGTTTGTTGTTTTATTTCGTTTTTTTGCATTTTGTTTTTAAGTAAAAATTGTTACTTTGTTTCTACTTCTTCCTTGTAAATCTCATAATTTATTTTTAAATTTAAAGTAAGTCCAAGAGGGAGGAGTCACTATTCCATCAAAGGTCCTGCCTCCTTGGCAACAATGTCTTTAACCCAAGACAGACCTCCAAGATCATCAAGTCCAAACACTATTATGCCTACTAAACTAAACCATAACACTAAGTGTCATGTTCAGCTGTTTCTTGAACACTTCTAGGCATGGTAACTCCACCACCTCCCTGGGCAGCCCATTCCAGTACTCAACCACCCTTTCAGTGAAAAAGTTCTTCAAAATGTCTGATCTGCAACTCCCCCGGCACCAGTTGAGGCCGTTTCCCCTTGTCCTATTGCTAGTTGCCTGGAAGAAGAGACCAACCATCACTTTGCTGCAACCTTCTCTCAAGTAGTTGTAGAGAGTGGTAAGGTCTCCCTTGAGTCTCCTCCAGACTGAACATTCTCGGTTCCCTCAGCCACTCCTCATATAACTTACTCTCTAGACCAGCTTTGTTGCACTTTTCTAGACACACTCCAGCACCTCAATGTTTTTTGTGAAGTGGGGGGCCCAGAACTGGACACAGTACTCAAGGTGCAGGCTCATCAGTGCCAAGTACAGAGGGATAATCACTGCTCTGGTCCTGTTTGCCACAGTGGTTTTGATATAGATATGAGTGCCATTGGCCTGCTTGGACACCTAGGCATAGTGCTAGTTTGTGTTCAGCTGTTGCCAACAAGCACCCCAAGGTCCTTTTCCTCCAGGTATATTTCCAGTCACTCTACACCAAGCCTGTGCCACTGCATGGGGTTGTTGCGACCCAAGGGCAGGACCCCATGGGTATTTTCAGGGCACTTCACCTTGTTGAACGTCATACCACTCATCTTGACTCATCTATCTAACCTGACCAAATCTCTCTACTGAGACTTCCTACCCCACAGCAGATCAACACTCATAGGCAATTTAGTATCAACAGTCTGCAAATTGACTGAGGGTGCACCTGATCCCCTCATCTAAATCACCAATAAAAATATTAGACAGAATCAGTTCAAATTCCTGAGTAACACAACTACTGACTGGCCACCAACAAATTAAATATAATTCATGTAACTAACTAATGTAATGTAATGCAATTCACTAACACTGTCTGTGTCTGTGGAGGTTTGAGTTGGTTCCCTGCCAAACCCAAATGCCAGCAACACAGACTCCCCCATTCCAAGAGAGAAGGAAAAAAAGTATCTAAAGACAATTGTAGCAAAAGTATATATATACATATATATATAGTCACATACATTACAATGATATGAAATCAAACACTATGAATAAACACAGCAAGAACCCCAAACAACTCCAAAAGGGAAAAGGGGGAAAGGGAAATGGAAATGGTACAAAAATGGGTAAAACCAAAAAAAAAAACAGATACACATAAACTCAGGAAAAAGTTCAATAAATAACTAGGGCAATAAATTCTCACCAAATTCCCCTCAAGAGAAGCAGGTCCTTTCCTTCCACCCAGCTGGGACAAGAGCTTCTCCGATAGGCCTCAGCTCATGTAGATAAGAGCTAAGCTGACACAGAGAGCTGATGTCCTATAAGCACACAAAAGATAGAGAGAGAGAAAGCCTTTCTCCTGTCTTATATACAGCTGATTATGTGAAGGAATGGTGTGGAATACTTTCTTAGTTATACCCCTTTTACCAGGGAAGGCCTACACCAAAACCAAGAAAACTAAACCACCACAGTGTCTGACCATCCAGCTAGTTTTTAACCCAGCAACGACTGCATCTGTCCAAGCCATGGGCTGGCAGCTTCTCCAGGAGAATGCTGTGGGAGACAGAAGTGAAGACTTTACTGAAGCCCATGTAGGCTATATCCACAGCCTTTCCCTCATCCACTAGGCAGGTCACCAGGTCATAAAACGAGGTCAGGTTGGTCAAGTAGGACCTGCCTATCCTAAACC
Source organism: Syndactyla subalaris (assembly GCA_035584875.1). Taxonomy (NCBI): domain Eukaryota; kingdom Metazoa; phylum Chordata; class Aves; order Passeriformes; family Furnariidae; genus Syndactyla; species Syndactyla subalaris. The sequence goes on from JAWMRD010000085.1 coordinate 38,504,961, forward strand.
CATGCTGGTTGGGCTTGATGTTCTAGTTATCCTGTACATGCCATGTGATGGCACTCAAGATCATCTATTCCATAACCTTCCCCAGCACCAAGGTGTCCTAGTTCCAGTGGTGTAACCAAAAGTGTATATTCTACACTCTCTCTGTAATTTCTGATGAACTATTAATAATGGACCATTTGCAGCAGCTGCCCAGGGCACACCTAACACCTCAGGCTACAAGCTGGGTGTTAAAGAACCCTGTGAGACAGAGTAGTGTTTCTGTCTTCACACCAATGAATCAGCTGTGGTAACTCCTCTCCAGGGAGGCATTAGCACCTTCACGCCCAGCCTGAGGGTGTCTGCTAATAGGTCATCAAAGATTCCAAAAATATCCCGTGACTCACAGAGTTAAATCATCCATCGTGAAACTCCCTGTCCTGGGGGAGGTTCAGGTGGGCATTCCACCAACAGGTTTTCCTTTCCTTCAACTTTGTATTCAGGGAAATCACATGGTGCTCAGCACAGGGGCTAATGACCACCATTCTGTTCATGTCCTGGGGTGTTGGGTTATACATCGGGCTTTTGTGGGTTAAAACCAATTTTTGCCCCTGTCATTGTATTTATTTTAGCTTTTTTAGTAAATTGTAACTCTGACTTGTAACCTCTCTTGAGTTGGGTTTATTCCTGCTTCTGGTTTACCTTTAAGCCATCACACAAGGTCAGACTGATGCATCTGTAACTCCACAGATTCTCTTTCTGACTCTTCTTGTATATGGGTGTCACACTAGCCAACTTTCTGTCATCTATTAGCCAGCTAGCCAGGATTGATGACAAATGATGGAGAGCAGCTTGGCAAGCTCCTCTGCCCACTCCCCAGTAACCCTGGGTGGATCCCAGCTGCCCCAGAGACTTGTGAGTGTTGAAATAACTCAGGGCACTAACTACTTCTTCCTTGATGGGGAAACAGAACAGGGGCCTCTTCTGCTCCCTGATCTTGCCTACCAGTTCAGGGGACCAGTTATCCTGAGAATAACTAGTCTTTCTGTTGCAGACTGAGGTACAGTAGGTGTTAAGGACCTCAGCCTTTTTCTCATCCTTGGTATCAGTGTTCCCCTCCACACTCAATAAAGGGTGGAGATTTTCCTTATTAAAATATTTTTTATTATCTTTCAGAGCAGTGGCCAAATTGACTTCTAGCTGAGCTTTCACCTTTCTAATTTTCTCTCTACATGACCTAATGACGTCCTTGTTTTTGCCTGCCTCTTCTTACAAAGGTCATAAGCTCTCTTTTTTCCCCTGAGTTCCAGAAAAAATTGCCTATTCATCCAGGCTGGTCTTCTTTTCCGCCAGTTCATTAATTGGCACATAGGGACAGCCTGCTCCTGTGCCTTTACAATTTCCTTCTCTCTTTCCAGCCTTCCTGTACTCTTTTGTTTTTAAGGACTGTTTCCTAAGGGATTCTCTGAACCAATGTCTTGAACAGGCCAAAGTTCGCTCTCTGGAAGTTCAGGATAGAGATTTTATTTATGGGCTTCCTTGATTCACTGAAAATTGAAAACTATAATTTTGTGGTCTCTATGTCCAAGATGAACTCCAACCACCACATCTCCCACCAGATGTTCTCTGTTTATAAACAGAAGGGACAGTCCAGGACCCTCCTAGGCTGCCTCCTTTCTGCTGTGTTGAGTTTCCAGCAGATATTCAGTAAGCTAATGTCTTGCATAAGAAAAAGGACTAGTGAACATGAAATATCAGCCAGCTGCTTACAGAATATTTCATCTGCCTCTTTATCAAGGTTAGATGTCTATAACAGACCTCCATAAGGGTATCACAGTCTCACAGAATAGTTAGGGTTGTACTGGACCTCTAGACATCACCTAGTCCTACCCCTTGCCAAGGCAGGGTCACCTATAGCAGATTACAGAGGAATGTGACCAGGTGGATTTTGAATGTCTGCAGAGAGGGAGACTTCACAAACTCCCTGGGCAGCCTGTTCCAGTGCACTGCTACTCTCAGTGTAAAGAAGTTCTTCCTCATGATGAGTTGGAACTTTTTGTCATTTAGTTTATGGCCCTTATTCTTCATCCTGTGGCTGGGCACCACCATGAAGAGTTGGGCACTGTCCTCTTGACATACACCTTTGAGATATTTATATGCATTAGCGAGGTTCCCTCTCAGTCTTCTCATCTCTAGACTAAACAGGCTTACCTCCCTCAGTCTCTCCTCATGAGAGAGATGCTGCTGTCTCCTAATCACCTTTGTGACCCCCTGCTCGACCCGCTCCACTAGTTCCTTCTCTTTCTTTTATTGAAGAGCCTAGAATTGGACACAATATTCCAGATGTGGCCTTACCAGAACCAAGTTAAAGAGGCAGAATTCCCTCCCTCAATCTACTGACTACACTCTTCCCAATACACTCCAGGATATCATTGGCCCTCCTGGCCACAAGGGCACACTGCCTGCTTGCAGTCAACTTGTCATCCACCAAGACTCCCAGGTCTTTCTCTACAGAGCTGCCCTCTAGTAGGTCAGCCCCCAATCTGTGCTGGTACTTCAGGTTATTCCTCCCCAGGTGCACTTGCCCTTGTTGAACCTCACTAGGTTTCTCTCCACCCGGCTCTCCTGCCTGTAAAGGTTCTGCTGAATGGCAGTGCATTCTTCAGTTGTATCAGCCACTCCCCAGTTTTGCATCATCAGTAAGCTTTCTAGGGGTATATTCTATCCCGTCATTCAGATAAAGAAGTTGAATAAAGCTGGACTCAGTACTAATCCTTGGGGAATACCATTTACTGCAGATCTCCAGTTGGATTCTACTCCTCTGAACACAACCCTCTGAGCTCTGCCATTCAGCCAGTTCTTGATTCACCTCACTGTCCATTCATCTAGACCATATGTCCTGAGCTTACCTGCAGGGATGTTATGGGAGGCAGTGTCAAAATCATTTCTGAAGTCAAGCTAGACAACTTCCACTGCTTTCCCTTCACTGACCCATCCTACCATGCCATCACAGAAGGCTATCAGATTGGTTAAGTAGGATTTCAGCTTGATGCATCCATGCTGACTACTCCTGATGACCTTGTTTTCTACATCCTTGGGGATGACCTCCAGAAGGAGCTGTTCCGTCACCTTTCCAGGGACTGAGGTAAGACTGACTTTTCTGGGTCCTCCTTTTTACCATTTTTGAAGATGGGAGCAACTTTAGCTTTCCTCCAGTCGCTGACACCACTCTTATTCTCCAAGATTTTTCAAAGATGGTGGAAAATGGCTTGGCAACAACATCTGCCAGCTGCCCCCTTGGGTGCATCCTATAATGGCCCATGGATTTATGGTGTTACATCTGCCTCCCCAGTCTCTAACTCAACTCTCTATGACTAAGGGGAAGTCTTCCCTTCCCCAGCCTTCTCTTTCCTGCAGGGTCTGGGGTTCCTGAGGGCTGGTCTCAGCAGTAAAGACTGAGACAAAGAAGGCATTCAGTAATTCAGTCTTCTCTGTGTCTTCCATCACCAATACACCCTCCTGACACACCAATGGCACCATATTTTCCCTAATGTTCCTATTGCTGCTGAGGTACTTGTAGAAGCCCTTCTTGTTCTCCTTGGCATCCCTTGCCCAATGACCTTGACTTTCCTCATCGTATCCCTAATGATACTCTGATGATCTTCCTATAGTCCTCTTACATGGCCTGGTCTTTTTTCCACATCCCATAAATTTGTTTTCTTCATTTGGGATTGTCTAGGAGCATCCTGCTCACACATGAAGGTCTCCTGCACCCTTTGTCTGATTCTTTGCACATGGGCAGACACTGGTTTTGAGCTTGGAGGAAGTGATGCTTGAATATTGACTAACTCTTTTGGACCTTCTTCACTTCTAGAGCCCTATCCTATGGGATTCTTCTAAATAGGTCTTTGAAGAGGCCAAGGTTAGCTCTCCGTAATTTCAGGGTCCTGCTTACTGATTTGCTTCCTCCATGTAGGATCCTGAATTCCAGGCAAAACTGCCCCCAGCCTCCATGTTTTTAACCAGTCCCTCCTGGTTTGTTGATAGCAGGTCCAGCAGATACACCTTTCCTTTTTGGCTCCTCCACCACTTACAGTCAAAAAATTATCTTCAATAATCTGAAGGAACTTCATGTTCTGACTGTGCACTGAGTCATGTTGCCCCTCCAACAAACATCAGGGTGGTTGTAGTCCCTCGGGAGAACATGGGACTACCTCCAGCTGCCCACAGAAAGTCTCATCAACTTTCTATTCCTGATCAGGTAGTCTGTAGTAAACATATACAACAGTGTCACCTATATTAGCCAGTCCCTTAGTTCTTACCCATAAGCTCTCAACTCATTTGTCTGTTAGTGGATAGAGCTTGATGCAGTAGATTTGCTCTCTCACATGAAAGAAAAACTCTGCCACCTTGCTTCACTTGCTGACCTGTCCTTTCTAAAAATATGCATCTTGCTAGCCTTCTTGTTGATTCTTACCCACAGGCACTCAACTCACTAGGCTTGAGCTCTGTATAGTCAAAACACTCTCTAATGTAGAGAGACACTTCACTACCCCTCCTTGCTTGCCTGTCCCTTTTGTAGAATTTGTAGCCATCCATTGCAACACTCAAGTCACGCAAGTCACCCCGTGTTTCCATAATGGTGAATATGTCACAGCTTTCTTGCTGCATGATGGTCTCCAGCTGATCCTGTTTGTTACCCATACTGTGTGCATGGATATAGACACACTTCAGCTGGGCTAATGATTCCACCCCCAAATTAGATTTCATCTTCATTTCTTTTGCAGATTGTTTAAAACTTCAGATGACACTAGCTTTTACAGTTGGTTGGTTGGTTGTTTCATTTGGTTTTGGTTTTGTTTGTTGGGGTTTTTTTTGGTTTCCACTCAGTTAAAAAAGTCAAAAAGCAAAGCTAAAGATATTTGATCTTCTTCATAATAAAGTGTGTCTATGAACTTGAAAATATTCCAGAACTCAAATGGCAGGAAAGAAATCTGGGAATAATTATTGATGTTCTTACTTTCAGAACATTTTACAACAGTCAAAGATATGAAAAGTGCAGGAACATGTTTTCTAATTTTTTTTTGGTACAGAATAAATTTAATAGTTCTGCCAACAGAGCATTAATTTTACTCACTAAATGGAGCAACTGAGACAACAATTGTATTTATCCTAATAGGAACGGTAAGCCCTAGATCTCAGTTCCTACAAATACAATAAGCTGAGTAGTTGTGGAAAAGTTTTCTTCAAGTCTTGGTTGTCCATGTAATCATTGTTTGAGTCAAATAAAGATGCAAGCATAACCTGTAATGCAGCGGACACCTTTTCTGAATAAATAACATTTTTAAGAAATGTAAATCTTCCCATTGTAGTAAGCCACTTTCTCAGTTTGAGTTTGCTTTTGATAAAGTTTACAATATTGTCATAAAATAATCATCATTACCATGTTTTGATTTGAGTCTTGGAATACGAATATCCTAAATCTCCATACATCATGCTGCAGAGATCCCATTCCCATGCAAACTAAAAGAAGTCCAAATAAGTAACTCGAAAAATACTTGAATGAGTTTTGTTAGATGTATAGAAGCTGCACCAATCAGTGCTATGGTCAGGCAATTCAGGATAAAAAGTCATCAAAGCAATTACCTTAGGAATGTTAATAGCACATAAACAATGCTCCCTAGAAATTTCATTTCAGTCTTCACCATAACAACCAAAATGACAACTTGAGCTTTTAAATCAGTAAGATACTTTTGAAAAATAATCAGAGAAATGTTATGTTGTCCTTTGTGACCTCTTTCTATGGAACTAAATAGCTCAGATTTTGAATATTTGTATTCAATAAATGGGATACAGCCCAGAGTGTTTGTGCTACACTGTCTAATAATAGAAGCATTTGAGGAAATCATGTAGTTTGAGAGGAAAAAGAGCCTAAATTTAACAAATTATTCACCAGAGATTACTCACTTTTCTCTAATGAGAGCAGGAAAATGTGACAGCATGAACAAAGTTTATAAGCTCATTCACGTCATCTGAGCATAGTTTTATGTCAAAAAAGAATGAATGATAAAAGCCACAATGAAGAATATTAAAATAAATACCTTCAGGGGAAAAAGACAGCAAAGACTACAACAAAAGAAAAATACAGCATAGATAGAGCTTCTTCTGAAAGTACAGAAAAGAATTCATCACTTTATATTTCTAATTAATAGAAACACAGAAGTGCAGAAATGCTGGTAACATTAAACAGCAAGTATTGTGCTTTCACAGTCCCTGGTAGTTTAGGGAAGGAGACAGCCAAAAGATATTACATTGATGCCATGTCTTTTCTTTGATCTAGACTCTTTTCCCAGAGTATTGAGCAACACCAAAGAAACTGTGTTCAGAAACCAACAAAGTGAAGAAGTAACCAAGAATTTCACAAATATTTCTTCATCACTGCCAAACACTGTGGTAGGTTTTTGATTACTTGTAAATCAAAGGTGAGCTTTTTCTTCAGTGAAGTCAGGGACAGTATCCTTATGCCACAGCCGAAGGAGAGAAGATTGATCTCAAATTCTCCTGACATATCTTGGAGAGGTGGGTGTTTAGTATTTCAAACATCTGCTGGTCTCTGAGGCTGTTGTGGTGCTAGGTGTTTGAAACTCTGCTCCCTTGCTAAAATGTAATCTGAAGTTGCTTTTAATGGCTGAGTGAAAAACAGTATTGTTTTCATTCCATACAGTGAATAACTTGATTTTCTGCCCAAGACAGTTAATTTTTCTGGACAGTTTACCAACACTCTCATAGTCTATGGAAAGTTTTTTAAGATGTCTTTCTTTTGCTGGTAATAACAGCCGTGGAAATACATCTGACTCTTCATTGGCTTTAGGGATCCACCTTTATTACCCCTCAAAACTCATCCACATTCCTTCTGAGTAAAGAAAGACAGACAAGTTAGGAAAAGAGTGAGAGGAAGCAGAATTGAGAGGCTTTAACATTTACATGAAAGAATATTACCATTTTCATCCTGTTATAATCCAACACGACAAGCTGGAAGGGACTGTTATTATCTGCTTACTCAAAAGAGAAGGCAGAGGTGTCACATGCAGAGTAGAAAAGAGCAATCATGATATGATGTGGCCAGAGTATTCAATATTATGCCAAGCAAGCTCAACACAAACACTGAGAGGCTCCAAAGATGCTGGTTAGTATTCTATGTCTTACCATGAGAACTAAAAGAAAAAAAAGACTAGAAGAATGCCTTCTTCAAAATGAAACTACCAAACCATTTCCAAATATAAAATAAAAACTCTCAAGGAAACAGGAAAAAAATTCACAGGCTACAGAACTGTGAGAGCTACCAATATGAATGAGGAAAACTTCTAACTAAATATGTAACTTTTCTTTCTTCTCCTTATCCCAAAAATTTCTTTGGTGAAGGAGTTTCTAATACTTGTTTTTAGGTGGTAATAGAATTCTTAATGAAAGAGCAAAAAAGACACCTAATCAATACACATGTGAATGGTCCACATGTAGCTGTAAGCCATCTTTGCATGTAATAACAAAGATCCTTCCCATCTATTTTTTCTGGTATCAATGAAGGATCCTTTGCCCACTGCTTTATTAAACTTCAGTATCTACCATTTTCTAAATTCAGAAACTTTTAAAGGTTAGAAATCTTCAAAGATAATTCTTTGTTATTTGAAATCACTGTATACCATCTTAGTTGTCTTTTACCAGCTGCTGTGAAATAGTTAATTGGTGACCAGTGACTGTTTGGAAGCAATGCCTTGTGACCTTGGATCTTGCTGAGTTTGCAGAGGCTTACTTAATACTTTAGCCCAACAAAACAGACCTTTACTTCTTCCATTACTTCATTTCTAAACACTCACTTAAGCCTTTGGAAGAGATAAAGAAGTAAAGAGAAAAAATATGTTGTCTATTGACCCAAACCAGTGCAAAAGAAAGCAGATAAACTTCAAAAATTACCTAATCATTTTACAAAACTGGCAATTGTCAGGCTTTCAATGACTTGAGATGCATTGCCTAAGACTGTATTGTTCTGTGGCTTCATGACACTGCAGCTGCACTTGTTAAAAGGTCATTTTGGACAGCACACACTTCTGAATCTTCCCCTACCTCAGTTTTAGAGCAAACACTGAATTTCTAGTGTTAAAAGTGAAACATAACTGCAGACCTTCATAAATCTTGCATTCACCAAATGGGTAGAACACTACAATTTTTCCCACAAACAGTGTTTTTTTCAACAAAAGTACAGTGCAGTTAATGTTATCTGCAGAAAACTGTGGATTAAATTGCATTGCATCACTTTGGGTTTTAGAGATTCAGCCCTGGTGGACTGAGCTGTTTTACTCTGCATATCACTGGTGCACTTTTTAATGCGTAATATGTAAGTTTTTATGACAGGATTATATATTGTCAACTCCATGACAAAAGGATTTTTTTCCTCTGTAAGTTAAAAAATAGAACTCAAACATGGTATTTACAGGGCATCTGAAGTTTGCAATCTGCTCCTTAAGGTAATAGAACTGTATATACCCAGTTGAACATATATTCTTTTAAGTTATGGCAAAGTGCAATTACAGTTTAAAGGGAATATTTATGTACATTAGTTAACAACATCATTGCAACTTAGTGCTCACACATCAACACTTAATTAGTGTATGCATAAGTGACATAATTGCTTCAAGGCAAGCATTACCCATAATGTGAGGTAATTTCATGCGCTATGCACATTTTAAATATATACCCTGTATTTTTCCAGGCTGGATTTTTAAGTCATTAGGAGATGTTTGCATAAAAGGACATCTTAACCTATTTTCCACTTTACTTGAATGCAGAGTTTTGTCCACCAATAGAAAAATAAAAAGTTTCTTCCTCCTCAAGGGAAAATCTAAATTTCAATATTCAAACCTCCAAGTTCAAAAAGGTTTCATTTCAAAACAGCACAACTATCTATGTAAACAAAATGCTAAGCCTTCTATTAGGTAAACATTTTTTGTAATTTTTCCACAGATGGTCAGCCTTAATGTGCTGATGTTGTTCTTCAGTAAGACTAACTATGCTTTTGTCGAGTCCTACTCTTCACATGGAATGTTCTTGTTAGCTGAACAACAAAGCCACTGGTCCTTTTGAAATTCAGTATGGGAATTCAGAAACCCACCCGTTACAGTAACTACAAGCAACCAGTGAACTAATGAGTAGAGGGGGCACCTGGGACTGCATTACAGATATATAAGGTAACAGGTTCATATACACAAATAAAAATGCAGTCATCTGTTCCCTGCTTTATTTTATTTTCTACTTTATAAGAGGATTGTCTCTTGGATTTTATTTTCTGTTTAAGAAGGAATGATTCTGCCAATACTCCATGGAAAATGAAGTGTATTTCGCATACTACTGCATCTCATGGAAAAAGAAAGACAGCATTATAATCTAAAGACAGGAAAGAGAAAATGCATGTCTTCCTTTGGAATAATTTGTGGAAGTTACATATCATCAAATGGAGGCAAGAAGGCACCAAGCAGTTTTAGAAAATTTTAATATTCCCCTGTCATGTTACATAAAGGGCTAGAAATCTTCAGTAAGATTGCTGCTCCCTGCTTAAATTTACTATCACATGGAGCAATTAGTGCTTAATAGTTCTGTTGAAGGGATAATCTAAACTTAAGACTAACTCCCTCTCCTTACCTACAACTTATTATAAATAAGATCAAAGTTTAAATATCTGGAAGAAATAGGATCAGATACTTCTCTCTATTTTTTTTTTTTTTTAGCAAGAGGGGATGGGTGTAGTTAACACAGTTGTTAGAATTTTACACGTAATGGTTTGACTGTTTCCCTTCCTCAGTCAGTTAAGGCACTTTTAAAGCTGGAGGAAATTTCACCAGGAGAATACTTTCCTGCTCAAAAATTATCTCTTTTATCATATATAGTCTTCTGCAACAATACATGAATGTTGCAAATTTTCTTTAAAAAAAATAGAGAAAAAAATAATTATTGGGCTGAGAGGTGACATTTATTCTATGCTAGAGCTGACAGAACTCTTACTTCAAAAAGGCTTTCATTACAGATTTTAATTTTTGTTATCATAACTGAATAAAGCGTTTAAAGTAAAGACTAAAATTGAACAGTTTTCTTTAAAACTGTTCTTTCTTGAGGAAAACTCAAAATATTAATGTCATTGCAATTTGCAATAATCAAATCCCAAGGAAAAAAAATCAAGAACCTGTAGAAATCCATCTGCAATCTTACTGAAAGAGTTTGTATAAATATTTCTAGAAACAAGACCTTCAAATAGTTACTTTTTGTTTACAGAATTGTAGTTTCTTTAGGCCATGACTTACCAAGAGACAAGCACCCAGCACTATAACTTGCTATTGTTTGAAAAGAAACTTATGTACGTGTTTATCTTAGAAATAATTTTTTACTATCATTGACATGCACTTGAAGTTTTCATACATACTGAAAGGATTAGGAAGATGTGGCAACTAGAAGCACCAACTATTTGGGAATAATGCATTGACTGTTAAAATACCTGACTTCTCTTATGTCCTTTTTACAAATCACTCAAAATAATTTTAATCTGGGAAAAGCTTAATAGAGCCCACAAAAAGTCTCGCCATAAAGTTCCTCCATATATTTACTGGATTTCAACAAGACAAGCAAAAAACAGGTTTTTTTTTTTTTGTTTGTTTGTTTGTTTTTGTGGGGTTTTTTTGTTTGTTTGGGGGTTTTTTTTCCCCAAAGGATTTGTGTTCCATTAATCTAAGCTATACTAAAGTCTCAATTTTCTCACGCTGGGCAACATGCAAATTTGGAGTGCTTTATTTGCTGCATCTCTTGTGGTCTTGTATACCAACACTAATCCCCACTAAAAAGATTTTCTCAGAGTTGTAATGCAATAACAGTTGTAAATACAGAACTTTTTTTTTTCTTAGTCTGTCAACCCAAAATATGTTGTGATCATCTGATATGAGACATCTGTTTCCTAAACTTCTCAGTTTCCTTCTTCTGCAACCATTCCAATTTGATTACACCTTTCAGAGTAACCAGAATTAGACATGGTGTCACTAATATTTTGTACAGCAATACTAGTACTGCTTTTACTTTTACTGAAAATATCTAGTCTGATAGATCCTAAATCAGATTAGCTGGTTTTTACTGACATATCATATGAATGACTCATGCTCAACATAAGATCAATAAGTACTTCTGAATTCTTATCCTTCTTTTCTGTATCCAATGCTGAACCCATCAGTTTACAGGTTATTTTAATTTAAAAAGTATATTACAGTTTATTTTAATCCAGAAAATACATTTATACAAATAAGAGCCATAAGGTATGTGAAAGATGAGACATTAGCTTAGCATATGCATTGGTATTTGGCAGAAAGTTTATATATAGTCTTATACAAATATAAATATGTATATCCACATATTATTATATATTTTTAGTGTGTAAAACTAGTTTTATAATTTATCATTACTGTTATTATTATTTATGTAATTAAATGCATCCTTCATACAGCTCCTCTCTCTAACCTACCATGTATTCTTACAAAATCAGATCTTGTGCTTGACAAGATAATATATTGCTGTCACCCTACTGAATATTAGTATAATTCTGATTTTAGTTTACTAAAATGACAAGCGCAGCTACTTTATAGCTTCTCTGGACCATAAAACATTTTGAAAGTTATTTTGCCATTGAATCAGCACTGAAGCAGATATGCATGAAGATTTGGCATTTAATATGAGGTGGTTTTGTCCCTTTTCTGTTGCGGGAAATTTGGTTATAAATTTTTCATGACACAGTTCTTTTGTCTGTCAGCACCTTTTACTTTGGGAAAAAGTCTTCTTGACAGCCACTTTGAGTCTGCTCCTCCAGAGCTTTTACTCATCACAGTAAAAAAGTAGAGGAATAATAATGAAAAAAAAAAAAAAAAGAAAAAAAAAGAAAAAAAGAAAAAGAAAAAGAAAAAGAAAAAGGACGGATATGGACAAAAATAAAAGGAATTTAATTTAAGAAAATACTATCTGATCCAGGAAGAAATCAGAAGTAAATGTTTATAGGCAGTCCAAGGGCTGCAGGATTGTCTGTATTCCACATTGTATTCAGTCTTAAAAGTCTTCTGTTTTGGGCAAATCAGACTGAGAAAGGCCCTACCCCATCAAAGAGCAATACCTGTGCTTAATCTTATGAACTGTGACAACTTCTACTCTTTTAAAAACAGATTTTGTTATGATACAGATAAACCCAAGTGTACACAGAAACAGTCACAGGTCAAAACCAAGCTTAGACTTCAGGCTTAACTGAGACATATTGCGCTACTATCATTGTAAAGAAAATTAACACAATACTAGCTTTTGTCTGAATATATGCAACAAGTTTGATACATAAAAAATTAGATGATGAAAAGGGAGAAAAATATATAATTAAGAGTCCTCAGTAGGAAATTGTAAGAAACAGTTGTACAGAAATAGTCAACTATGTTGGTCTTTAAACTATGAGTAAGTTTCCTCAGAATACACTGAAAAAGACTCAGCTTTCAATGGTAACAGATCAAGAATAGAGCAAGGTGATCTATTATCTTAGGTGTAAGTAGTGGGAACTTAAGTGCACATATGTTTCATGGCACCTATGAAGGTTAGACAGTACCTCATGAGAAAACACTGCATTCCTTTTCTAGATAGTCCATAACAACTTCTTTTGTTTAATCTAGGGCAGATGGTTATTGACTGTTGTCTCTTGACAACTTGCCTGACTGCCATTCCAAGGAAGTGAGTACCTCTGTCCTCAGGAGGACATCAAGGACATCAAGGCAAGGTAAACATGACAGGCTGTGTACAGATCAATGCCACAGAGAAAGCTGCTCTCTTTCCTCCAGAGCAGTGCCATCAGCATTGCTGTCATATTTCTCAACCCCAAAAATTCCAGTTTCGGAGTTAATTTGAAGAGAAGGGTTTGTTTTCCAGGGGAAAAAAAAACCACAGAACAAAACAAAACAAAACACAAAACCATACTTTAATAACTTCCATCCAAGTCACAAATGTAAAGCAATACAAGAAACACAAATTCAAAACAATCCCTTTTTCAGATTCTGTGTGTAATTCATACTTGGCAAAAACTAGTCATCAACTTATTAATTACAGATTTTACCCCATTTATTCAATTTCCCCTTTACATCATTAACACCTTTTTTTAAAAAAAAAAATTAGTTGCCACTATGACTATGGAATATAAAACACAATAAACCAGTGAAAAATCTGGATATCCAATATGTAAAACTAAAAGTAAGTAACGTTTCATTAGACCTTGTGAGGGAGTTGCAAATTCTCCTTCTCAGAACTTTAATTGTTCTGCATGAAATTAGTTGTGTTGCCCAAGAAATGGAAATTTTCCTGTCTGAGTTGCTTTCTGTTTCCATCATTCCCTGCCTGCAGTCCTTCCTTCATTATCAGAGTCCATGAATGGTCCTTCCTGACAGTCCTTCCTGTAATCATCTATGATCAGCCAAGTCTCTCCAAAACCACTTTCTGTTTCCCGAAAAATGAACTTTCTATAAAATCTGTTGTTATAAAAAATTGTATATAGGGACAAATTACTGGGAAAGCACTGGTGGGTTAGATTACCTCCATGTAAAAAGCACAATTGGAGAAAGATCAGATAAACAACAGCTCACAGTAAATCTGAGCAATTCGAATGGCCAGCCAAAATATAGTTAGCCCAAAAACAACTGTGAATATTTCAGTGGGTTTTGCAGTCTACAATAATAGCCAACATAGATAATAGCAACATGCAGATGTCAGGACAATGAAGAATGATTTTTTCAGACTAATGCTTGTTCCTTATTATATCCCACTGATCATGGCCACTCAACAGTGAAGATGAGCAACAATGCAATTGCCAGTTTCATGGAAATTTCTGATAGTTTTGAGGGGTTAGGGAGTTCTGAAAAAAAGAACAAACACAACATTCAAAACTGCATATGAAATTATGAAAAATATATTATTTTGGTGGATAAAGATGTTGTACAATAATATCACATTATGCTCTATCCCTGGAGCATTATAAAACATATAATTTGGGGAAAAAATCAAAAATTATAAATTCTAATTATCAAAAAAGGCAAATGTTGAGATTTTTATTATTTTTGCATTATCATAAAGACAAGACTTTTCCTTAAAATTTTATCAGAAATTCCTTTAGCCAGTTATAGTTACCATGCAGTTTGGGTAAAATTTTCCTGAAAATTTCTGTTAGAACACTGAAAAGGTAATGATTCTATGAGAAGTAGAAAAACCAGTTTTATTACAAGCAAATAAACTGAGTGAGAGTTACTAACCTAAAGTTTATTTTTGTTTTTGATTGTTACTAACCTATAGGCATTTCGCATAAGTTGTAAGGCATCCAGTCCAGTTTTGGAATGTGTGCTAGGGATTAAGCGTTCGGGAAAAGGGCAATTGCATATTAATTAAGAGTACAGTTGACACAACTTCATGCCACGTGTTTAACCATGCAGCCAGATGGAGGCTGACTTATTGCCTGAAACTCCGCCCCTGGCATGAGGGGGGCACAGAAGAGCCAATCCAAGAAGAAGAAACGCCCTCCCCCCCTCCCCCCCTTGTAAAATGGGGTGAAATCTTAAGGAAGTTTATAAGAGCGGTTTTTGAATCAGAAGGTGTGCTCCTAGGGATCCTGTGTGGTCTGAACACCCAACACCCAACCAAATTTTCTTTTCATTATATTCCTTTTGTTTTCACAGACTTTTGCCATTTTTTCCTCAATTTAATAAAAGAAATTTTTCTAACAATCCCACACTTATGAGCAGGAAGTGGTTACAGGTCCCCTTTGCCTAAGTGTTGATGATTAAGGGAATTGAGAGAAATGTTTCAGCTGCAGGACAATGTTGGCTTCTTCCTCCTTCTGAAAGGAGTACAAATTAACAAGCAGAACTCTGCAAGCTGAAGTTTAAATTCCTTTATATGAAAGAAACTCATCTTTCTCCTACTATATTCACTGTGTATTTTACAAGACCGTTGACAAATATTCCTCTGTGCTCTTGGATGTCATCTTCAGCAGATTGGATACAAGAATCTGCAATCTCTTCCTTGCAGAAATGGAAAGGAATTTAATATTAATTAAAACCTGTTTTTCTCTGTCTGGATTCTCATAGCTCACCTGTTCTTTTTGGTCAATGATACAATAACATAAATATCTTTTTAATTTAGAGTTTTCTTTGCCTTTTGTTATCCTACTCCTTATTTCTCTTTCTATGTGCCTAGAGAAAATTATCACGGCGCTTTCAGATGTCCAAAATGCTTTTTTGCTGCTTTGAAGAAGAAGTAAGGGTAAGAAGAAGATATTTTCTTCTCAAGTTCAGCATTATGCTGCCTAGATGTGTTTCTAGCACAAGCATTGATCTTTACTTAGATTTTATTAATATCAAAGGTAAACACTCTAATTTCCTGAATGTAATTCATCTCAAACACCTGACGGACCCCAAGCAAGAACTTACATTTATATCACAATTACATTTCAATAGCAACAATAACATAATCATAAATTCCATATGCTTAGCAATAAGAAAACCATGAGATGCTGTTTCTTGCTTCTGCACAGAAATTTCTTTTGATGGCATTCTGACTATATAGAAAAAACACAGAAATTAGTAATTTTCCATTTATAGCAAATACATCCATATTGTCATCTTGTTGTGAACTTGTTGTGATCCTATTAAACCTATGGAGAATATTGCTTCCTTACTCAGCCTGTCACCATCTTACTAAACCCTTCAGCTACATTGGAATAAATTCATATACTGAAACAGAAATTACAGTCAGCAATAAGCTGCAGCTTGCCTTTTTATTACCACTAGAATGAGGAGCAATACCTTAGTGAAAACAACATTTTCGTAAGTAAGGCAAACTAATTATTTTCACAGAAAATGTTTTGCATTCCCAGGATTGTCTCTGTTTTCCCCACCTAAACTTCAGACAAGGATTAACAGTCTGCAGCTGTAAGTCCACAAACACACACAGCCACTCACCACCTTCTCTTCCCAGCAAAAATACCCCTCGTCACAGGTGCAAAAAGATTTTCTCTGTCCTGAGATTACTTTATTCTCCCTCTACCGGTGTTCATTGTGTAAGTAACTGTCGATGGCCCTAACAAGTCTTGTTGTGTGTATCTATTTTCCTTTCTGTCTCTGAACTGTCATACTTTTAAATTTACAAGTAATGCAAGTGTTAGTCTATAAAACCCATTTAAAGTTTGATAGGTTGTACTGATACAGAAACTAAACAGACAAAAATTAATGGTCTTCCTGAAAAACAGAGGGATGGAAAGCAGAATAGATAGCTGAAATGTGAAGGGGTGTTTGTGGGTTGTTTTTTGGGGTTTTTTTGGGGTTGTTTTTTTTTTATTGCTAAGCATAACAAGGAACCCTGGAGTTCTAACATGGAAGAAAGAAAAAGGAGTTGAAACACAAAAGTCTGATGAAAAGAAAAAAACTCATTCTTTCATAGTTCAGGTTTTGTTTAATTATTTTAGGCTGTACTAATAAGGAAACAGGTACATTTCCACAGTTGTAGCATTTATAAAACTGCAGCCAATCTTGCCTGTCTCTAAATCTTCCTTCATTACATTTTTCGGAGGATATATTCCAAAAAAACACAGTGCATTAAAACATCATTAATTTCTGCAGACTCAGCAAGCCTTTTGTCTTAGTAAACTCCAGATTGAGAAAGTTCTATCCCTTAAGTGAAATGGAGGCTGCATCTTTAAATTATAAAAAAGTTTGCCTATTCCTAGTGTGGGTTGAGGATTTTACGGATTACTCCGGATGGCATGATGTATCTACGTGAGAAATCTAGAAGGAAGACAACCGGGGAAGGCTTGTTAGTGAACTGGGTTCTCTGGAGTAAAAATTATTTCGCCTCCTTCAATTTTCCCTGTGCTCTGATGTGTTTATTTTCTGTAATTTTTGTCACAAGACTTCAAATAAATCAGTAGAGACTTGCCTTTCTTGTCAAGCTGTTTTCATAAAATTAAACACACACATTCAATCCTGCTTGTAAAGTTTCCCCTTCGTCAAGACACAAACCCATGTGTGTGCATGCACACACACACACCAGCATCTTGCTTACTAAACAGAGATAAATCCCTCACCACTGTGATCATCAGACACTAAGCCAAACTCATCTTCTCTTCCTTCTTCCTCCCCTCCCCCACTCTGTTATTCATAGAGACCACAGGTGAACCAGGAGAAAATTATTACAGTGTGATGACTGCTGAAATGATAGAAGGTAAAGAAGATGGATTATCACGGGGCTGACATGATTTGTATGGATTTCCAGAATTAAGCTGTTCACTTAAAGTGACTGTCTTCTTTGCACCCACGATATTGCAGCTGCCCTAGTAATAACCTTCATCTGCACTTGTGAGCCAAGTGAGCAGAGCACGTTTCCCATTACCTGTCAAGCGAGTATGTAGAGTTCTTCTGGCCCCGCAGTAATAGCAGGGCTGCTGGTGAACAGAGTAATAAACACCTACTGAGAGGGATGTAGCGTGAAAAGATCTCATCACCTGCCATTAGCACGCTGATGAATAATGCAGCATTTTCTGTGGCAGATGTCAGGGGTGGGAGGAAGAATCACTTCTGTAAATGCTCTGGTGAGCACTTCAGCACAAAGTGAGAGGTGATAGCAACAGATGCATGTGACAAAATTACACTT
Organism: Syndactyla subalaris; assembly: GCA_035584875.1. Lineage (NCBI taxonomy): Eukaryota > Metazoa > Chordata > Aves > Passeriformes > Furnariidae > Syndactyla > Syndactyla subalaris. Next base: position 38,522,679 of record JAWMRD010000085.1, read on the forward strand.
GCTATTGTGTTTTAAAAGAAATGGGAACATTTACTTCACAAATAGCTGGCAGGCTTTCTGTCTGTCTCTCTCCACCCTTCCGTCCCCCTCCCTCCCGCCTGCCTTTTTTTGTTCCATCAGATTCAAAGGATGCTGCAAACTAGGAAACTAATTCACATACAGCTAAGCATTTACAGATCCTAACTTAATCATTGTATAAGGGCCAGTGAGTCTTGACTGTCCAGCCAGTCAACTGCTTTTTCCTCCAGACCCAAACTGGCAAATTCATTGAATAGGTAAGATTTAAACAAAACCAAAAACAAACAAACAAACAAACCTGATTTCTATTTAAATTCCCCTCCCACTGTACATTTCATTTCTGTCTTTCAAAAAATCTACAAGCCACTGTAGAAATGACAGTGCCAAGTCAAGTGACAATTCCTGGATTTCTTGCAATTAAATCCTCCAGAGGCTCTAGCAACAGAAAAAAAGGTCTTGATAATTGTTAAAGTTTTCAAGAAACCTCTTGTTACTGCTACCGTTCCACTCACCCATTTGCTGCCACAAACGAGGTAAAGAAGTGATAAAGCTGTAACATAAATGGTTCTTGGCTGTGATTTTAAGCATGGCAGTCCCTCTCAGGTAATCTAAATCAGTGCAGGTATTGTTGACAATTATTTTTTTTCACTTGACAGAAAACACAGACCCAGAAAAAGTCTTGTTAGTGCCCAAAGGTTTTGCATGACAACATTGTATAGGACTTCAAAGCTGCCACAATAATTTAATTCCCTGTACCTAAAGGACAGGTCTCAGAGAGAGCTCAGTGGAATTTTACATCAATTTTATGCCATTGCTTTCCAGAGAGGGTTCCTCAAGGCTAGATATGAGCGAGGTTCAAAACCTGACTTATCAGACACCTACATATATTGGGGGGCTGGGAAGTATGAATTCGTAACCAATAAGAATATTGTGTGATTGAAATATTATTCTTGGTAGATGGTATCATCATGTCTGGGGAACCACAGATTCAGATGATTTAAAGCAACTTGTACCAAAACAGAAATGTTTTCTGATTAAGTCTATCTTCAAACTTCCATTTCCAATGACATTTTGAACCAAAGAGCTCTTTTTGGACAATTGCTGTCACTCAGCAGTAACTTACTAACATCAAAGGCCATGGATAACAGATGGCTTGATGTCACAAAGGGTGAGATTTTAATACAGAGAAGACTTGAGTTCCTGAATACCTGCACTCTCAGAGAGCTGTATACACAACAATCATCATGTGTTTGATGCCTGCAGAACAGCTGAGATGAGAAAGGAGATACTATTGAAAACCAGAGGCTGGTAATGCTTAAAAACCTTACTGTAACAGGTGAGTCACAAAATGGTATAGATGTTCTCATTACTCAGAAGGGTCCTGTTCATATTCAGGTGAGTTGCACAAGACAAAAAAAGTAAAAGTTATATCAGGTGTCTTTGTTTCTGCCTCTCTGCAAGCCAGGCATACATTTACATACTCATAATTGTCTGTCTATGAAAGCCTACTGGATGATAAAAGCTGGGCATTAAAGAGCTCGGGGGGGGTGTGCAAAAATGTCTCCACTGTTAAACAAGATCCTGGAAAATACATTGCAGGACAGAAGCTGTCTTCTGGACACTTTTTGGTTGCAGCTGTTGCCTAGGTTCTTCTGTGCTGCCTGTTCACACACATTTCAAAGGTCAATGCTCTCCTATTAGTCAGGGCTGTGTCAGAAAAGAGACAGGGAGACTTAGACAAGGATACAACACTTCAGCAAGACCTGTGAGATGAGAAATACAATGGGGATTTCCTTCAAATCATAAAAGTGCCATTATTAGAACCAGAGTAGGTGGGGCATACATCCCAAAAGAGAGACAATATTCTTTAGGAGGAAAGGTATATAATCAACATGTAGCAGGGATAATCAAGTCAAGAAAAATACTCATTATAATTCCATATCCACAAAATTCTTATTTGTGGGGCTTTGAACTCTGATTCAAACATGGCCTAGAACTGAGAGAAACAGAGACATATTACCAATAAATCTGGCACACTGGAGCTGTGTCTGCTAATGCAGAAAATTTCAAAGGATGTGTATTAAAAAAGCCAGTTTCCTCTGGGGGAGAATAACGTATAAACTGAAAAAAATGCCCCACCTCCTCCCACTCACCACTGAGCCCATTCATCTGGACCATTTATAGCAAATCCAAGACTTAAACCCACTGTAGTTCATTTGGCAGTAGGTCAGATTAGCGTGGAAATAGTGTTGTAAAATGTATTCTTGTAAGTGCTGCAGATGGAATGGGAAAGTTGCTGAAAAAGAGTGAAAAAACATATCTCTTCAAGATTTAGTCTTGAGTCCCCTGCAGATATTCGTTGGGTTAGCTAAAATTCTGCTTCTTAAACTTAAAGTGAAAAAGAAACATCATAAATTGGAAAACAAATGTTACTGTTAAAAAGTAGTTGTTCAATATGGTCTCTTTTTCCATAGGTGATCAGCTTGATATTCTCTAAAAATAGGTATTTAACTGTTTGGGTAAGGGTATACCTGCCTGCAAACCTGTTGTGTTATAATATTTATTTATTTACACATAATTTCACAGTTTTTTTAAGAAGAAAATATATTTCATATACCTTTTAAACTTGTAATTCTTCATTGTTGCACTTACAGTTCAATAAACTTCTCAACAGGTATTATTCACAGATATGTTGTAAATATCACATTAATCCAGAAGAAAAGACATTAAAAGCTAAAAAAGTTTTGATAAAAAGCAACATTTGCCCTGTGTTTTGTGCCCAAGTATTGCTCCCACCAATGTGTAAGGCTAAAAAAGGCCACCTATTATTGTAGTGATGTATCTAAAAAATCTCAAGCTGCCTGTAATAATCTCCATTATGTATAATGACCACTTTGATAATAGTCTTTAGAAGAGGTAATGGCCCCGCTGAATGGTTATTACCTGTCTGTTCATGCTGGAAGAAAGATGCAGAAGCCAAAGGGGACAGTGAAATGGTCCTTGTAGTGCAGTCTGAAGGAATAAGAAATATTTAACAGAATGCAAGAAACAGACAAGCAAGCACTTCTGGCTGTAAAGCTGTCTGCAATGGTGCAGTAAACTACTGTGAATTTTGTGAAATAATAGAAATATAAAACTAATTAATAATAAGCAAACTATCACTTTGAGAGCTATTTTAATTTTAAGAGTCGCAAACTCTTTTAGAAAATAAAAGATATCTGAAAAATATAAATATAAATATAGTTTAATGCATTGTGAAATGTTAAATGTTCTTATACTCCAATTCTATACCATGCCATAGGAGCAGTATCACTTTACTCTAGAGAGACCTCTGCACAAATCAAAGGTCAAAAGTGTTTACATCTTCCACACAACCCCTGCAAAAAACTCCCTATATACAAAAGTATGGGGTTATAAAAGTGGTAAGTAAGGCATGTCAGAGCTATAAGGACTCAGACTGACTTTCAAAACAGACAGAATTTTCTTGTAAATAAAGCCTGAGCACAGAAAATCCACTGCCACAAAAACATCAGGACTTCAACAATTTATGTCACCTCTGCCCAGGCTAGATGATCAGCTCCAGAAGTTAACTCTTAATTCTTATCCATGAAAATAATAAGTTCTTCCAAGCAGAAATTGTCTTTAAAATCCACACAGTGCTCAATAAAATTTGGCCCTGATTTCAGTTGTGACCTAAGGGATTTAGCACAGATTGAAAGTGCCTGTAATGACTAATGATTATTCTGACCTCATGCTTAGAAATATATTGAGACATTATTTCATTCAATATAATTGGGTTAAAAACACGGAATGAAAAATAAAAAAGATTCTGTCTTTGAAAATTCAAACCACTATGAATTCTGAATGGTTTATTCCATGTAGATTGAACAACACCACTGAACAATGGTATCACAAAAACACAATACAGAGATGTGTGCTTACGTCTCTACATGTGCTACATTTTCTTTAAAACTTCCACTGTTTCCATCTCTCAGAAGCTCTGCATGCAAGAAGAAAATGTGAGCATTCAGAAATAGGGATCTCAGCCAGGCATGTGATTTTTTGAAATAAGAAACTCGTTTAGCAGAGACTTCTTTTTTCAGCAGCCAGTTGGGTTCAGGAAAGCCCAAAGGTCCCAGTAAGAGAGCTCACACACCCTTAAACAAGTTATTGCTTTATCCTTCAGGCTGAGCAGGAAGGGATGAAGGAATGCCAGCTGCATGCACTCTTCTGTTGCCATATTGATATTTGTGCACTGAATGGGGACACCCTATCACTCAAGGGGAAAGAGTGACTAGAGCAGACCAGTAGGCAGTGGAAGTTATGTATTGACTTATATTGTGATTTGAAATGAAAAGTTTAGTCTGGAGTGATGGTGGTGATATCCCCTGCCTTGCTTTTCTCTCTTTTATTATTATATTACCTTGCTATCACTAAAAAAAAGATAGAGGGCAAATTACAACCAAGACGTAACACAAAACAGATGTTTCATTTACTATTATGGACCATGGCATAAAGTGTTTTTTATCTTCCTCTCCTCCCATTTTGACTACTTTTCTGGTCTCAAATTCGATTCCTAAGGTCATCTCTTATTTTAAAATAATTTCCCTCACTGCAGTTTTACAAGATCTTCATCTTAGGTCACCTACATTCCATGAAGAGCATTTCTTGTTTCTTATTACCTGTGTGAAAGCACTTTTTCAGTCCTGTCTCTTTAGCTGAGCAATTTGCCTCTGGCTGAGAAGTCCATAAACACTGAGTGGACCTAAAAGAGTGACTCGAGATATCTTAAAGTGCTGATTAATTGAAGTGATTTTAAACAGATTCCAGATTCTGCAAACACAGTTGGAATCCTTTGTCATGAGAGAGTGTGTGAGGAAATAGCCATGATACAGAGAAAAACAACAACATAATAACTTACACTGGATAATGTAGTCCAGGATAAGAGCTTACTTCAATGAAAACATCGAACTCAGTGTCAGAAAGAGGTAACAGCAGACAACAGCATGAGAAAAAGGGGACTACCCTGGTGTTTCTTCAATTTACACTTACTGGTCAATTCATCTGAATTTAATCAAAAAGTGCATACTACTGGTCCTCAGTAAGGCACAATAAAAACCGATGATTTGGTAACATCTGAAATCACTAATGTTTAAGAGCACAGGTAACTTCACACCATTACAACACAGAAAAAGGACAACGTGAAAACTCAGCTTGAAACTGTAGACCCTTGGTGTACAATAATTAATGCTGCTACATAGGAAAAAAAACTTGTTACTAGTACCACCAGTCCAAAAAAATTGTTCTCACAGACCAGGGAAATATAGAAGGAAGATGCAATGTGGAACTGCCCTAATAAGTTCCTGGTGGTCTGCATCCCATCTGGAATGAGGTTTTTAGAGATGTAATAGATGTTTCAGGACAAAATACAAGACTGTGTAAAATATAGTTACAGAAAACTGCAGAGAAGTAAGATACATGCAGGTACCCCAAAAAATGTCAAGGCAATGGAAAAAATCCAATGAAATTTGTTCTGAAGTTGAGAACACTAAACACTTGAAAAAAAAAAGTTGCACCAGCTGCAAAAGTGCTGGGCTTGAGAAAGACACCTACTATTCTGTTTCAGGCTTTATCATCACTGCCCTCTCAGCCCTCTCCAGGCTGTGGAGGCCCTGTGTCATGTCTGTGAGCATTATCTCTCTCCTCATATAGCAGACAGAGAGCCTGAGAGCCTCTCTGGAATGCAGGGAGAGAGAACAGTGAAACCATCCTGAGAGAGGTGACTCTCTTTTGGCATCAATGCCTTTCCTAAGTGAATAACTCTGTCTCCTCATAGCAAGATCTTCCAAAAAAAAAAGGGACTACCTTTCATTTGCTACCTTGATACTACAGTTTGTGAACTGCTGAGGCTTTTTCTAATTAAATTAGGCAATATATGAGTTATATATTAAAATTCATCTATGTTGAAAGAATGAGGGATTTTGGTTGTATCTAAATTTTCTTAGCTTCTTTAAACCTTTGCCTTAGTAATAGCCTCCAACATTTATTTTTACTGGGCAATTAAGTATTTCCTGAAGAAAAAAATATTTTTCTACCATTTGTAAATATAACAATTATTTGTCTGTAATTCAATTCTTCTTCTGGTTTATTTAGACCATCTCAGATAACTGATCAAGAGAAAATATTCTTGTGGAGAATAAAAACCTTTACAAATGCCCTTTCAAATCTGAAATCTGAAAGAAAAACAAATCTGTGATCATTTGAAAAAGATAAGGCTAGAAAGATGCTCATAAATACAGACAGATAAATACACATTAGTTTTACATTACAGAAGAAAGGCAAAAAATTTTTGCTTTTACAAAATCACAGACAAAAAATGTATTTTTGTATTATTTTTTAATGTGTATTTATCAGAAGTAATTTCTTTTTAGGAAAAAGAAGATATTTTTAACAATATTTATAGCTTATACAGTTTCTGGCCCAAATGTACTTAGTACTGTGGAGGCTTGGGTTCATATTCTTTGTCAAAGGCATTTTTGGACAGGTTGTACTTAGCTTCATGGTTCAGGCATTTGTAACAGTGGGGTAATAGTACTCTGTTGTTTTGCAGGCTTCTCAGCTCTTTAGAGACTGCTGTGTTCTCTTATGCTATAAAAACAGTAGCTATACAGCTGCCACTCAAGACACTTGGGTATCATCAACATTTCAAGATGCCCTCTGGCCCCAGGTTTTCCATTTATCTATGCAGTATAAGAACTTCTTAGCCTGGTGTGCTAGAGAGGAAGCCAGCTATATACCTGGGGTTGGAAAATGGGGCACAGAAAATGGGTGACCACACATATTTCCCCTTAAGATCTTCTGTATTGTTCTGGTTCACTTTTCTTGCTGTAATAGCTTCCTCCTTAGACCATGACACCTACTAAAGTCAAGGCATAATTGCTGCCAGCATCTCAGTGCTTGAAAAACTCTGGACTTTTCATTACTTTCTATCTTTCACAGCTGAAAACAGCAGATCATTTTCAATTAGCAGAGATCTGAATGTTCCAAAAATACATTTGTTTCACACACTTAATATATGAGTCATGCTCAAGCTGACAGGATGGCCTGCTCTAAGATCTGTCAGATCTGTCCCTCCATTGCTTTTTATTTATATATTTTCCCATTTATGGGACAATTCTGTTAACCATCTTTGAGGTATCTTCACAATGAACTAATATTAAAACCACATAATCACAGAATGGTTGAGATTGGAAGAAACACTGGAAGTCAACTGGATAGCACCTTGCTCAACAGGACCATTTAGTCTTAGATACTTTTGTCTATGGTCAGTTGCCTAGGACTATGTGCAGATAACTTCTGAATAACTTCTCATAAGTGGGTAACAAAATATGTAGACTTGATAGTAGATAGTTATAGGATATCTGGATTTTGAAGGACAAAGGAAGGAATAACACAATTTTATTTATGTGGCTGTAACACCCTATGTGTCTGTGTATGTAAGAAGTACTGATGAATTGTAAAACATGTAAGGTCCCTGTGAAGTTAATAAAGCAATCAAACAGACTTCTCTGCAAAATTTAAAAACAGCTAAGGGATAGATGTGATCCCTGTCAATTTTGCTTGGAACAGAGGACATGTAGCAGCCATCAAAGAACAAGGTTCAGTTCAGGTCTTTTAATATGCTGCTCTTAGATGACAAGGAAGAGGAGAGGAAAGGAAGCAAACCAGCAACTATTAATTAGCACACAAAATAGGCCTTCTTGGCCTAAATGGATATATTTGAACAGATTCTATTACAAACTTATCAATTTCATATTACCATTAAAAAAAAAAAAAAAAAGGTAATTCATAGCCAGAAATTTTAAATTATAGCTCAAGTGCATGAGCAGAAAAAATACACATTGGTAAAGTCAGAGAAGATTATAGTGTACAGTCAAGCTTGATTCTTACAACCAAGAGTTAAAAGTTTATTCTGTGAAAAGAGCATTATCTGTTCTCTCAGTTGGTCAAATGTGTTCATTTCAGAACTTGGTAAAAAGGTTTTGAAGTGTTAGTGAATTAAAAAAACAAGTAATAACAAAAAAAAAAATTTACAAAATGGTAGTTCTGTGTTCAATAATGTCATTCTTATTCTCTCTTTCCTTTTCTCACTCTTTTTAAATTCCAGATCATATCAGCATTTTAATTCAGCTTGATCAATATAATACATGAACTTGTCTTCTGTCTACTTCTTCCTCATTTTTTGGCAACAACAAAGAATTACTGTAATGCAATAATTTCTGGCTGGCATGGTGCCCAGCAAACTTGTGGAACCATTGAGACTGGTTTACATTAATTCCTCACAACAGCCATTTGAGTACAAAGCTTTGGGATGATAATTTATTTCTCCTGCAGTTTTATGACATTTCAATGGCCTGAAATATCCTACTTGATGGCTACTTGTATCATTATGGGTCTGCCATAAATGATGCAAATTGCCATAAAAAGTGGGGAAAGCCCTACATCACATGTAGATTTGTCAGTGAAGACATTTTGGGTTGTTCAATGTAATTTTAGTCATTTAGTTGCAGAAAAACATCCTCTTCTTATCAGGTATTTCTGAAAATTTGGGAGGTTTGCTGCATAATAAATAGGACAGAGAAGAAGAATTTTTTTCCAGTGCACTAAGCACCAGCTCTGGAGTGAACTACATTGATTCTGATGCTGTTTATTACCAGCTAAAGAGAACACCCACAGTTTCTTGGGCATTTTTCCGCCTTCCTCTGAAATGCCCATTACTGCCAGATTAACAACTCTAATCTGTATTCCTATTACTACTACACCTTTAGTAAAGGGACTTGCCTCTGTCTAAATCTCACTACAGAAAATCGTCTATCTCATTTACTGCCTAGCTGTCAGAATTTGAAATATCAAGCATATGAGAAGGTTACAAGGAAAATACAGAAAAGTTGTAAACAGTAACTGCATTTCTGTCCGGTGATATGCTGTCTGGGAGAAAAGACAGTCTGTCGTGTGGTTGTAGGAACTTGCCTGTCTTTACAGCTGTCACCAGGTATTTCCAAAGCACCCATTAACTTAATGTATGGCAAAGTCTATGCTCATCTTCATTACCATAAAACTCTGTTGATAATTATTTTCATATTATTAATAATTAACAGTAAATAATCAGTCCAATATGAATGCAGTTACCTGAGAGCATCCCCAGTGAACCTGAGAGCAAACTGAAACAAACACGGCTAGCTACTGCAGCACCAGTAATATAATCACCTTTTATCAAGAGAAATACTAACTAGGAAATAGCATGTACACTCTAACTTACAACAGGAAAATGGTACAACTTAGTGATGTCACTTTCATCTAAACTGAATACTATCCAACCCACTAGAGCTCTGATATTCTGAGCTACACACACTTCTGTCAGCCTGCAATAACTTCTTTGAAAACAATGGGATAGTCCAGGTGTATTGGAGATAAGAAGGCGTAGTGGAGATCCAGTGTAGTGGAGATAAGGATTTGGCCCAGTATTTTGGTAGAAGCTCCAAATATTTCCTCTGACATTACACCTGAACATCAAAAACAAACCTCAGGAAAAGACAGAAAGTTGAAATCTTGTTCCAATTCTCATGTGTATGCAGTTCTTTTACGGTTTCTAAATAATTTCCAAATTTCAAAAAAATTTTCTTATTTTTATCTTCAGACTTTAAAATAGCTTGAGTACATTTAAAAAATTAATTTACTGCAGTTTAACATAATGGTCAAAAATGTCTGCCAATTGTCTGAAGCCCAAATAACTTTGCCAGTTCAGTTACGGTGATGTAATTAAAGTAGTATCCAATGAAACAGTTACTTAATAAAAGAAAGGTACTGAGTTAATATTGATTATCAGAGAAAAGGTCTATCTAGATATCTCATCAGTTATTCTCTCTGTTCTTTACCTGATAATACCCTACTGTGAGATTGCAATAGGCCATCTTAGCATATTTCTTCTGACACTTTTCATAGTGATGCTGACATCCCATTGATAAGTAGTGATGTTCAGTCAGTTTTGTAAGTCTCTAACTAATTTGCCAAAAGGTCTAATTTTGTGAGTCATCATTGCTACTCACTGTGCTGATTTGAGCTGCATTTCATTAAAATCCCTGACTGTCAAACCAATGTTAGGTTCAGTTTTGCATCACAGTGAATACAACAAATTATTTATTTGCAAAGAAATGCCACATTTGCCTCTAAGCCTGCAGAACAAATCACACATGAAACATAACAGTAGTAGTAGAATGAACAGAAAAATCACACCCCATCACCAAGCTGACAGAGAGAATGAGAACTACCATTTCCCAGTAGAACACTCATTCAATATTTCTTTAAGAGCAAAAATTTGTAGTTGTACCCTCACATCTTATGTAGCCAGCACATACATAGGTTGTTAAATGCTGATTACCCACTTGTAATCATTCATTAAGGTTGATCTCCTTGAACATAAGCTGTACTGGATGCATTGTTTGGTAAGTCACTACCAGGAACAAACACTGTGTTTTAATCCTTCTTCCTACAGACAGCAGATAACATATCCAGAAAGCATTTCAATGACAGAAGCCAGATGAAATGCTGCAAGAAATTGCCCCCATTTTATTATTGTGAACTCCAAATTAAGTAAACATATCAGTGAGAAGGAGTCCTCACACTTCTTAGATATCCTGGGACAAACATATTCAGAACAAAAAGAGAGAGACAAACTCAACTCCTTCTTATTCTTTATATTTTTTATTTCAACACCTTTAGCACTAAATAGTAATGTTCAAGGAAATGTACCAAAGGAAATATTTTTGCCAGTAATGGTAATGGAAACATAAACAGGAAAGTGCAGAAAAGTTGTCCTACACCATAACTCCATACTATAAGCTAACTCCATTTATTTATCCTGCTTCTAATGTGTAGCTCCTTCTGGTCAGAACTGCCCACAGGGCTGCCTGGTGAAGTTTGGAAAAACTCCAGTCTACATCCGCTCTCCTGAAAGCTTAGCAAGGGTACCCAGGGTAGAGAGTCATACTCAAAAAGTGTAATAATTTCCCATTTGGAGCATGAATTTTTCTATGGAACAAATGAGAAAAACTCAGAAAAGCTGGAAAATAAGCCAATTAAGACAAAGTTTTCTTTTCCTCATCATTATCTGAGTGGCTTTTAGAAGTGAAAAGTGCCACTGTGATAGCTTCCTTGAGAAGACTAAAAGTAAATTCACAGGAACACTCTAAAGCAAAGATCTAAAGATCCCAAATTCAAACTGGAAATATGCCCCTAGGATCCAGCATGAGTGAGAACCCATGAGTACTGAAAGTCATGCCCTAACAGTTGTTGCAGGTGTGAACAGGGAACATGCCACAGTGTTGGGCTAGAAGAGAAGTCATCACACAGGAGCTGTGAAGCGAAGGCTGATTTATAGCTAAGGGAACAAATGTGTTACTTATCATTGCTGGCTTTTCTGGAGGAGGTTTCCAAGAGGGTGGTGTGGTAGAGCTTCTTTGATGTGCCTAGGCCAAAACAGATTTGCCTAATACCAAAGAACTATGTGAATGGGTGAGAGGAAGAAGGTAAAAATGTAATCGCAATGTACACAGACTTTTTTTTCTATGGGCAATCAATATTCAGGCATGCTTTTCAGATGAGCAGATTATAATTTAACAGTTACTGCAGTGGGTTGCTTCTACAAACATTGTAGATGTTCCATCAACAACACAAATCCATTTCTCTTTATAATATTCTGATAAAACAAATTAGAAGATAACACTCTCTAGCACTAGAAACAAGAAATACCACCTTCCAGAATAAAGAATAGATACTGTTTACATGTTGCTGCCAAAATTATAGAAGTTTTTTACTGTTGTTCAGACAAGCAGTGGTGCAATAGAACTACATGAAATACTTTTCAAGTTCCAGTTATCACTTCTTTTCATGTTTTCTGTCCACTATGATCTCTGCAGAAATTCATAGGAGCCATAGAATCACAGAATCATAGAATGACTTGGGTTGGAAGGGACCTTAAAGATCATCTAGCTCCAAACCCCTTGCCAAGGGTAGAGATGTCTTTCACTAGACCAGTTTGCTCAGAGCCCCATCCAACCTGGTCTTGAATACTTCCAGGGAAGGAGCATCCACAACACCTCTGGGCAATTTGTTCTAGTGCCTCATTATCCTTACAACAAAGAACTTCTTCCCAATACCTAATCTAAACCTACTCTCTTTCAGTTCAAAGCCATTCCCCCTTGTCATCCACATGTAAATAGTTTCTCTCCATCTTTCTGTAGACTTACTTCAGATACTGGAAAGCTTCAATTTGGCAACCCCAAAGCCTAATAAGGTCAATAGTGCTCTTCAAAATTAGACAAATGTAGGACATTTCTAGGAGATTAAGTAAGAGATTGACATAGAATCCCAAAATGACTTGTGTGTTTTATATGCTTGGAAATTAACTGCTCTGTGAAAACATCTGTCTGTATTTTGTATCACACTAATTACCTTTCTTCTGATTAACAAGTAATAAATAAATAAAATGGTATAAATTATCACATTAATAACTTTAATAGCAATACTAGGACTGAATCATATATTATTACTGAATTACTGGTGGTTTCTTCAATTCTTTTCTCAAACCAAAAGAAAAGAATTCTGAATTCACAAGAAATACGGTAAATGATACTTGAAAATAAGGTTTAGAGAGTTGCTGCAAGCACAAAACATTTTCTGATGCTTGTTGTGTCTTTGGTTTCTTTTTAGTTGACTGAAGATGAGCTAGCCAGGAAAACTAAAATACTTACGAAAGAGGAAAATTGTCAGTGCACATCAAAGAGAGTGTCTGTGTGTGTGTGTGTGTGTGTATGTGTGTGTGTTTAACAACTGAGGCTCCAGTCCAGTCAGCAGAAACTGAATTTCAGCCTAAACTCTGAGCATCAGGTGACTGTTGTAATGATTGCTGCTGTTTTCCTCTCCATGGAAAAGCGAGCAAAGCATCTACAGCTGAGCTGAAATTAGCCCAATCCTGATGTTCTTCTCTAAATGTTTCCCCATTATCTCCCTCTTGTCTTGATAGCTAATATAGTTCTTACAGCTGCTATATCATATTAGGTCAGAGCAATAAAAACTAATGCCATTTTCTTGATGGCTTATGCAGAACTGCTGTAATATGAATCAAGTCTCACTAGCCTCTCCTCTCCTCTCCTCTCCTCTCCTCTCCTCTCCTCTCCTCTCCTCTCCTCTCCTCTCCTCTCCTCTCCTC
>JAWMRD010000085.1:38543030-38559958 GCA_035584875.1 Syndactyla subalaris
ATTTTTCAAGCTACAGAATAGAACATGGTGCTGGAACCTTTTGGCCAGCTTCATCAAAACAGTTTAAGCAAGTGATGTGTTTACATTAATCTGCCTATATATTACCTTGCCAAGGAACAAGTAGTACAGTAATATATTCTCCCCACCTTTTTCCATGAAGCTGCTGACAGCCACCTGTTGTTTTCATACAGCTTTGTAGTGTGGGATGAAATGAACTAACTCAATTCTTCCAAATTTCATAACATAGGATTAGACTGATTACCCATGACTGAAAGTATTCTCACTGACCATTTTCTAAGCCATTTCCCTTTAAAGGAATCATATTGTTCTTACCAAATATATACTCTGATTGCTGGCTTGTATGGAGAAGACCAAGTAGAAAAAAATCATCCAGCAGAAATTTCCAATACTTCTAAGAATATCTTTTTTTTTTTTTTTTTTTTGGCTTTTCAAAACAGAAAGAAATTAGGCAAGAAACTCTAAATACAGTTTTAGGCTTGCAGATGAATATTTCTTCATCACACTTTTGCCCATAGATAAGATTCTGGTATCCAAACAGTCCAAGGTTCCTCTAGTCTGAGGCAAAGAAGCAGCTGAATAAATATAAGTCTACTAGAAGCCCTTGGGAAACAAATTTTTCAAGGACAGATCCAGCTGTATAACAAACTCCTATAAAGACTAAAGGGAATCCTAAATCTCTGCATTTTCCAGTTTAAGTGGAAAACATTTAATCTGCCTTCTTCCACATAAATACAAAACTGAATGCACTTTAACAAAGCAAATAAGCAAAACACTGCCCTAGCAATTCTCTTCCTATAGGGAGAGAGACAAAAGAGAAAGAATTAGTCTCCAAGAATCTGCTGTTTAATCAAATTGTATAATTTAGGCTGAAATATGTGCACAATAAAACATGGGATTTGGAGAATAAAATGCAACTATCTCCAGAGCATCTTTATTTGATATTTATCAATTAATGTAAAGTTACGATATACTCCAAGGACACTATAAAATACAGAGGTTTGAATCCAATTCATACTAAGATGCCTTCACCCTTCTAAAACTGAAGAACCTGGAAAAGGTGAACATGACAGGTTTAAGGTCTTATTATATTGTATCAATAGTGAGATCGATTTCTTTGTCAAATGTGTGAGACTCCTAATTTTTTTAACTTACTGAAACTACTAGGTCACAATGCATTAAACCATGAATGAGTCTGAACAACTACTTTTAAAACAAACCACTGAGCATTTTTTTTATGATGAGCCATAGAAGTAGTGCATGATTTTTTTATCACTTCTAAAAGAGACAAAGTGCAAGTCTCACATGAGGAATTCTTGTATTGTTACAAAGTTCATAGTGTAACCATTCATGGATTTGGCCTAAAAATTGTACATTTCTTTACTGGGTTTCCTGAATTATATGTCTGGGAGTGACTAAATTTGAAGACCTTAACCAGAGACAGTTCTCTGTACTGACTTATTCATACAGGAGGTGGAACAATCTCTCCTCCTGCTTGAATGTGCTGCTGGATCTGCTTAAAAAATAGTGCCAGGTATACCCTGACTCCAAAGAGAACTGCTGTGCAACTGTGTACCCACATATCAACAAGAGGTGTTTCTTTTCTTTGACAATGTATCTCAATGCCTTGCTATCAATCCCTTGTGCTATTCAGTACACACTGGTGTTCTTTAGCCTATATTGTGAGAAATATGTAATATTTCAATTTATCATATGGTCTGTCCATATTCTGCCATTCTACAAAACACATTTTATTTCTGTCTGTGGCTGGCTAAAATGGTGCTTTTCCTCCTAATGTTTTCAAGTAACAACCAATACACAAATTCATTACTCCCTTGTTTGACAACTATAGCTGAAACAGCAACAGTCTTGAAAATATCTACCTGATTGAAAAGACAAAACTTAATTTTGAGCAAAATCAGGTGGCTTGGGTCACTTGGGGACCTCAGACTACAAGAATTAAAAACTTTCTCTAGGTGAAGGTGCCAACTTGAAGTTCTATTCCTAATTTTTTAAAGTTTTTCACTCTCTATGCCCTGGGCTACCTTCAGAGCTGTTTCTTCACCCTCAGTTAAAATTTTTTCCTTTGTGCAACAGTGATCTGAAAAGGAGGCTACAGCTAGCTCTGATGGCAAGGAGATCACCAGGTCTATAGCAACGGCACCTTCATGTTTCAAAGTCTCCTGGCATGCAAATACAAATATTTCTCTTTCACAGCTTGCCAACAATTTGTAGCTTGTCTACAATTGTTACAAAAACATGTTTCATTTAATTGAAACCTTGTAGTATTCCACCTGAAAGCAGCTGATCAATATAACAGGAACCTTTCAAAATCTGCCAATGGGAAGGAATTTCTCCAACATCTGCAGAATTACAGCCTTAGGGAATGTCTCTTTTCCATATCAGCTGTATGTAGTTTGCCATCAGACTGTTCATACCAATGATGGTACTGTCGTGACTTTTGTGACTACCGAGACAGAAGTGCCAGTCTCAGGCCATCCACTTAATAATGCAGATGATGGCGGAACACACACCACAAATTTAATCACAACATGGAAGTACAGCCTGCAATCTTTTGTGCTGGATTTCTTCTGCCTTCCCTTATACTCACCACTGCTCTTAGCGGCAAAGTACTTAACTTCCCCATCAATCTTTCTGGAGATTCAGCTGCCTGCTTTCAACTTCCAGACCAGGAGGAATTTATGAATTCCCTTCAGGAAATCAAAAAGCAACAGAGATAAGGCAGAGTTTTTAATGTTCTGTTTGCCTCTGTCTTCAACATGGATGATGGATCAAGGCGGTCTCTGTGCCCTGAGCTGGAGGACCATGACTGTGAGAACTATCAACTCCCAGCTGACCCTGAACTTGAATGGGATCTGCTGCTCCAGCTAGATCCCTGCAAATCTATAGGATCTGATGGGATTCATCCCAGAACTCTCAAAGACCTGGCTGATGTTGTCACAAATCATTTCTCAATGATTTTTTTGGGTGATCTTGGGAATCTGGAGAGGTCCCTGCTGACTGGAAGCTGGCAAACATTGTCCTGATTTTCAAAAAGGGCAAGAAGGACTACCACAGAAACTACAAGCCTGTCAGTCTCACTTCAGTGCTTCATAAAGTTATGAAAATATTATTCTGGGAGGTGTTGAAAAACACCTGAAAGACAGTGCAGTCATCAATCACATTCAGCACAGCTTCATGAAAGGGAAGGCCTGCTTATCCAACCTGATTTCCTTTCATGACAAAGTAATGCACCTAGGTGCTCAAGGGAAGCCAGTTAAGGTAATCTTTCTGGATTTCAATAATGCTTTTGGTACTGTCTCTCACAACATGCTTCTGGACAAAACGTCCAGCACAAAGCTGGATAAAACACAACTATGTGTGAGTAGTTGTTTCATGGGTTGAACATATAGGGCAATAGTGAATGGCGTGACATCAGTCTGATGATCTGTCACTAGTGGGGTTCTCCATCGTGGGCCCTGTGCTCTTCAGCATCTTCATCAATGACTTGGATGCGGGATTGGAAGGGATACTGAGCAAGTTTGCAGATGACACAAAAGTGGGAGGAGTTGTTGACTCCTTCAAAGGCTGGGAGGCCCTGCAGGGAGACCTAGACAGATCAGAGGACTAGGCTATCACCAGCCTTATGAAGTTTGAGAAGAGCAGGTGGCAGATTCTGCACCTGGGATGGAGCAACCCTGGATGTTCATACAGACTGGGAATGAGATGCTAGAAAGCACTACCATGGAATGGGATCTGGGGGTCCTGGTCAATGGCAAGTTGAATGTGAGTCAGCAGTGCCCTGGCAGCCAGGAGGTCCAACCCTGTCCTGGGGGGCATCAGGGAAAGCATCATCAGCCAGTCGAGGGAGGGGATTGTCCCACTCTGCTCTGCACTGGGGCAGCCTCACCTTGGATATTGGGTGCGGTTTGGGGCACTGCAATACAGGAAAGATAGTAAGTCATTAGAGCGTGTCCAAAGGAGGGCAAAAAACATTGTGAAGGGCCTTGAGAGGAAGCTGTATGAGGAGCAGCTGAGGACAGCTGGTATGTTCAGTCTGGAGAAGAGGAGACTGAGAGGAGACCTCATTACAGTTACAACTTCCTCATGAGGGGAAGACAAGGGGCAGACACTGATTTCTGCTCTGTGGTGACCAGAACTCGAGGAAATGGCCTGAAGTTGTGTCAGGAGAGGGTTAGGTTGGATATTAGAAAAAGGTTCTTCACCCAGAGGGTGGTTGGGCACTGAACAGGCTCCCCAGATGAGTGGTCACAGCACCAAGCCTGCCAGAGTTCAAGAAGCGTTTGGATGATATGCTCAGGTATATGGTGTGATTCTTGGAGATGATCCTATAGAAGGCTAAGAGTTGGGCTCAATGATCCTTGTGGGTCCCTTGCATCTCAGCATAGTCTGTGATTCTGCAATCCTATATGGCTAGCAGTTCACTATGTGTGACGCCTTATCAATTTCTGGCATAGACTCCATAGCTGACACAAGGATCAGAGGCTCTGACAGTGGCTTACCAGTTTAAAGAATTAGTTCAATTTGTAACTACTTGGTGAAGGGCTTGACAGTCTTAATGTACATTGTACTGTAGCTTTTAGTGGATTTACAGTCTCTTTGATTTTGCCTGAATGACCTCTATAGTCAATGCGGGTTATTGGGAAAAAAAAAAAATTTCTTCAAAAGCTTTCTTTCTCCATCCTGCTTTTTGTTTTCAGAACACAAGAGCCATTTAGTTTGCAATGTTAAAAAACAGCAGTGCCAGCAATAATCTGTTGCTCTTCAGTGATAAAACATGTGTTCTTGTGTACTGTATGTTGTGTCTGATGCTAAAAACATCTTTGTCGATCAGGTGCCAGCAAAGCAATTCATTCTGAATAGAAAGGTTTGCTGAGAGCACTATTATTCTTTTAAATGGCCATGTTAAAAATTGTAACCCTCTTCAAGGTTGAGAACTTCCCATTAGTACTATTTCACAATATTAAAACCTTTTATTTTTCTCTGCCTAACCTTCTCAGAGTAGTGGTTTGCATATCTGTCAAACACACAGTAAAACTGGTTCCATGAGAGATTCCTATGACTGAATGGGCCCAATTATGTCCATTTTCCTAATAATTAGCAGTACAGACTAGAAGCAGGTCCTATTAGCTTTGGCTGTGCTGTTCCCTTAGGTGACTCTCACAGGCTGCTGCAAAAGTGGTCTGAATGTTCACCATCCTTTTCTTTACTGTACACCTAATAGACCTCAATATTTCCCTGGTCTTCATTGTCTGGAGAAACCTCAGGCCAGGAATACATCTGCAATAATATCTAGTGAAAAGACTGTGCTTGCCATCATTCTGTTCTCTGCCTACATTGCAAAAGAGATGGTGACTTGCAAGGTTTAAGTGAATAATCAGGATGTTACAGAGCAAACCTACTAGGCTAAAGATAGATCTATATCTTATTGCTGTCTAAGAGCTAGCCAACTGATCTCAGGTACCACAGCTTATATTCGGGGGAGGGGTGGAACCAAAAAAAAAAAAAAAAAAACAACCAAAAAAACCACACACAAACCAACAAACAAACAAAACAAAAAAAAACACCAAACACATCAGCCCCTCTCAGATTCTCTAAGAGGACAAGCACATTGCTGGAACCTGCCACAACTGAGTGCTGACCACTGCAGTGGTTGATCTGGGCATGTATTGCAAGCATTTACTAGGGAAGTATACCACTGTTCCAGCAGAATGGTGACCAGTAAGAGGTACCTAAATTCTAGATGCAAAGCTTCCACCCCCAGAGCAGCAGTTTACCAGCTTCTAAATTCTCATTTCACTCCCATTTTATATGTCTTAATCTGTTTTTATTTGTTTTGCCCTGGTGTCAGGAGAATACCATCAAGAATATTTCAGAGGCTCCATGGGTAAGATTTTACCTCATGGAAGTCAAAACAAAACTGTATAAAAGCAATGAAAGGAATCAAGGTGTAAGAGAGAGAAATGGCCAACCATGGTCTTAACAAAACTTAGGTGTACCACTTAATACAATAGAATTAAAAGGAAGCAGCTGAACCTTATCTCTTCCCTGACCTAATCAGCAAGACCTGTCAATCTCTGTGTTTCCTTTGCTGTAGAGATATTGTTGATGTGTAGCATCAGAGAAAGGCCCTAACACAGAATTTCCCTTAGATATTTGAATTGAGCAAAAGACATGTAGAACTGAATAGAGGGATCCTTGCTCTCAGAATCCTATAATTAACTTGTAAATAAACACATTTAGCTGGCTTAAATTTTCATGCTGTGCACCTCAGTCAGCCTCAGGTGTGAAGACAGAAACATGTTTTGAATGCAGAGTCACTTAAAATGTGCTTTAGGTGTGACTTTCTCATTCCACCTGCAAGCTGAGGTACAATAAAGTGCTCATTTGCTCAAGGTTTTTCCAGAAAACATTTTCTGACTGTGGTATTTGTCTTATCTTGAAGTTACAGCACTTTACTTACCTATGTAGCAGCCATATAGAGACAAATGTGTAGACAGCATGTCCTTATCTAATCTTTCAGGAAAAAAAAAAAAAAAGAAGTTAAAAAACCCAAGCTAAATATGACAGAAGTATGAAAGATCACAGTCCAACAAAGAAATTAATCAAAGAAGGAAAGAATTTAACATACAGTTTTCCACTTAAACAGGAATGCAGAAAATGATATCTCCTCTGTCAGTTGATTTTCATTTCAACTGATTGTTTCTGGGTCTGGCATCTATAGGCTACCATATTATGACTGCTTAATTGTAACAGAGAGTACAGGAAATTGCTGTTGTTTTTTTCAGAACTGGTGCAATTTTTTGACAGTTTAACAGTCTTACACATTTTGCATCCACCTAGTTGGATGTCTGTTTGTGGAAGTAGAAGACAAAGTCTGTTCCTCCACATTGCCAGGTGGAGAGATGAGCAGGAAGAATGAACAGCAGAATAACATCCTTAAAAATGGCACTTAGGAACAACTGCCATAAGCATGCTTATAGATTTCTTATGGATCATCAATAGTTTCACAAGGACTGTTGGCAGGATCTGTACACTATTGCTTAAATGAACCAGAACTGGAGATTTTTCAAGCTTCTGGAAGGTCTATACACATTAGTTTATTTAGAAAGTATGATGAGTATTCATAGTAGGCTATCCTATGGGGTTTATTTTCTTCCTGAGAACATATAAAAAGAAATAAACATGTTTCTGCGTTTAGCTATAAAAATCTTTAAAAAAATTTTTAAAAGCTAAAAATCATCCTGGATTGTGTAGTGACATCTTGTGGTGCAAGGAGAGAACAGATGAGTGGGACTTCAGGATAGTGATTATTATCAGCACAACTCCAAAATGTTTAATAGTACTTCATGTCTGGCTTTTTATTTTCTCAATAGAGGACTGTTGCAGGATTATCATTGCAACTAGTTCATTATGCCACCTAAAATGCTTTTTCTGAATGGGGTATTAACTTATAATTAGTCATATCACATTAATGTAAATTTATCCATGCAAGCATATTTAATTTCATTTTTCATAATATTTTAATAACAGAGCACCAAAGGAGACTTTCAAGATATAAAATTTGATGAATGGTATTTATAATCTGAGTCTGTTCTAGGGTTTGCTTTCTTGAATTTCAAGGAAGCTAAAAAATTACATAATTTGAGCCTGTGCAATCTCATCATGATTAACCTGCAAAATATATATACTTACAGAATATTGCACACTGCCCTATCTTAATGACACCCTCCACAGAAGTCATACACAACAATGATGTGTTTTCCAATAACAGCAGTTTTAATATAGGACTGAATTTATTTAAGAAGCTTTAACACAGCAGTATATCATCAGAGCAATCAGAAGTCGAAGTCTTTCAGTGAATACAGTGAGTGTTCATGCAAGTGGATATATTTAAAAATGTGGCATGTTTTAGAATTATTAAATTTATCTCATTTAATTTTTTTAATCCTTTCTGTAGAAACAGTGTTAAGGTCTGGTATTGCTAATGAGTATTGATGACAGCTGTCACTAAAAAGACTGGCTTCTTGTGAATAATAATTCTGCACTCTTTGTAGGCAATTGCTACTACTGCATTTCTGGTAATAACATTTACACCTTATCTTCTCCATAAAGCACCAAAACCCAGAAATATGCTCTATCTTTCTTTGACAAGTTTCCTGTTCAAAGATAAGTCAAGTGGGTTATGAACAACAGAAACACTTCAGAACCTTCAGGAACTCGTAGCCCTGTGGATCAAGCAAACATTGCTCAAACTTATTCCCACAAACCCCAGGTAAGACTGGAGTAAAACCATCCTTCTGGAGTGAGCTGGACCACACACCATCCCTAAATCTGTCAACCCTGCTCAGATATAACATGGATTCAGTTAGCTTTCTAGAGTCCTCCTTTGCTCTCATTCAATTATCCTGTGTGGCATTAGAGAAGATAATAAATTGACTGCAAACAGCCAACTTTTTTAAACTATGAAATTTAGTGGTACTAACATCACCACTTGAAGCAAACCAGTAGGTGTCTTGTGCTCTGCATAGACTCTGATCTATTTCTCCAGGATTAATGGCCACCTGGCAGCAGATTAAAACTTGCTATAAATCCAAGGACATTAAGAACATTTCATACTTAATATGAAGTAAATGTCCAGTACAAAATTATTTATTCCAGATGCTTGATTTTTCCAATTGAAGAAATGTTTGGTCCTTCCAATTAGGGATTTTCCTGTGATTTATAAACAGCAGTGATTTTCTAACTGAATCCAGAGGGTAGACAAGGATGGTTATCCCACTTTCTGACATCATGTAACAGACACACAGAAAAAATAAAGAAATTATCACAAATTCCAGAAGGGATCTGCCAAAGCCTTTTTTTCCTGATGTTTGGGTTTGTGTCAGGAACAACAGAGATAATTTTTGTTCCAAGCAAGAGCATCAGCAGTTACAGAAGACGCAATCTATGTTGTGAGACATTTGTACTGCTTTGATCCTCTTTCAGCCTCTGATTTGTTTTATGGTTGTTTCTGGCTGCTTCCTACACATGGCTTTGTCTGAGTGAAAGAGACACCACAGCCATAACTGAAAGTGAGAGCTTGCTGTTGAATTACCTATTAACAAATACAGAGTTTAACAGACTTTGATTTTGGCAGATGATAGACGAAAAATATCTCATTTTCTCCCCGAACCATTTTTATATCATTTTCCTCCATATAAACAGAAGCGGGAGAGAGTGAGAATTGTTTGAGTTATGTAAGTCAGAAACATATTCAAAATGAAGAATACTCAGTAATGAATAACTGAGCCCCCTCAGTGGAAAAGAGATTTCAGAAAAGAGTTAGGTCTTGTTTATTACAACCATACTTTTTTCTTTTTAGGGGCGGGGTGGGAGGGACTGAGGATTGAGCAAATAGCAATGTTTCCTGCAACAAAAATTTAAAGGAAAAAAGGTATGTGTATGTATGTAAAGTGGTTGCAAAATCCAATCTTATGATGCTACCGTAGCTAGATGAGGGTGATGGTAGCACTGAAGTTTATTGATATTTTTAACACTGTTATAGTTTCAGCATCTCTTTGGAATTCCTCCCAAAAATCTTGGAGCCAATGCCTAAGTTCTGTGAAGATGGGTAACAAAGGAACTAATGAATATTTATATCCCAATGTAATGACTCAGGCCAGAGCCTTTTGTTCCAGTCTCCCATCTTCAGGTGGGGAAAATCTTCTGGGCTTTCTGTGTTTTTTCTGTGCAGGCTCAGGGGCTCAGAGGAGGGAGCGAGGACAGAAACACACCAATCTGGCACCACGGGAGAACTGAGCCTGTGCCTCTCTCTCTCTCTAACTTGACCGTTTGCCTGTGGGGGCTGTGAGGACTGCGGGAACTGCCATGAGGAAGAGAACTCACCTGTTTTCTACACCATGGAGATGGGGCCTCATCCTCCCTCTGCCTACTGACCCCTTGGGAACTGACCTGGGGCAGCCTAGAGAACACATCTGTTTCTGCACCACAGAGACAGGGCCCTCCATCGATCCTGCAGGAACTGATTCGGGACTGCTGTGCCCACCATTTGGTAACTCTAAACTGTCAGTCTCTGATCAGCAAACCAGGAGGAGTGCTGCCTGTGAGAGGGGCCAGCTGGCTGAGTGCAACATAACCACCTGCTGTCCGTAAATATAACTACACTCCTTTTTAGAGTAGCCCAAGGCACGACATCGCCACCTGCATTGACCTTGTTTTTCTTCTTCATTCAAAGGGTTTATTAAAAACTGGTTTTGTTTGGTCCTTTTCTGGACATATATATAGATATACTGTGGTTAAGAACTGTTACCCTTTTCCTATATATTTTTCTAATTAAATTCTGTTCTAAATTTAAAGGAGAGGGGCTATTTCAGGGGGTTTTTTTTTGCTGGTCTTCTTGGGGGAAGAAGACCTTTCCTTTTCTCTCTCAGCCAACATAGATATCTTAGTTTTTCCCTGAACTAGGATAGACACCACGTTCTGTAGGGCGGTGAAGTGATGACGAACAAAGTAAAGGTTATTCCCTCAAATAAGAGGTACTAAAACAAAGTGGAATGAAACATGTATTTGTTGTAAACTCCAGGGATTAAAAGTTGTTTGAACTATTTAGAAATTGGGCACTGGGTCTGCCTCCTTTCACTGGCTGTCCACTGGACTAAAGAAACTCACAGGTATTACTGCAAGTAATTGGCTGTGTGAGGAAGAGAGTATTTCCTAGCAATATTTTTCAGCAGTCCTCTTTCAGCACAGAAATGAAGAAATGTAGAGGCAATACATATATCTCACTGACATGGCTTCACATCTCTCCTCTGCAGTAAGTGCAGTGCAAAAAGCTTTAGTGGCCTGAGGCACACTTTCTTAATATTCATCTACATTTATAACATGAGTGATAGCCTTTTCTGAACTGGAAGGTGGATTATAACACTTTAGACAAGGATCTTCCTCACTTGCAGACATGCAGAAAACATAGACCTTCAGAGGGGGGTCAAGGAAAGGTGGGTGGGGGAAAGACTCAGAGCACTTCTGAACTCCTAACACAACCTAAACATATATGATGCAGGTAGCTCCTGACTCCAAACTATATTCCTATATCTGTTTTTTATTACATGTCCCAGCCCCAGAAAAAAAAAAAAAAATAAAATTTAGATGCATAAACAAGGCAGGAGCTGCAATCTGCTCCAACAAGTCCCTAGTAGGTGATCAGACTTTGTTTAGGCACAGCTGGATGACTTAGATGATGCTCACATTAAACTTGGCCTTTGCCACAGGCTCTCTACAGAGTGCAGAGTGGTAAGTTATTTTTATTCTGCTACTATTCTGTAGTGCCAAAACAACTATTCAGAATCAAGAGTCCTAAAAATACAAAGATTAATATAAAAATAATTATTTCTTTGCAAATAACAACTATGAAGTGCATTTTCCTTCTAGATTCTGATCTTCACAGTAGGACAGGTTCAACTTATTTCATATTTTTAAGCCTTTTTTTCAGTTATTACACTTGTGGTAGAGACCTGTGAAGTAGTAACTCCAATGTTAATTTTTAAATTTATTATAGATTCTTATAAGCATTATATTCGAAATCTACCACCTGAAGTTGCTCCAACAAGAACCTGTAACCTTGCACTTGGAAATGTTTCAAGTTTTCTGTTTGAAAAGTAGTTCCATGCTACACCATTGTTTCATAATATCACTTTGTCATCTTGTTAGGATTGTCAAAGGAAGAAAGACCAACATCAAAACGCATAATAAAATATAAGTGGTCGTGTCATTAAGATATTAACTCAGAATAGCAAGCAATGCCAGTTGTTTCAGGGCAATATCCACAGCAGAGAAATTGTCTATAGTACTGGGGTTTAATTAACAGAAATTAGCTATCTGACCTGACCTCCTTCCTAATGCCTTTCAAGAATGTCTGCCAATAAAATAGAAGAAAATAAGGTCCTATAAGTCTGTAATTTTTCTGTTCTTGTATTTATTTTATTTTTCTCTATTCATCATTATATTCCTTGTATCATCAGAATTTTCACATTCTAGACATTCACACCTGTCTAGAATTCTTTTCATTTTTCTGTTCATTATGCTGTCCTTCTTTTACCTGGCCTTTTCTTTCTAGAAAAAAAATCTCATGTATTTCTTATCACATTCATAGCAATATCCTCGCTCCTAGGACCTGCTTTGCTTTTCAGCCCCTTTTTACTGCTCCGTAATGACCTTGCCTGTTCCTCCCTTGTCTTAGGTTATTGACAAGGGAATCATCAGGTCACACCCTACTTGCCTGCAGAAAAAAAAAAAAAGGGGAGTGAATGGAGTGATGTGACGACTAGATGAATTCATATAAGCCATTACAGCAGTTCATTTGCCACACAGGTCAGCTGCCTGTTAATTTTCCTCTGTTGCTGTGTTGCCCTTTTCATGCTTCTCCCTCACAAAACTACTATGCTTCCAGATGGAATTTTATGCCTAAATACTTTTACAGGGCAGGTACCAAACACCTTTTTAAGTCACTGCCATAGCAGGAGCTTGGAAAAACAGATTTTTGCTATGACATGAGTTACTCCTAAAGAAGTTGTGCTCAGTAACATGAAGACGACAAAAGTTTAGCAAGAATTTCCTTACCTTATTGCATAAGTACAGCATAACCAGGCTTCTGGAAATCCCCCAATACCACTAAAAGAAGGAAAACTGATAAAAGATCTGGGAGGAAAAAACAAACAAAACCAAACCAAACAAACAAACAAAAAAAAACCCTTTAATTGGTGAAATAGAAGTTGGAAAAAATCAGATCCGTTTCAAATGGAGTTTAAATTTTCTTAAGAGAAAGCCTGTCAGGTAGAGTCTGACACTGCTAAGCTGCATTTTACCTCTACGAAGGGCTCAGCAAATGTGATAGTAGTCTGCTGCTATGCAAAAGAAAGCACTCAAATGGTTAGTTTAGGCATGGAGCAAGACCAGAGAAAGAGAGACTCCTAAATGGACATGTGGTCATAGAAAAATGACAGCAGAAGAACTCAAAATGTTTGCAATTCTGGGAAAGTTTTATTGAGTATAAAAAAATCAACATTGTTAAGACTTCCAATAGCTCTGTCTTCCTTTTTATTGCACTGAGATCAAAAGGCAGACAGTGTTAGTCATTGGAGATAGAATTTCTCATACCTTTCTAGTTAGTTAATTAACCAGAGTACATTGAATTCATTTTCACTCTGCTCTTAATTTGAAAACATGCCAGTGCTCTGCTTTAGTGAGCATTTCACCATTTTACAAATCATATTCAGCACACAGGGACAATTCTCATTTCCACTGAAGCCAAACCTCACATTAATATTTATCTGGATTTAGAACTGAACCCCTGCCATGATGTGATCTGTTTAACTAAGAGAAGCAAGGACTTTTTAAAAAAAAAAGTCATGGGGTCATATCTGAAGTGGACAGACCTTCTCTGAACGCAGTTTTCTTTAGGAGCAATTTGTAGCTAGCCTTAACCTAATAGCAATGAAAGAAGGAAAAATACAGCATCTCTTCCCTGCATCAGTACATCTAAGTATACCTTTGCCAGCTGTAATTCAACTGCATATGACTATGCCAAAGTTTGCAATAGGGAATCCAGTTTGTCCCCTTTCCTGAGTAGGAAGCTGAACGACAGGCTGGTAATGTCCACTCACTCTTTATTGGCTTACAAATGTGTCCTTGAAACCTCAGGAAAGTAAGAACAGATGTATAAACAGAAAAGACTATGGTAAAAGAAATTAGGTAAACCACAGACATAATGGAAACATTCATGGTTCAGTATGACCCTTTAACTCTAGTGAGCACTGTATGAGTTTTCAAAAGTAAGAGAGATTAGAAATTAGTACAACATGCAAGATCTGAACTATGGACTATCCTTTGGCTCCTGGCCCATTCCAACTAAACATTTAGAACTGGGAACAAACATATGAGCAGAAAACAGGCATAGAAATAGTCTTTTTCATTGCAACTGATGAGCTGTAGACATGCATGTCTCGGCATCATTCATTTATAAAGCAGTAGATAAGAGAGAGATCACATTTGTAATTTAGATGTTAAAGTGCATGGGTGTTTTTCACCCTCCTAAGTGCTGCTTTGAATGTCTTAAATATTTCAAGTTCTCTCTTCAAAATTACATGAGACATCTGGGATAGCTGACTGTTCTTGCTAATTAATTCTTGTGTTTAGTGCTCTGCTGTTGTCACCATTTGTTCATGGACTTTTCATTATCATAATATTTGTTTATTTGACTAAAAGCAAACAATAATATTTTGAAGTACAGTACACTAAATGCAGCTTCCACTGCAGGCAGAAGAGCATACATGAAAGCCTCTCTAGTTAAAAAAGTCCCTGCCAAACTACATCCAGCGATGCCTCTAAGTGAGTAAATTTAGGTAATTAACAAAAAACTAAGCCAACAAAATACAGCAGGAATGAGCTGCCAGGCACCAATTACCTGGATAGCTTAAAATGGGGGCTAGAATCCACAAAGGCTTTTATATCAAAGATGTGGGTGTTTGTTCATCACTTTTTTTTTTTTTTTTTTAAATCACAAGCCTCTCAGCTCTGACCTATGGCCAGTTTTTCCTTCTGATTAAGCAAAACTGCTGACAAATGTAGAAAGAGATAAAGAGGTTTCAATGAAGTTAAAGCCTGCAGACTCTCAGGTCACATTTTTAAAACAAAATTGATTCTTGCAATAAGGTTTAATAGTTAGAAAACATTATGCATTCTTTGTGATTATAGTGGAATGGAAATTTAAAGAACATTAGCCACCATTCATGTAAATGTGGGACCCAGGAAAGCCCGCCTGCAATGTGCAGGTATAAAACCTATAGGTACAGTAGCAAAAACCAAAGTTTTTGTGGCATGTGCTGTGTTGACACATGCTCCAGGCCATTCCCACAAAGCTGCTTGTGAAGGTCTGCAGAATTCTTCTCTGACACATGGTAACACACACTCAGTCATCCCAGGCCAGGCTCAAGTTAGAGCAGATATCATCAAGAGAGAATCATAAAATATTCCCATATTTTATACTGCATGCTGGATTATGCTGGTTTCCAAAGTCAGGAATTCCTCCCACCCACCTTTTTTAAAGTGATTTCACCCAAGCACTAACATCCTGTCCCAGCTAAGAAAGTAAGAAAGTCTATTCCTGAAACTATGTCTAATTAGAGAGGCTGGAAAAACAAATTCACTTCATGTTTCTCATGGTACTTACAGAGAAATCTTAAAATTTCTTTCTAAAACGAGAAAGCTCCTAGAAACCTAAGTGAAATAAATAAAACTGCTGGCTAGCTTCTCCACTAATTTAAATAGCCATACTTTGGACAGAGAATGTTAATTAATCCCATCAGCTTTTCTTTTTTCTTTTTTTCTTTTTTTTTTTTTTTTTAAATACGCTAAGTCAAAATCCTTTCCTTGCTTCTCGAATAATGATTCTCAAACAGACTCCAAAAGCCTTTTGCTCTACTCTTCATTTAAATTTATAAATATGAGTCATAAAATCAGATAGGTTAAGGAATCCTCTTTATAAGATTCATTCACATTAGATTGGAGGAAATCTAACTGGAAAAGTTGCTTTTTAATTGCATTTACAAAATAAATTATTCCTCAGTTTGTTGACTTATCATCAAATAAAAAGAACTCTCCCAGCAGAAATATACATGGAAGCTGGTTCTCCTCTTATTTACCCCAATTTTTGTTGATGTAATTCCACTCACCTCAAACAAGTTACTCTAGAATTATGTCAGCAAAAATGAGTGGAGATGGAAAAAGAAGACTGTTGGGCTGAAACTGCTACTTACACACTCAAATTCAACCATGGGCAGGTTTTACAGTCTCTTTCTTCTCTGGAAAGCTCAGCAAAATTACTGGTAGTCAATCAGTCACCTAAGATTTATAAGGACACCTCTGATACCACATTGGAGGTCTAAAGGCACACACACACACACACAGAGGAATGAATGATCAAATTTCCCTGCAAATTACAATACTGTACCTTGCATGTGAAACTCCAGAATTACAAACTCTACCTCATCAGTGAGATCAGGAGAAAGTAGAGAGACATTAATGCAAAAGAGAACAAATATGATTCTGGCAATGAAGAATTAAATGTATAAATTATAATGCTAACATTTTTATTTCCCTGTAATTATATTAATTTATCTGCAATTATTCACTGCAATAACACCAATCTCAATTCATTTGGTATTAATGCTACAAAGAGAAACACTTTTAAAAGAGTTCCACAGTAATTCAGAATTAGTTAAATGTACCATTAAACCAAAATGTGATCCCTTCATTTCTGTTCTTACTTGCAGGGTCTACTGAAAAAAATATTTCCTTTCAATCAGCTTTCTGAGACACTCATCAGCCCCATATTTTCAATGCCATGGTGTGCCTGCCATTTAACCTTCTCCTTCATTCAGTTTTCATCCTGATACATTCGTATTAAACCATAAATAAATGACAAATGAACATTGCTTTGGCTACACAAATGAACAATCATTAAAGAAACCTCTTATAAGGTATAAATCAGAGACAGGAAAGCTTTATTGTTTTTTCATTCAATTTTCTCTGCTAGAGGGACTGCCTGCAGAACCATGCTCCATTTATTTTTATGTCTGTCCTTTTTTTTTTCATTCTCAAACCATTTTTACCCTTTTCTCAGTAGATTTTGTAAAAAAAACATCCAGGTATACCCAAGCAATAAACAGTCTGCTACTGATTGTTATTAGTACAATTTGATATTATCAGTCTGAAATGTAATCCAGCATGAGGAAGCATGAAATCAAAGAGGGGCATGAAGACAAAAAAACAGGCATTCTGATGTAAGAAACATGTCCAATTAGTAAAGTGAGATATGCAGAGAATTTAGATAA
>JAWMRD010000085.1:38569663-38596297 GCA_035584875.1 Syndactyla subalaris
GGGAAGGGAAGGGAAGGGAAGGGAAGGGAAGGGAAGGGAAGGGAAGGGAAGGGAAGGGAAGGGAAGGGAAGGGACCACATGTTAAATTTAGTATTGAAAGAATTGTGGTTACAGTGTTTTTCAAACTGCCTTTTTATTAACAAACTATAAGTGGTGTATTTCCTGTGGAAATGTAATCCTGTAGCCCACGTAATTGGACTGATACTCTACTGTAATACTGAAAATTATCCCCAACGCAATATCTTAAATCTCACTTTTCTTAAGGCAGCATAGCCAAAATTGTCTGTACCCAAAGCCAGTTTATTTGATTTCTGTCTTAGCATTGGTGATGCTGCAGTCACCTTTTTGAAGTTGTGATACTGATCTTCACAGTAAAATACACTGAGTTTGACAATTATGTTATTCATTTTCAGGCACTACAGAAAATAGCAGCCAGAGGCAATCATCATTGCAGCTTGTGGTGTGTTCGACAAGTCAAAATTCTGCTGTCCAACACCAGGATTCACCTCTTCAACCTCCAATATAGTTTTTGCACTGTTGTATGTAGACACTGTCTTCATGCCTTGGCATTTGTGGGTTCAGTGGCTGTCTTGCACCAGGAATAATCAGGCTGCATTCACCCTGACGACTCAGCAAAAGCCTAGTCACAAACAGGGTGTGCTAGTCCTCTCTCTTCAATACAAAAAGGTACATCCAGGAAAGCAGATTGCTAGATGTTATTCATTGCCTAATTCACTAAACAATGTTTCCTGAGATTTTTCATGATTTTCACACTGATCTAATCCCACTGTCTCCAATAAGAAGGATTCTGTAACTGTTTAACACTACTCTGGATCAAGACTGGAGAAGAAACAAAGTCTTATTTATGGTAGGGTGCCGCGTTCAGCCAGGAGGAAAGGAAAATTGTTCACGCAGGGTGAGGCTGAGAACAGCAGCGAACACTTTATTGAATAAACACCAGACTTTTATAGGGTAGGGGAGGATGGTTCTGGAACCTGGGCAGAGAATGGGGAGGAGTTGGGGGTGGAATGCAACACAAAAGGAGAGGTAGGGAGGGGACACTACAAATAAGGAATGATAGGGGAGTGGCTAGCCTTATATGGCACAGGTGCTCTGCACCACAAACTAGCCAATGGGAATGAGGGAACAGGGACCAATGAACAGGGGGAACTGGGGTAGCAACTACCAATGACAGAACTAGGGGCGGGAAACTAGGATCAATAGGAACAATTGAATAAGTACAAATGTAATACAACTCATTACAACTTCATATAACAACCGTAAGAATAACAATAAATGTTAAAAACCAAAAAACCAGGGCTCCTTAGCTGATCCACCTTGCTCATAACTGGTGAGTAGGCTCTGCCTTTTCTATGTTCAAGTCCTTCTAAGATCTAAAATTGTTAACTGGTTCCCTGGCAGTAGGGGACATCAAAATACCCTAAGCCCACAGACCTATACCAACACTGCAAATGTGACATTTCTGAGGCATATAAAACTAGCCTTCCAAGAAACAGCAAAACAGAACAAAACTGGTTATTTCCACAGCATTATGGGTCAAAGCAGAGTGTGAATGAGATGCTAGTAACAGTACCTCAGTCAGATCTGATGACCTTTGTACAAAATACTGCAGGAAAATTTTTAATACATGATTTTATATTAAATAATAAATTTTACAGAAATTGTATATTACCTTATTAAATTCCCTGTTTCTGCTTGTTGTAGGAAGCATAAGGCAAAACAAAAACATGAAGAATTTTGTAGGGCAATGGAAATCATCCTTATGATAGTCAAATGAAAGGTATATCAGAAGGATATATAATGTGTTGTGTTACACAAATAAAGAAGGGTTGCACTGCCTCTTTTCAGTCATAGTAAAGCTTCAGAAAATGCTTTTGACATATGCAGAAAAGACATATGACACTCCCCAAGGTTCTTTTTAACTTTACCACACATTCACATATCTTTCAGAAAGTCTAAACCAGCTGTTCAATTACAACACTACAGCCACACTGAACATTAAGGATGTAAAAACAGACATTCTTGATAGGAAAAATGAAATAATATCAGGCATACCTTTCTATTTATTTACTTAGACTTAGCATTTTTAAAAAGTCCATGAAATTCAAATTATTAAAATAATTCCATAAAATTGCAAAAGTCAATCATCAGGATATCACATGCAATGTGTAAATGTCTTGCTAGCTTAGGACAACTAGCAAGCAAAGACAACAATTTTATTAAATAAATTAACCTTTTCAGAAATACTGCTCCCAACAACATTCTGTTAACATAGAAAGCAGCTTCACATTTTATAAGAGATACTTGCTTCCTTCCAAGATATAGGGACTATATTTTGCAGTAAGTTCTGCAGTGACGTAGACATTCAAGGAGAAGAATGAAGGCCTAATGTATAAAATACAAAGAGATTATTTGGTGTTCAGCCACATGCAACAGCACAAAATTCACTGTCTCCCAAAAAAATAGACCATTGCAATGACAGGTGAGATCCTAATCATATGATAGACCAAAATCAGATGCCATTTAATAGGTTAATATGAAGTTACAATCAATATTTCAGTCTTCCCTCTCAGTCACACTTCTTCATGGCCATCAAGTACTCCAGTAAAAGAAGGAGGAACTATTAAGACATAAACAAAAAGTTTCTAGGTGCTTTGAATATTAATTAACTGTGAAAAACATATACTTTGAGTAACATTACCAATATATCATTAATTTAATGTTTTCTCTAGACAGTAAGACATGTGGTGGCTGATGAACTATAATCAAACTGCAGGTGAAACTCACAGAAAATATTTTTTTTTTTTTGAAACACAGTATAATTCTTCCTTTCAAATTTTCATGCTTTTCAGTGGTCTATCACAAGCATATATTACACCCAAAGTATAACCTGACATTCAGGATTTCACAGACAACCACAATGGAGTAGCAGGGCATGGGAAGAGTATTGAACTGTATCACTGCATTTTTAATTCAGTTTTGATTTCTTTCTTTTCTGATTTACCTTGTCTGCTATGAACAAGTCCCTCAATACCAAAAATCAACAGATTTACACCAACTTCAAGAAAGATTGGATAACCTACACCTCTTGTGGATGTCATGCAGAGCTTTCTGCTGCAATATTCAGAGGAAGAACTCCAGAAAGGAAAAGATTCTTATCTCATCCTTAGCATACCTGAAGCCACCAAACACCTACACACCTCAGGTGACATCTGATGCCAGAAATGTTTCCCAGGTGCAGCACAGTATCATATATAGATTTTGTGCTAATTTACATATGGTCTATTTTCTAGCTGAAACACAAATAAATTTATAATTAATACATGCACAATATTCCATCTACTGTTAGAGGAGAGGCCAGAACTATTCTGATGGCAAAGAACCGGGATAGTGAAACAAAGGAAATTAATCGTACATAACCTGCTACTGATTTTTATTCTGCTATGAACTCATGAAGTATATCTTTTGCAGCTGTCATATGACTTCAGAAGCACTATTTCAACTCCAAAGTTCAAGGCAAAAATAAATAACTAAATAGAAGCAATGAGACACACAAAATAATGGATAAGTAAGGAAATTTTAAAAAGGTGAATAAAGGGCACAAAAAAACCAGCCACCACTGTGAAGAGGAAAGGGGGAAATAAAGACCAATTGAAATAAAACTTATAAAGTTGAGAGGGTGGGAAGGAAAAGAAAAAGAATAGTATAGTAAGGTTTACGTTCTAAATGTTATAGATTCATCAATTCCCCAAAGTGTTAAAAGCTGTCTCTGTGTATAAAGCACTTTAAAACTCACAAAAAGAAACAGGCAAATAATTAAATGCACTAACTTTCTTGGATTTTTTTTAGAAGATAAATGCTGCTAACAGAGCTCTTTTTTGATGTTTAAAAATGAATAAATAACATCCTTCCTGCCAATTTTTTCTATTATAATGTCTTTCTCCTGAGTTTTTAAATGCTTCCCTTAAAAACGTTTTAATACTTTTTTTTCACTGAATGTTTTACAATTTTGACTTCTTAAATTCCACCAGAGACTTGCAAATCAAACCAGATCTCACTGATTTGACAGTTGCTTTTACGTGGTCCAGTGGAACAAGATGTGTTAGCATTGTTCTCTCTGAAAGGAGAGTTTATTAGCAAGTTCTCTCTCCCCTGCTTCTTCAGCAAGGTGATGTGATTAGCAGGACCATGAAGGAACTTGTCAGCTGGTGGCTGAAGAGAGATGTAAGGTGCCAGCTGTTTTCTTAGCTTGTGACCTTTGCTCACATGACAGTGAAAAACAAAACCACATATTTGACACAATATAATTAGGACCCTTGCATTTCACCAGGTCAGGAAAAGAGACAAAAGAACAATACTTGTTTTGCAGCCCCAGTAATTAGTCCTGGAGGATTTTTCCCACTGCTTCTGTTGGCAAATAAAACCTATGGAAAGGGCCACCATGCTTCCTGTACACACTGACTGAGGAGCCTGCTTTCTGCTTGAAATTCAAATGAGCACAGCTCTGACCTTTACTGTCACATTTTTTATTTCATAGACAGTTTACAAGGCCTCTCCACCATGCAGGTCATGTTTTAGTTTAAACAGAAATACTCTCATAGGTGGTAGATGCTAGTTAATGATTATACTGAAATCATTCTAATTAGGCTCTGTTGTTACATGCTGCCCTTTGGGGGCTGCTGCTGTTGTCACATAAAGTATTTTGTAGAAAAATAATTGGCCTGAGATCTTCTTTACCCTATGTTTTTCTTTTTACATGATTCTGTACTTGATTATCAGAAATACTGTCCAAAACTTTTAGCAATGTCTCCTCCCCATCATCTCATGGTTCAAAAAATGAAGGGAGGCAGGAACACTTAAGAGCACCATGACATTTCTGAAATTTATTAACCATGATCTGAGCAGAGAAATGTGCATTGTTTTAATTTCCTACCACACTATTCAGTCATTTCCCTAAGAATTTGGTTCATGCTGTAGCCAGGAGAGGTTTGCAGACCAGGAAGGCACCGCTACACTTCATGCACCGATGGGATGAGGGGGATTAGGGAAAGCAAGAGGGAATTTGAGTCTACTGAAGAACTAAAAAACAGAACAGAAAAGAGTACAGCAAGTAGAAAGTGAAGAAATGCAGATGGGGTGGAGAAGGTTTCACACCAGCCTTCCACATTTGGCAAGGGACATTAATATCGTATGTCGGAACTCTAGAAGGGAATCTCAGCCATTTCTTCTCTCTCAAACATGTCCTCTTTCAGAAGATATCACACAAGTGCTACTCATTTCTGTGTAGCTTACATTTTTAAAATGTGAAATGGTTTGGGATGGAAAAAAACAAAGGGGAGGGGAGAGGAGGGGAGAGGAAGGGAGGGGAGAAATCCCAGAACCTGAATTGCAGAAACTCAGATCACCAAGTTACTAGAGTGGAACTCAAGGTTTAAGACCAAAATTAGTCAATCTGAAAAGTTCAGGTAAACTCTCTGAAGATGTTCAAAGTCCTTTGAATACAAGACAAAACCCTGCTGTTTTATTAACCATTGCTTTCTCTCTTCTTTTTTCTGAAATGATTTTTTTTTTTTTTTTTTTTTTGGTGACAGGCAACTGCGGTTTTAAGCAAAATGTTGTTATTTCAGCCTGTTGAATTGTAATCTTTCATCTACTAGCAATGATGTCAACTGCAAAGCTATCAGGACAAAGTCTGCAGTATTCGAACAGTGGCAAATCCATAATCACTGTATTAATAGGAACTGATTTCTAATTTGCACTCTAGATATAAAGTAGAATTGGCTTATCACCTGCAAGTATCTACTTGGCTACTACTATTAGCAACCTACAACCATTGCAATACATTAGTAATACCTTTATCACTGCCTAAATGAAGCATCAATAATTCAATTCCCATTTAAAAAAACAGGAAATTATTCATGCCATCAGCCCTCACCATCAATAACAGAAGTAAACCTAACTATCTCATTATCCAATTGCAATGTGTGCAAACAGAACTGCCCGTTGTTGACAATAAATATTTGATAAGTGAGGAAACAGGAAGGATAAACCAAGGATGTATGGAGTGGCCGCTTTATAGTTACCACAAGAATTGACCCAGATGGTAATGGTTTACTCTGCTTATACCTCAACTTCTTTTCTTTTCCTCTCAGTAAGAAACTGATCCCAGCTGGGCTGGATGTCAACCATGGATGTAAACCATCTGTTCTCTTTCTGTCTTTGTTTATGGCATTAAGTCAAGCTAAATACCCAAGTTCCTATCAATTTCTGTAATTTTCAAGTTGTTGTATTTTAAATTAGCAATGAAGTGATAACTGCAGGGATCAATTAACAATATACAAATAACAAAATATTTGATTGCTAAGGGTACTTGAGCATGCTGGGATTTTACCTATGTTTAGGAAAAGCTGTTGCTGATTTTAGTGTAGACTCAGATTTATGTTTACCAATGAAATCTAGACAATCTCTTCCTACAGAGTCGAGTCTGGCAGAATGTAGTGTATTTTATGTATCAAGTGTAAGACTTGGAACGAAATTAGGAATCAGCCATTGGAAACAGTAACCAATAAAGGAATTGGATTTAAAGGATCACAAAGTCAGCTTCTCTTGCACTTGAAAGATGTTTTAAGTTCAGTTGCTTTCACCTGAATGTTCACCACCAGTTCACTCAGAGTATGATGATTCTTAGCAACATATCATTCTTTATTACTGAACTAAAATCACCTGGATGCTGATTCAGTTTATACTCTGGTTAGATATACAAGCAGCATAACTCTCCAGGAGATCAGTTAACTCCTTTGTATCAGGCAATAGCACATCTCCAATGAGATCAAAGAGCATCTTTCACACGCCAAGCCTAAGCAAAGTCAGATTTGCTGCTGTGATATGATGCAATCCTTTGTTTCCAAGAGGCTCAGAAATGGCCCAAGCACCTTGTGAAAAAAAGCATCCAAATCTGTAAAAGCACCTGCAGTCCAAAAGATGAGCCAGTATTGCTTCACTTCACAGATGTCAAGGGTGCTTTACAAAAGTGAGAGGAAAAGAAAAAGATATGACTGGTAAAAGGGTTAAGAAAACAAAATAGGGATTTCTAGTAATTATTTTGCAGGCAGTAAAGTGATCCTGTTTCCAAAGTAACAGTGCAAGGTCAGTGTCTGACTGCACCATATGAAGTCTAGATAACTCTCACAGAAGAGGTCAGCCTGACCCACGGAACTAGTCTGCCCTGTGAAAATAGCTGGGAGGCTTTGTAATAACAGAGCTTAGGTGTGTGTGTACTGTCCACCAAACACATGCTCTAGATGGTG
Organism: Syndactyla subalaris; assembly: GCA_035584875.1. Lineage (NCBI taxonomy): Eukaryota > Metazoa > Chordata > Aves > Passeriformes > Furnariidae > Syndactyla > Syndactyla subalaris. The sequence goes on from JAWMRD010000085.1 coordinate 38,576,992, forward strand.
TTATTGTGCTGATAAAATTGTTTACTGAAAGAATAAACCAAACATTTTTAAACATTTAAACAGAATTCGTTTATGAAATATTCAGCTGTCTAAAAAAATTCCATTATAAAATTGTAAATAAAATAAAAACAAATAATTGAATGCAAATAAAAGAGAAAATTATAAAGGCAAAATAAAAAAAGCACAACTTCCAGGCTGTCTCTGCAGAATAACACATCAGTGGGGGAAAAAATGCATACACTACCACACCTACAGCATTATACTCACCAGCACAAAAGGCACTGCAGTTCTCAAACACTATTACTTCTTGACCACCACCCTACCACACACCTTTACTGAACAGTACAATTAGCTCTTGTGGGAGTCTGTGTTAGGTGCAAGCACTTCTGTAGCAAATTGACAAGTCCTTGGGCTATTTTGTTCAATATTGGTTAGCACAAAAATTTTGAATAATACTGCTACCAGCCTGTCCCATTCTGGTCCAATACAGCTATTCACTTTGATGGTGACAGTTTGATACAAGAAGACCTAGCTGCATTTTAATTTCCTTTACCCTTCCTCTTAGCCACAGCTTCTGGGCATTTTTCTTCAGAAGTTTCTTTCAATTTCATCTTAAAAATTTAGTGATGAATATAAGAGTGTGTCAGGCCCACTCAGAGTATTCCTGAGAAATAGTGAATGAGGCACAGCAGGAAGGAGAGCAAGGGATGCAAAGGAAACTTTAGATGGGGACCAGGAAGTAAAATACTTTATTTCAAGAATAAAGGGAATATTCATGTTTCTATAATGTTTCTATTAACTGTGTTCTCTGCAAATGTTTTTATGAGCAACAGGAATATACACTGGACTCCTCAATGGAATGAGAGAATTGCATGAGCTGGCATTAAAGGATGAGAAAGCCACCCTGTTGACATGACAGAGTATCTAGTATTAAATATTTAATACAAATATGGACATTGCCAGTTGTTTTAAATAAAGAAATTGAATAAGTCAGATGGCAGAAACTGAAGTGTGATGCAGGATGCACTTTTTTTTTAAAAAAAAATAGTAAAGTAAAAAGAAAAATGTTAAGAACCAGAAGCTGAGCCAAAAGCATGAAAGAAATAGTCAAAACATTGGAAAGAAAGGAAAATTTGGCAAGATTATGGTATGAGTCATCTGTCACAATTCTGTTGGTAGATTAATATGAGTGGATAAAAACAGTGGGGTCCTTTGCAAAAAACAAAGTGTTCCACATCCATGCTGTGTAGAAGTAGCATTGCTGGAAGGGGCCAGACCTTTCCAGAGGGGTGTTGAATATATTGGATATGTATTAAATGACAGCCTTGTTAATATTTAATCTCTTGGGGGTGGAGGGCTATCTGTTCAAAATTAACATTTTGATATATCAGCCTTATTTTGGGAAATACACTTCTGTGTCTTTAACAAGCTTTTATACTGGAATATATATATATATATATATATTTTAATGTGTGTTTCATTTCCCACAAAAAAAACCAGACAATCTTAATTTGTTAAAAATTTTGCAATAAAATCTCAGATATTTTCCAGCACTTACCACTCCTAGGAGTGCATAAATGCACAACTTTTAACATCATTTAAATTTAAAATCTTAAAAGTTAAATTCCCAGTCAAAAAATCAAAATTTTCAATTCTTTTTTAATTTTCCTTCTGATCTCACATTTATTTTTGGTCTTTGCCAAATATATTTGTTGACTACTTCTTTGGTTAGCACTAATTTTCTTTTGCTCAAACCTCTCCTTCCCACCAGCTCAATGCATATCTCTCCTTCTTCTTACTCTTGACAAAGACAAGCACTGACTTTGACAGTGTTGGCAAGCTGCTAATGCTGTAGATTAGTGTGTTCTGCCTTGAGTGAAATCAAGTTCTCTGCCCTTTGAGGATAGCACGACCATCAGGTTTAATTTTGTTTTCTGGTATTTTAGCAGTCGAGTCAGGACTCCTGCAGACAACTGAGAATGAAATGCCTTCTTGACAACAGCCTTCAATGAAAGGACATGTATATGATTTTATATGAGAAAAAGGAAGTCTGAGGCTATCAAACACCTACATGATACAACTAAATCAAACATCAAAGTGATGGATCTCAAATATAACTGGATATGCACTTGATACACTTCACAGTGTTTCCTTTTATTATTTTTCATTTTTGCTACATTCTATGGGACAATTTAATTCAGTGCATTTGTCCAGAAGTTAAATTGGTATTCCTTTAGCTTTTGAAAGTTCAATTGTATAGTAAAGCTAAAGGAAATCAATTATATCACCTCAAGAACGTCACCAAAAAAAACCCTAAAATTTACAACTTAGGGGCCTTCTGATATGTAAGTTAGTTTTATATGTCCACCTACACATCTCAAATATTTGATGCAGTGCAAACAAAAGAACTGCCTATGCTTCATTTCAAAACAAGTGAGATTAATGTTCTTTCTTTTTCTCTTTCCATCAGAAAATGAGTTGTTGCACTTCAGGCTGTGTACAGACTGGGACAGCAGGGAGATAATGTAAAAAAGGGTCTGAACTGTCAAAGCAAAAAAAGTTACAGTATAAATACCTTTTTCCCAAGTGGATGAACAGTTTATATTTTATCCTATGCCTGACAAAAATTCTAAGTATACAGTAATATGCCAAAACAAAGTGAAAATATTTAGAGTAACCAGTGAGAACTCTTCCATTGCAAATGGATTGAGATTCTGAGATCAAACTTTTTTGTCTCAGAAAATCATGCACCTTTTACCCTGAAATACACATTAATATGGTGAGTTTCATCCCATAAGTGCATGACTTTCTTCTGCAGTCACAACATACTACTAAAATTAACTAAAAAAAAAAAAAAAAAAAAAAAAAAAAAAAAAAAGCAGATGTGCAGATGTGAGGTCATTATCTCTAATGAGTGCTTTCAACACTTGTTACCCAGTTGCACCTGATGAAAACCTGCAAAGCAGACTGTGACACAAAATTATGCAAAAGTGGCAGTAGTAATCAGTTTCTGGACTTCTGCAACCTCTGATAAAAGAGCCATTGACTATAACCAGTTTATTTAATAGGCTTGAAAACCAAATGCTCTGAATTCAGGGGCAGAGCACTTGATAATCTCAGTAAACTTTGGATTAGACTGTGTATGAATAAAGCTAGAGCTCTCAAGTCTGGCAAATAGAATGCTTTTGGAGATATGCATGAAGGACTGACAGCAAAGACTGAACAACTACTGTCATTCTTTGATTTGGGGGCCCAGGGGTGGGATGAAGAGAGGGAATAAAAAAGGATAACAAGGTGCCAGATACAAAATTCAGATGTACTAATTCAGTCCATCACTGTATGTGAATGATGCTAAAAGAACACCTACATGGACAGCTCTCTGTCTGGAAGACATTCTCAGGAAACTTGAATAGTTGTGTCCAAGTGAAATAATAGAAGCTGTGGAACAGCTTTCTGTACTGTGAATCGTAACTTCTCCTATGAATAAAAATAATAGGAAATACTTAAATAAAAAGTATATGTGCATGAAAATAAACCCCAAACACGTATTACTAAGACAAGCTCTGCTCTTCATGCATATCAAAACTTCCATTGACTACCAGAGGGGTTAGATAGTGTGACAACTGGAACCAGAATATGATTAACTGGTAGGACACTGTCAGCTACTAATCCCTCACACCTGTGAAAAGCAGAGTCTTCACTGCCAATAAAAATATCTGTTTCTTGGACTTACCAGCTGTATAGGTTGGACTGCGAGCGGTCTTGGATTTGGAGGGTCAAATTTGCTTCAATATGTATTTCGTACTGATAATGATGGGGGAAGGGCTGCAATGTGGTGTTGGAGTGTCCCCTGGCACAAAAACTTGATGCCCAATTAGGTTTAGAAATAGTGACAAAGAGTTGATGCCCAATTAGATTTAGATAAAGCTCTTCTCTGTAAACCTCAATTACCTGTGATGCCTTATGACATTCAGCGTTTACAAAGTATAATTACACAATAGTGTCTGACATTTAACGTCTATGGATAATTTAAAAGACTTCTACTTCAAAAGGGCTGCTCATGAGCAACAGTAATCACTTCAATTAGCTTGGCACCATTACAATGTAACAAGACCATTTGACTGCTTATTAGAAGCAGCCAAGCTCTTCAAGTGTGTTAATTTAGCAGTCATTGCTAATTTCGAGGCTTTGCTACATTTGCATAGGAAAACATAGCCGTGTTAGCCAGAAAGGGAGTTTCATTCCTGAAGCAACTTCCTATTCTTAGTGAGGTTTTTATGGTGGTGCTGTTTTCAGCCAGAAACATGTTTCAAACAGTCAACTATTGAGAGAAAGAGGGGTTTGAGTCATTTAAGGGCTTTTTTCAGAATCTAGGTTCAAATTATTAATATAGCTTTCAGGTTGTTTGGGTTTTTTTGTTGTCTTTTTTTCTTTTGTTTGGTTTTGTTGGGGTTTTTGTTTTTCTGTTGTGTGGCGTTTTGTTGTTTTTTTTTTTTCAAGCTGCTGGAGACAAAAGAGATCCCTGAATGGAAAAAGAAAAAAAAAAAAATTCAGAAAAAAAACCTCCTCTGTATCTACCATGACTCCTTATTAAGAGTTTTTTCTGACGGGACTATCAGATATCTTCAGGTTTTCCCTAGAGCTCGTGGAGTCCTCTGTAAAATTTACTGTCAAGTCAAAGTCCTCACCATGTATTATGAGAACCAGGAAGAAATAATATTGTAGCACCACAGGTGTTTCCCTCTTTTCCACCACTTAATACATAGTATGATGTTCTGCATAAGCAGGAAACTTTTGTAAAGTGGAAGAGTTCTCCAGAGACCAATCTTATCAGCTTAATAATTCCCTTTAAACTACTGGCACTAATCAGGGGACCAAAGTGGAGAGAAAAGTCTGAGTTATTCATGCCTGTATCTGAGAATAGGTAGACTAGGATGGCTATGGGAAGCCAGTAAAAGCTAAATGTTCAAATCCTATAAAGCAAGAGTTTCCAAATAAATGAAAAAGAAAAAGAAAAAAAAAAGCAAACAAAACATCACAAAAGCTAAAAACAAAACCAGCCAAAATCCAGGCTAGTCCTCCTCATGATCAATCTCATTACAGATGTTGCAACACACAAGCATATAAATTGAACAACCCATACACTAATTCAAAGACTACAGCACCAAGTGGTCAGCATGTGTAGCCTTGCCATAAACTCAAATGTGTATTGTTTGTGGCTTAAGGGAAATTTCATGTCATCACTGCTTTCAGTTACAGTGATGTTAGGATTTTTAAAACACTACTGTGTTACATCATTACTGTAAGATAATATAAACATAACCTTTACTTACAGTGCTTAATATTTCTAAAAAGCAGGTGGTGAATAAACTAGAATACAATAAATACCTACAACAAGAAAGTTTCTGACAAAGGGATAGCCAAAGAAAGAGGCATAGTTCACCATCTAAGTCTAGTGGGGTTTTACTAACTCTACCCTGATGGCAACAGTAGTCCAAAACACATTTACAGCACCTAAATATTACTGAAATCTGTTCTCTTGGGAACAGGGAATTATAGTGGATGGTAAGCTCAACATGAGCCAAAAATATGCTCTCACCACAAAATAAGACAAACCTGGTAGGGACTTTGTTTGGACTTTAGCCAGAAGTTGAAGGAAAATTATTGCACTATTTCTTTGGCACTACTAAATTTTCACCAGCAATATTGTGTTCAAATTTGGTAACATTTTCTCCATATTTTAAATCAGTGACTGGACTTTAAAGAAAATAATTTTGAAGATAAACATGGAAATGGCCTCAATTTTCATCTGTGTATCCCTGGTATGAAATGCTTACAAAACCTCCTAACTTTCTCATAAAACTTCTTGAACTTCCTGCTCCAAGCTAATGTGTATCATGACAAACTTTTCTATATCTTTCTAATAGGAGTTGCAAAGATGACAAAGATGTGAATTAAAGTCATTGTTTCCATAGGCTTCTGTGATGAAAGGTTAACCTCTACCACTTTAATGCATCAGTAGGCATTCCTTGTAGTCAGGTGGGAATCACACTACTAATGAGCTAAATGTTTGATGGTTTGAAGGTTGAAGGACTGAAAGGCAAGTTATATTGCTTCTTTTAGAAAATGAGGTGAGGTCAAAATCCTGACTGTGTATAAGCAATTCTGAGGAATAAGCAATTACCTCCATATGATAGTACAGAAGTAAGGGGAAGTATTAGTTAAAATTGCCCTGAAGTGACCAGGTGGAGAATTCAAGGAGGATTTGGTGGAAGAAAATATTTCACTTGATATTTTCCCTTCATATTAATTTATCTGTTCAACCAGAGTAAAATGTATTTGTGCATGTTTGTAAATTTCAAGAAGCTTGGATTAACTTACCTCTTATTTTCAAAGATATCACAAAAGTTTAACAGAAGTTCCAAATGCATTATAGATATAGAGTACATGAAAATTACCTAATATCATCATGCTAGTCAAGGAAGACTTCGTTTATGGATACCACATTTTGACACACATAATGTTACACCAGTATGTTTATCATTTCACAAAAATGGTTGGCACAAGCAATCCTCAGGATAAGCCTTAAAACACAGTATTAGCATAAACTCAGTGCAACATCAGATAGTAAGAGAAGTTCTCTGGCATCCCAGAGCTGGAGAAATCCTTACTCTTCATTATTCTACTTCAGCATCAAAGGTAAGACATGCAAGCAGAGAAAAAGGAAACATGACAGGATACCTGTTTGTGCTTCAAGGATCCCTGTGCTGACTGTCCAATAAATCCATAAATAAACATAGAGAGTCATAGCTGCTGCAAATTGTAGAAGACGCCACCCCCGGTCTTGTCCAGAATTAAACAGGAAAAGAAACAAAGTGGACATTTTCTTCCAGTTCTTCAGTGTAACAACACATACAGCCTGCATAAGTTGCAATGACTACTCCGACAAACACAATCACCGGGAGGATTCCAGACCAAATTTTCTACCTCCATTTCCTCCTTTTTTCTCTTTTTAAAGAAATACAACTCTAAGTCAGAAAATACAGAAAAATGCAAACAATAATATAATCAACTTTATTGTATTTTTCTTAGAAACAATCAAAACAATACATTTTCTTTATTTAGTTCATGAAGGCGGGAGGGGGGGTCGACCAAAACACAGGGAAAAATTGATTATACACACAGGCAGAAAACCAAACTGGTGCACCTAAAAAGAGGAAAGAAAATATCAGCATAAAACAGATTCAGCAGTAAAACTTCTAGGAGAAAAGGGCACATGACATATTTGTTCAATATTGGAAATCTTCTTTAATTTACTCACTCTAACAACTCCCACAAACTTGTATCTTTTATAAGAGGCAAAGCTCATCAGAATGTCATTTTACGAATTCTTCTACTTCCCTTCTGGTGTGCATTTCCACTTAATTCTTACTGTAAACTGTCCAGTCTATGATTATTCTTTTCATCACAATTTTCATGGAGTCATATGCTCATTTCAAGGTCATGCTCATTGTGCTCTCCTGAGGTAAGTTGTTTGGTGCAGACAGGGTCTCTGTTTTTCTTGTGGTCCTTATGTTTACCACCAGAACTTCATCTCATCTATGTAGCAGCTTTCTCATTCTGCAGCAATTTCCAGCCTGACTTCTCAAAGCTCTCAGTGGACTTCATGAACTTATGCTACCTCACCCCTTCCTGGCTTTTAGAAGTAGGCAAACCAGAACTGCTAGAATGACCAGTTTGACTGGTTCTGAAATATAAAGCCTGAAAGAGAACTAAGAAATTGACCCAGACCACAAAAATCTAATGTTGTGGTAAGAGAATGGAAGATATTTTGGTGAATCTCTGCACAAAATGAACTTTTCTCATTCCAGCTCACACTATGGGTGAAGGTGATTGTCTTAGTTTAGAGGAAACTAAGAGATCTCTGTGGACCAGGAGAAAGGAAAAGGCCTTCTTCCCCAAAAACAAAATAACCACCCACTCTTTTAAAATTTAGAATGAACTTTAATTAGGAAAATATATAGAAAAGCATAACAGTTCTTAACCATCTATCATCTATCTATCTACCTACCTACCTACCTATCTATCTAATCTATCTATCCAGAAAACAAACAAAACAAAAACAAAAACTAGGAACCAAACAGTTTGTATTCAATGCTTTTAAACGAAATGACAGTTTCTGCTCCACTTGGGTGGAATTATGTTTACGGGCAGCAGGTGGCCAAGTCGTGCCTCGGCTGGCTGCGGGGTTGGGTCCCAGGAAGAGGGTGGAGGCACCGGTGGGTGGCGATGATGGAAAATGTGGCAGTCCCGATTTGGCTCCTGTGGGATTGCTGGGGCAGAGGGACGATTTGGAGCGTTTTCCATGATGTGGAGTAGGCACGTTGCCGTCCTTTTTTCGAGAGAAGCAGTGTTGGGCTGAGAGGGCAGAGGGGGCTGCAGCAGCTGCCCGCTCTGCTGGTGTTGGCCCTTTCAGGAAAAAAAGGGTCCGTTGTAAATCCAAGGCACAGCGTGTCCAGAGCTAGGGGTTGGAGAGGGGGAAGAGGAGCCAAGCCGAAGAAGGGCTCTCTCTGAGATGCTTCCACCCCCAGTAGCCGGAGGAAAAAAATAACTGCTCACCACCCAGCACACCGCAAAGAGAAAAATCCTTTCCCCTTCCCCCTCACTCCCCATTCCTTTCCTCACCCATCAGGTTGGAATGCAAGTGCTCAGCCATCCCTTTTGTTGACTAAAAGTAGGAGGCTGGGTGTTAGCTTCAAACTCTGTGTTGGTAGGAAAAGGAATTCCACAGCAGATTCTGAAATCATAACAGCGGTTCACTGGATATTATGCTCAAAAGTTTCGTGTGTCTGTAAAAAAGATATCAAAAGACCAGAGAGACAGGGAGTGAAGGGACAGAGAAAGCCAAAACAATAGACACAGCCGCAGTAGTAATACTATTATGACCCTGAAAAAACTGACAGAAATCAGGCTTTGGGGCTGAGCAATGGCTAGGAAGGCAACAAAATGGTAAGGAAACATAAGCTTCTGCTATGCAGCTTCTATTCTACTGAGACAAACAGAACTTTTATGTTCTTTTCAAATGTACAGGATTGCAACAAAAATACTCTACCTTGAATTTCTCCCATTAGTGTTTTTCCCAAAGACTAACCTTTAGCTATCCAGAAAACAACCACACTCCAATGTAAATCATCATGTCCTAAATATTATAGGACAAGCCAAATTCTCCTCTCAGCATTTTTATGGGAATAAATGGGAATGAAATTGCTGGGCTCAAATTTTTTTCTATTGCTCTCTCTGGTTTCCTTACTCCTATCCCTCCAGCATATAGTTTTTAAAGGGTTTCAGACTTTGGCACCTGAGAATTGTAGATCTCCTCCTCAGGACTTTACATGACTTTGCCTCCTCAGGAAACTTTTCATTTTCTCCTCACTGTACCTAATTCCTCACCAAGCTACCATAATCCTCAATGCATCTCGTACAAGAATGTGGTGATCTTACACCCTTGAGGTAAATGGGAGATGTTTGTATATTGTATCCCCCATCTCAGGGAATGAGACAGTACACAATCCTAATTTTAATTTCTTTTCTTCTGTCCTCTTAAGTAAAAGTAGAGCCATTGCCTTCTGCAGCTGGGGGGCTGTGACCTAAGCCAACACCCAGAGTGTGACTGTTCCCAAACACTACCCTTTCTCTCAGTGTAAGCTGATGTTACATTCTCACACAGAAGACAGACAACAAAATGTTCAAGGGGTCCTGACCACAGTGGAAAAATTTCTGTGAAAGACATGGCTATATTTTTTGTCCTGAGCAGCCTTAGCCATCCCCAAAATGGAGATCCAGAGGAGAGTATTATGCAATTGGCACTGGCTCACTGATTGCTGTAGAGTCATATCTAACACCTGACTGGCCTTATAACATTTGAACTTTTACATCCATAAAATCAACAGCAAGGACACTGTCAGTGAACAGTGCAGCTAAACCCAATTTTCTGCATCTCTGTAGATTCATCCTGCAAATGGTTAAGGGTATCCCAGTGACAAGTTATGTGGAAGGTTTTACCACCATTCTCCCATCCAGAGTCCAAACCTCATGCCTACAAAATTAGGTAAGTGTAAAACAAAACCTTTCAACCTGGTAATAGCCAGTGTTAATTTACTGACTTCCACTCTGTTAAAGCCTTTTCAGCAGCACACTGGAGAGAAAAGCTGTCTTGTTCTTGCCTGCAGGGGTGTTTTGATGAGGTGAAACTTTATCTACACTGACAAGACAGTAGTGAGCAAGTGTCAGAGCATTTTTATTCAGATCTCCACCACACCTTTGTAATGTTTCCTGCATCTCTGGGGACTACAAGAGAGGAAAAAAACCAACCCAGAAAATAAAACACACTGCTTGAACTTCACACAACTTCGGCCAAACATCTAGCAGCCTGAATATACCATCAGATTAGTCAAAATTGTATGACCTCTTACATCTCAGAAGGAAAGGCCTGAACCAAACGCTCTATACGTGTCTCAGGAGGGGGTCAAAGGGGCCAGTGCTTGTGTACAAAAGGCAAAGGGAGAGAGCCTACAGCTTGTTCTGCCACTCCTCACCAAAATAAGAAATATTCAAGCAAGGAATAACATACATGCAAAGAGAATTGATTTAATATAATCAACATAAGTAAGTTGTAAAATCACTTCCTCGCTTCCTGTCAAATGAAATATTCAATGGTTCTCCAGCCCTCTTCTGTTCTTTCAGCTGAGGAGACACAGGACATCTTTGTCAGCAGAGGCAGATGCTCAGGAGGCTGAGGCAGACCTGCCATCTGTCCACAGATGATCAGCTCATCCCTGCTGCGGATGAATATGCCCTCAGACAGTGGAGGAAGTGGAAAATAAATGCACTGGCTTTACACCAAGCAAATATGAATTACATTTTGGGGGAAAAGACACAGATGGTACAGAGACAGGTACAAAACTGAAGAGAAGTACTTTACAGTCAGTTAGCAAAAACTGTAAGAATTAAGCCCCTGCTATAAATGCAAGCAATCTTTGTGACAGTCCCCGTTGAAAGGACTGGGAGTTCAAGGGTTGGACTCGATGATCTCAGAGGTCTCTTCCAACCCAGCTGATTCTATGAGTCTATGACTTTATACAATTTTAATAATTTACCCCACAATATGAAAGGCCTACCAGAGTAAATCAGTACTTCATTATATTCTTATTTTTCCAAGCACACTTTACTGGAGAGAAAAGCAGCGCATGACGAGCTCAGTTTTACTTTACTAGCCTCATGACACAGTCAAATTCAGAGACCAACCACACATCGAATGATGTTACAATGTGCATATTTGAGCATCAACATAAGATGCCCCTATAAGTCAGTACATCTTACATGGGGGCTGCAGATAACATGATTGTAGGTTATGTCTCACTCCATAAGCCACTGCACACAAGCTAGGATATTTCAAGGTATTTCAAATCCCTTCATGAACAGGCATTGTCAAAGTGTTATTTTTAAACAATATAAATGTATTTTCTCAATATTTTTTTTCTGAAAGTGATGAAGTGATTAAGAACACACTGTTTTGCATGACCTACCATAAGATTATTAAAAAATTTTAAAAAGTCTCACACAAGAAGAAGCTGAACTGAAGTTCAGTGTTGGAGACCTCTTAGGATAAACCCTTCCTGTATACACATACAAGCATACAAAGTGATGAAAACTCCAAGATCACTTGGAAAAGAAAAAGCCTTGAACTCATTTTAGACAGTTTCCCTAAAATGTCAGTTCAAGGGTAAGAATCAAAAGTTCAGGAAGTCAGGCCAGTGACAAGCTCCTGGTGTCCAGCTGAGTGACAAGAATTTAAGTTTGCTTTCACGAAGCAAGTGAGATTCACAATCTTGTTGCAAAGCTCAAAAGTGAAGGTAGAGCCCTGGCCCATCTGAGGCATGTGTTATCTAGTTGGATCTGAAGACACGGTCCAAATAATGTGTTATCCTGCTTAGCAGTACTAAAAGCAAGGAATGTCTTATTCTTTAGTTGTCTAAGAATGGAACTGGAGAGTTTTCATATTAATAATTCTACTGTAGTACATATTATCATTAGCTGTTGCAATTCTCAATATTCTTGTTAGTGATCAGTGTCCTGTCCTTTTTGTGCTTCATACTAACTTTGGCTTCAGTGTCATCTTTATAGCAAGGAGTTCACAGTTTTAATTATCATGGTATGAGAAGACATTTCCTTCCCTTTGTTTCAAGGCCACAGTAGAATTTGGCTGTAATAAATCAACTCTTCACCTGTTTTTCCTAAAACACTGCATTTTGTATCCATTTCTGAATATATAATTCTAGAACCAGCCTCAGACATGTGAATGTCAAATCCAATTCATTGATATTCAATCACTGTAGTCAAGACACTAAAAGGAAATTCCCTGATTTTACCACTCAGCCATTGCTAAAAGAAAGGCCAATGGACTTTAAAGTTATTTTCTCCTTGATTTTTTTCCAAATTTTCCCTTCCCATAGTGTTACCCAGGCCAAAGGTAAGGAGTGAAAAGAAAATTACTTTCTTCATGAGTTTTGTAAATCAACTACAGAAGAGCTTATGACAAAAGAGATACTATTTGACTGTGTAAAGACACTACTTATCTCATTAGGTGGCTTCTCTGATTTAGATTAGGCAAGGCAAAATAGGAAAAGCCAGGATCAGAGTTTTCCCCAATTCACATCTGTTAAGATCCAGTTATTAAAATTCTTAGAGATGCCTCTGCCCAAATTAAGGTGCAAACAAAACCATACGCTGAAGGCAATAGTACAGATTTTTATTTAGCAGTAAATGTGAGGTAAAGAGAGAGAGAGAGAAAGAAACAAGAAAAAAGAGAAAGAGGGGGAAGAGAAAGAGGGTGACAGAGAGACAGATTAAGTAGAAAAATATTACCACTTCATGACAGCATCCCATCGATCCTATTCTTCCAGGTTTTTAATGTGGTGAGGGTTCCAGTCTTATCAAACTGATAGTTGTAGTCTGGATCCATTGAGAGAAGCCCAGGGTGTTGAGAGAAGCCTGTGGTGGTGAAGGAAGTCCTGAGTAGTAAGGGAAGCACACACAGCACAGAATCCATAAGGGTTTAGTTCGTAGGGGTCCATGTTATGCTTATGCTAGGGGGAAAGGTCCCAGTATTTCTCTTGTGTCAGGGAGTTTTACACTGGATGACACAATACTGGATCAAGAGATATTTCAGGAGTATTTGACATGTTCTAAGACATTACAGCTTCTTGTCACCTCAGTGCAGTTGAGTCAAATAGTCCTTTTATGGCCTATCAGCAGAAATTAATACCTTCAGGCTACAAGTGAATGTTCCAGCACTTCCCCAGAGGGGAGTTATCACAGCTGAATCATTTGTGTAAGGACAAAGAAACCTACCCCTCCTCACAGGATTTGCCTCTTTCCTTATCTTGCTCAACATGAAGCTTGTAGCCTGAGGTGTCAGATGTGCTGTTCCCTGCACCTGGACATTTACTTGGCACATTGTCAGTTTGCACCTTGATTGCTTGAGCCACTAGCATTCCAGTCTCTGACATTTGTGGATACATTCTTCTCCAGGAATAATTAGACACACATACCACAGAATCAGAGATTATGCTGAGTTGGAAAGGATTCACAAGACCGTCCTCAAGAGTCACACCATGTGTCTGAGAGTATCATCCAAGCATTTCTTGAACTCTGCCAGGCTTGGTGTTTTGAACACTTCCCTGGGGAGACTGATCCAGCATCCAACCACCCATCAGGTGAAGAATCTTTTTCTAATATTCAATGTAAACCTCTCCTGACACAACTTCAGACCATTCCCTCAGGTTTTGTCACTAGTCACCACAGAGAAGAGATCAGTGTCTACGGCTTGGTCTGTTGAAGTCCCCTGCAGTGACAAGGGCAGCTGACTTGGAAGTGTTTCTTAACTTCTCAAAGGAATTCATTGCTGTTATTGTTCTGGCTGGGAGGCCTATAGCAGACTCCCTTGATGACATACACATTATTTGTTTGTCCCTTGATTCTTACTCAGGAGGCTCTCAACCGTGCCAGCTGTGAGCTCCACACATTCTAAGCCTTCTATCACTTACAGTGTCACTCCTCCACCTCTTCTGCCCTGCCTATCCCTCCAGAAGAGTGTGTAGTCATACAACAGAACCCTCCAGTCAAAGACCTTATCCCACCAGGTTTCACCTATGCCAATGATGTCAAATCTCTGATACTGGGCCAAAGTTTTAAGCTCCTCTTGTTTGTTTCTCATGTTGTGTGTATTACTGTAGAAACATTTCAGGTGTGGTACATTGTAGCCAACATCTTGTGAGGCAGATTGAGGGATCCCATTAGTGTTCCCATTAGTTTACTCAAGTTTTGGCCCAGTATCCCATATCACTGGCAAGCCTGGCTTTGTCTCCTTCCCCCTTCCAAGCTAGTTTAAACTTCTGTCAACAAGCCCTGCTACCTCCTGTGCTAAAACTCTCTTTCCCCTCTGAGATAAGTGCATCCCATCAGGTGTCAGTGGACCAGGTGTTGAGCAGATCATTTCATGGTCAGAAAAACCAACGTTTCCTTGATTACACTAACCTTGGAGCCACTCATTGACCTGGTGAATCTATCTATTCTTATTAATATTATTCCTTGTTACCAGAAAAATCAAGGAAATCACTACTTGTGCTCCTGATCCCTCTACCAATTGTCCCAGGGCCCTGAAGTCTCTTTTGATTGCCCTCAGAATTCTCTTTGTTATTTCATCACTGCCTGTTTGAAAAACCAATAGAGGATAGTAATCAGAGGGCCTTATTAGACTGGAGAGTTTTCCAGCAATGTCCCTTATCTGAGCCCCAGGAGACAGCAGACTGCCCTGTGGGTTGGCTCTGGTCTGCATATCAGGCCCTCTGTTCCCCTTAGAAGGGAGTCTCCCATTACACTCCAACTAACAGCCATAGATCTGCCTACATCTACATATGGAGTACCTCCAGAACACTTCATGCTTTCATCAGGAAAAAAGCAGGTAGGCTGGTAGCATTTTTACTATTTTCTTCTTGATATGTTCCTGGATTAAGTGTATTTTAGGCAAGAGTGTAGGATAAAATAAAAACAGGGGTATTTTTCTTTCTTCTTGATGTTTTTTACCACTTTTTTCATAAGCTAATTCTGGTCTCTAAACCAAGTGCTACTAATTCTTGCTGTTTAATCATGCCTGAATATTTATAGCCAGGGAGTCCTTGACCAGCCAGATCCAGAGCCTTCTCATGTCTGTCATTGAAGAGAAATTTGCTGACATAGGTTATTAGCAGTATTGATATTACTTTAATTATAGTATTACATACAATTTACAGGCAGAGATTCTGCCTTACTCTGCGTCATCCAGAGATGAAAATCCTTCAAGAAACTCTGTGTTTGGCACATATGTATAGTGCGTGCTTATATATATATGCAGTATACACACACACTTACACAAACACAAAAAAATGGAATCAATAACCCTGTAACTTCTAAAGGCATCTAGCCACCACAAGCACCAACCTCTCCTGTTAAAGGGGAGAGAAAAATACTGGTGCAGAGTAATCTATGCAAGTGAAGAAGAACATGGTAAGAAAGCTCAGAAGAAGTTCAGCCCAAGACCTTCAGCAGAAGTGTGCCCCAACAAGCCACCATCTAGCAGACACCCCAGCAAGTGCATCCTGCTGCCTTCAATGATCATCCAAGGTGAGAGGCATGAAGTGGTTTCTCTAGCACCATAGCAAGCAATATTACCAGCTCCATTGCACAGACAGAAAATTAGTATGCCTGCTCCCCAGTCTGCCTCAGGCAGATAAACCTGCCACCTGTCAGCTCATATACTCATAGGCAGGAGATAGCAGCTGGGGCAGCTGCTGGTACATGCTGCCTGACAGCACCCTCTCCAGAGGCCTGACATTTTTACAGACCACACCTCTCTCTCCATGGGCTGAATTAACTTGTTCTGACTGCGTGACAGCTCTGACGACTGACCGCATGGATGCAAGAAGCCAGGGTCACATGCTGTTGCGTGCTTGGCCTGTCACCAGCCGTGCCACTAAAGCCAAGCAAAACCTTGTCAAGGGAGATAAACTCCTCCAGAGGCAGAGGTAAGTGACTCAACTCTTGGCACAGCTTGTGAGGGTTTTGATCAAGTTCAAGGACAGTATCCTCTGACAGGGGAGCTAGGCATAGGCGGGTGGGCACTGGAACACACACCTGCATGCACACACGTAAAGAGAAAAGTGAAGGCAAACAGACGCAGCTGATGGAGCACAGGCAGGAACACTGGGTTCAGTTCACTGTCAGCAATCTCATGATAAAAGCATAAAAGAAAGAACTTCCAATTCTCTCTGTAAGCTGACATCAAAAGGGAAAAATGTGGATATCCTTTCACTTTGAGGTTCTAGAGTTCTGGATGTGCCCAGAAATGAAGATAGGGAGCAGGAAAAGTGAGTTTGCAAAGACAAATTCTCTGTTAAATGTAGCAGTCTGCCCTTGATGCAGAAGACACCTCTGCTTATGGCATAACTGGCACAGCCTGGCAAACCTGGCAGAAAAACTGTTTAATATTCAACCTTTTTTCTTCACCTTCCTTGATGACCCTTTATCCTAAACATGAAGCCCACAGGTGATTGAGCTCTGATAGTACTTTCAAAGAGCTTCTACAGAGTACTCGCTGCTCTGCATCTCAGTGAGCTGTACTCCAAGAAAGGGAAAGTGTGGTAGGGCTAAAAACAAACACCATTTGCTGTCTGATTTGGATTTGAACTACAGAAAATTTTTGTTCTACTTGCTGTTTACCCTAAAATACCAAGGAAATGTTTTCACTCGCTGCCTTATTTGTCACAAAGGTGCTAGGTATCTGAGAGATACAATTTTTTTTTTCCTTTTCAAATGAAAACGTACAGTTTACCAAGCATGTTTGATCAGTATATATTGAAAGCAGTTACTGGAAATAATGTGCACTTTGGAAGGCATATTTAGTACAGATATGGTCTATCTGCTTCATATTTCTGTAATGACAGAAAGAAGACTTGCCACAGTTTAAACACCTAAGTAAACAGAAATTACTGCTACTATACATTGCCAGCATAGTAAAAAACAACTGGAATATGCTACTTTAGTCCAGTAAGTTTGTTAACATAGGGAAAAGGGAGGATAGGCTTAAGATGGGTACCAGGTTACTTAACAAAAAACATTATTTTTTTGAGGTCTGCAAACAGAACTTATCCATGGAAAGGGTGTTCGTACAATCCAGAATAAAACATGCATTATTTTATGTGTTCATTCCATCAATAATAAAAAAAAATTTACATGGACAGTAAATAACATGCTTTAAAAGAGCCTTTAATGCAATTAATCTGTAAGTATCAGGGAAGTGTATCACTCAGAGAAGACTGGTTGTCAGAGAGGATTGCTACATCATTAGTTCTAGGCCAGTAGTGATCAAATATTACCCTTTTTCTTCATAGCTCCTCTATGGGAACAATTGTTGGTTCACAAGAAACAGCATAGGAAATCAGCTTAATTGACACATATTCCAGCGTTAATGGGTTCCTGACCACAACTGCCATCTAGAAGCAATGACTGTGGGATGGCAAACGTTTCTCTTGCTTTTGTCTGTGTCATAGTCCTTTCTGCAAACCTTCAAAATAAGAGAGCTTTCAAAGCTTTTTCTTCCATGAAATACCAAAATGTCATTAAACAAGTAATAAGCTTCTTTCTGCTTGTTTTAAAAACCATATTTGGCAACTGAAATCTTGTGGTTTTGTGAAATGAGTGGAATCCTTCTTTGTCAGTTGGTGATTTTTAAAAGCTTAACACATAGGCAAGCAAGCTAACATTAGTGTCCTTTTACACAAAATCACATGGAGTAAAGTATTTTTAGGATAATACTAAAGGAAGTAGTATGGGCACTTCTACAGCAACAGGTATGAATCCAGAAACTTGAAGGTTTTTTTCTGTCGGACCTCTATACATGTATGGACTTCCACAAAAGATCTTAGGGGAGCAAACCACTGTTCCATAGCAGGGTGCAATCTCAGGCTAAGAAAACAAAGAGCAGAAAATGAGAATTTAGCTACTCTCTTATGTCTATTCATTCACAGGAAGCTTTTGATTTTCAGTTGAAAGTCTGATGAGCAGTGAGTCAAGAGTTCCAGAAGTGGAGGATCCTGTTAGCATAATTTTTTTTCCACTTCTTTTTCTAGGTATTTTGTTCCATAGGCTTAATGAAGTGTCATTCGCATTCTTGAGTTGTCACTCATTTATCAAATCTATCCAACAAAAAACCATAATTTTCCATTGACCTCCTCAATTTTGACAATCTCCAGCTTTCTTATAGAGTATAATATCCCTTTTTATTCTGAGAGAAAAAAGTTTTCAAGGTTATGTTACTTAGGATTATGTAAAGAAAATCCTTTAAACCCTGGGAACAGTAGCCAAAACCAACTCACCAAATTTTTCTGTCAGTGTATCAGTTTGAAATAACTTTGCTACTCCTGATTCTTACTGAGCACTGAATCAGTACAGAGTGTCTGATCAGTGGCAGAGCTTTAGAATGTTTTAATGAACTAAACATATTTTAACATGTTTAGCATGTTTCATAATGACAGGTCTACTGTCCAGCATATATATCTTTTTCATCTCTGCTAGTCATTAGTTGGGGATTGCTCTCTACTACACTTCAGGTTCAAAAATAACTTGTGATTTTTCCCTTCCAAGGGAACAGCCTTGTTGCCACTGAGCAGTGACTAATCATTAGTTTATCATTAATTGCCAACTATCCATAAAAAATTAAATTATTGTACAGCCTTAATGCCTAATGTGGATACTATGACACTACTCTGATCAGCCACAATGTCCCACCTATCATGGTTTGCAGACAGATTATACTTGCTACTTTTTTATGTTTGCAACTTTAGAGGCTGTTGAGTGAAGTAATTGAGAACTGCTGTAGCAATAGCACATACAACACATTGTCTGTGAACTGAAGCACATGAGGATGACAGTTCAGTGTGTTTGTAAATACCAGCTTCTTATTCCTTACTTCAAAGAAGTTGGAATACAAATACATTGCAAAAGGCATCAGGCACTAAAAAAAACCACAAACAAACAAACAAAAAAAAAAAAACCCAAACTTAATAAATAGTATGTCACTTACAGACACCAGTGACAAGAATAATGCTATCAAGGTTTTCCATTTTTTTGCTGGAGGCTAGTGCAGCTTTCCTAGAACACTATGACTGCTCAATGCACACTGAGGAATGAAAGACCCAGATTCCATTTTCAT
>JAWMRD010000085.1:38599127-38612528 GCA_035584875.1 Syndactyla subalaris
GCGCTTCTCTGCAATTCTACCTTGAAATAGAGACTAAACAGCTACTGGAATTTCAAGGGGTTGATATAGGATGGGGTCAGTATGTATAAACATTCAGCTACTGAAGTTATTTTACTAGTACACTAGTTCTACAATAATTTCTACCATCTATGCAATTGAAAAATCAAAAATCAGAGACCCCCTTTGGCATCACATCCAAGCTATCTGAGGCTCAATAAGTACCACTGCAAACTTTGCTTAATAAAATAAATTATTAAATATTTCTAGTTGTCTTCTAGGTTTGTGAAATCAAATCTTTTTTGTCTTCCGAAAACAAGAGAGTTGAAAACTAAAAATAATGCATGGACACATACACAAACACCGCCTACTTCAAAACAGAGATATATTGCAGTATTACGTTCAGAGGTATGAGACATTACATTTTCTAGCAGTTTTGAGATATAAGATAGGAAAAAGCTTCCTAACAAATACCAGTACATCATTTACCAAAAAAAAAAAAAAAAAAAAAAAAAAAGAGTTCTGCTCTTTTTCATACTAATATATTGTATCCTTTCAGAACCTTACACTGCTTATGTTGATTTGAAGCTGTATATCACAATCACCAGCCAAGTCCCCTTGAAATGAAAATATATTATATTTTCCTTAATTCTCAATGACATATATATGCATGAACGCATATGTGAGGCAGGTTAATTTACCTTGTGTCACCTTGTTTGTAAATTAGGGATCCTCTCATTACCTCTTGATTATGTCTGCAATTATCTGATACTATTTCCATTACCTTTACACTGCTTCTCTTCTCTGTTTCTTCTCTTTCTGTCTGCCTTTCCTTCTCTCCTTAGCTTGTTAATATCTTATAAACATTTCCTGTTGCTGGCTGAGAAGGCTCTCTTAAGTCCCAGGTGCAAATCAATAAGCTACAGTTATTCATAAAAAAAAGAGACTGTCATAATTATTGTTCAATTATTGCTGTGTCTGGAGAAATATTTTTCAAGAACTCAAGGTTTCTTAACTAATATTTATAATCTGCACTGAACAGTGTTTATGAATGAGTGAGTGTGCATTCTGCTGAAATGCAGTTGTATTTGATTTATAGTAAGTCCAGGTCTGATTGTTAAAGTTAAATCCATTAAAGTGCCTCTTAGATTTGCCTTAATGTACTTCTTTGCATACAACAGACTTTATATATTACTTAGCTTTTCTTTATTGGTTGAATGTTTGTCTCTATTAAATCATCCTATCATAAATGGGACTTGGGATACTTTGAAAAATAGCACTTTATGAAAGCCTCACTGGTCATAAGCCAATATCTCAAAAAATTACCAGCATGTTTGCAAAAAAAAAATAACCAATTGATGCTAAAAGTGTAGAAAGAGAAGAAATTCAGAATATTCAACCCTACTTCATAAAACCAAGATGTTCAAGGAAGAAATTCAGATTTCATCTTGGGGGAAAGAAATTCAAAAACAGTTTTCATTTGGAAGAATAAAAAAAATATTCTTTACCTAAGCTGTCATCTTTTAAGTGTCTCTATGAGGGGCAGGGTGAATTTTTTTCTCCATCTCAAAATTGCTCTCTCTTGAAAAAAAGTAGAAAGCTATTAGTCAAAAGTGTAAATGGGAAAGGCAGGGTAGGGAGAACATGCAGAAAACCATCAAATTCCAGCTCAGGTCAGGCTTTTCACGGCAATTCTGCAAAAGCCATTGAGTATTAAATACACAGGCTGACTACTGCATTTCTTCTCTTCTACAAGAGTCTTCCATTCAAGGTGCATACAAAACCAGCCCAGGACTGCCAAGTCAGACTGGGTTGTATTTCTGATGCAAGACTTCTATTTTTCTTTCCTGAATGTTTCTGTTGTTGACTAAAATCAGAGAAAGTTACTCTGTCACTATTCAACTATTTTGAGCCCTTTTTGCTGAGGGAGTAAAGCAAAATCACAGCATTGTAGTCTTGATTTTATCTTAAGGGTAGTGGCCAGCTATTTCATAGAATGCAGTACTTGCAAGTAAATAGTCCTTTTTTTTCTGGTGCAGGATACATTAAACTACATAGCTTCTTTCTTTACATTCCCAGATAACTTCTAGAGAAATATTTAACTCACTCAAGCCAGCAGCCCCATCCTTGCTCACTCTTCTGAAACATCCTTGGGCTCTGATATCCTAGCCCTCTCCTCTCACCTCCTGCACTTTCTTTCCTAAACTGACATTCAGCAGAGCTTCTTCATCCAAGTACCAATTAGCAAATACTTTTGTACAGGGCTTTTTTTTTTTTTTTTTTTTTTTTTGGTGTAGTATTACATTATTACCTGCCTGCCAAAAGCATTAAATAAATCTGAGAACTGTCACTTCTGTGCACAATATGTTAGAGTCAAAGTTTGCCTTTCCAGCAACACAAAATCACTAGAAGCACACCTTCATCAGCTCCCTGAGGTTTTCCTTCTCTAAAAGTATACAAACCCCACATGGTACATGGAACACTAGAGCTATAAATTGTCAGATTCTGAGAACAGGGACCTCCCATTCACCTGACACATCAAATGGCAGCCCCTGCGCCTCAGACAGGGCAAGACTCTTGAGCAGTTTTTGCATTGTCCCTCACTTGAAGCTCTGTCCAGAAATGCAGTGTAGATCCAAGTGTATAAAAAGCTGTAAATTATTACAATATATTTGGAGAATATTTACAAAGGTTCCATATAACTGAGATTATTTTTATATTAAATTTTCAAAATTTCCTTGGTCTGTATTCTTTTATTCTGATGTCCTTGGTGTCCAAGAGCTAATCTAATAGTTTCAAATATTCCTGTCAACACAGGCAGACCGTGTCTTTTCACCTGTGTAACTCTGAGCTTCACCAACTTGGAAATATGTCAGTTTGGACTGGCTAAAACCTCAGTATATATTTGACCACAGTTTTTCCTAAGGTTAACAAGGAGTTTCCTCTAAATCAGTTTCCTTTAATTTATAGCTGATTTGCTTATAAAGAGCTATGAAATCATTTGTCTTTCCTGCTATAAAGAGATTTTCCATTCTTTTAGTGTGTTTCTTTCCTTATGTCTGACAAAGTGTCCATCTTCAGAGAGGGCATCTGCTTTTCCATGCTGGAGCACACTTTGTTGGCTCCCAGAATTAGCAGGCAAAAAGAATTTGCAAGTGATGCAGGTTCTCTATTAAAAGCAAAAGAGTCTACTTGAAGGTGAATGTTGGTTCTTGATAGTACTGCAGACCCATCTGTAATCTGTCTCCCAGAGAAGACTCCAAATTCTGCAAAATGTTGTTGTGTCTGATTAGTAGCAATTTAGTGATTAGACAGAATAGATAATTGAATGTAGATCACACAAGATCAGTTCTGGTCACACAAATGGTATGTATTAGAATCTGAAAATGTCAGAAATTCCCATTAAAACATGATGATTTTATAAATAATAACCCTGAGTCCTGCAGGTATATTTTCTTTTTGATTCATTTCTTTGATAGAGGTTGCAGAAATATTCATCACTTAAACTAAATAATATGTGTCTAGAAGAACACGTACAAAAATCTCCAAACATGTTGTGGTACTTTCTTTTTCATTGATTTAAATTTTATATCAGTATTTTCAGATTTTGAGACAAAACACAGAGAATAAAATAGAAAAGAAGTGAAAATATACTGGCTTCTTATTTTCTTGCTGGCTTCCAGGACACATAATAATTGGTTGGTTGGTTGGTTGGTTGGTTGGTTGGTTTGTTGGTGGGGATGTTCATTTTGGGTTTGGGCATTTTGTTTTTGCTATAAGGAATTATATTTTCTGAGTTCTTTTCAGTCTGGAGAGTAAGGAGAAGGGATATATGGTGTCCATGTTACACAAAAGAAACAGTAGATGATGACATCCTTAAAGACAGCCTTAGCATAGGAATCAAAGAAAATGGAGTTGTGGGAACACAACCTATTTTTCCCTGCCTATTGAGTTTGCCTGGCAAGGTTTTGGTAGCAGAGGGATGGCAGGGATGGCTTCAGAAGATTCCCCCATGTCCAACAGAGCCAGTGTGAGTTGCTGCCAAGAAGGAACCCACCACTGGCCGAGTCCAGGGGTGACAGTGGTAATACTCCTGGAAGAACATATTTAAGAGGGGGGAAAAAAGCCTGACAGGCAGCAGTAGTCAGAAGAGTGATGATATGTGAGAGAACCAGGCCTGCAGACCCCAAGATCAGTGCAGAAGGAGGGGAAGGAAGTGCTTCAGGTGCTGGAGATGGGGTTCCCCCACAGCCCATGGTGGAGATCATGATGAGAGACAGACTGTCTTTCTCCATCCATGGACAGCCATGATGGAGCAGATATCCACCTGCAACTCTTGAAAGACCCCACATCAGAGCAGGTGGATGGAGGATGTTATCACATAGGAAGCTCATGTGGGAGCAGGCTCCTGGCAGCACCTGTGACCCCATGAAGAGAGAAGCCTCCACTGGAGCAAGGGAAGGATATAAGGGAGATGCCCTCCCACTGAGGAGGAAGGAGCAGCAAAGATATGTGATGAACTGACTGTAAATACTGTTCTCTGTCACCCTGTGCTGCTAGGAGGAAGGAGGTGGGGAATTTGGGAGTGAAGTTGAGCCCAGGAAGAAGAACGGGGTGTGTGAAGAATATTTTATTTCTCACTACCCTACTCTGATTTGATTGGTAATAAAATCAATTTTTTTGTCTGTTTTTAATACAACAGGAATTGGTAATTGATCTCTCCCTGTTCTTACCTCAACCCATTAGCCTTTTGCTGTATTTTCTCTCCCCTGCCCAGTGGAGGCAGAAAGGGATAGAGCCACTTTGGTAGGTCACTGGTGTCCAGATGGGGTCAAACCACCACACTGTTAGCTCTGATGGCTTACTTCTTGCATCTTGCTTTCAGTAAATAGCACAGAAATTTCATACCAAAAGTGCCAGGGAATATTGGTGTTCCTGAGGCATATTTGTGACCTACTGTACCTGCCCCAAGTGCTAGATCAGCCTTGATTAGGCAGTTATTTGGTTACATGGCCCCTCAGTCCATCCACACTTCCCAGATCATCTGTCAGTGGGTGTATGCCTAGAGAATCCTCCTGTGACAAGACCCCAGGACTTTAGAGTTTCCCCATTTCCATCCTAATTCCCAATTTTAAGATTATTACTTCATTGGTTAAAAAACAGAGGTGCCTGTAACTGTATGTATTTTCTTTCAAACAAGCCAATGGTCAGTGTCTGGTAAGAGAAAAATCAGGTATGTCTTGTTACAACATTAATGATAGCACTTCTTAAACAAATTATACCTTTATGAAATTAATTTCTTATTACTGACAATAATTCAGACCTGTTTGCTGTAACATAAATGGAGAAAAGTCAAAGCAGAGACGTCAAGAATTAAAATACAAGCCAAAAAATCATATAAAACCTGAACTATTGTCTTGCTCTCAGAGATCCTACTAACAGAATGCCAAGGTTCATTAATGAGACTGTGGAAGAAACTTGTTATGAGAAGTTATTTTGCCTGCAATTAACTTGCACAAGGAACAGTGTTTGGCTTTAGCTGTACTGGTTCCCAGAGAGGTTGTAGATTCCCCATCTACTACTGCTGCTCCCACCTATTGTACTTCTAGAAGATCCTTTATTGTCATTACCATAAACACTCTGGTGCTTTTGCATCTGGGAGGCATTTAAAAAAAGAGAAACATCTTTCTGTTAGGTATGCACTCTCTTGCTGAATATATATTTGTCATATCAGGGCTCAATCCAGTTTCCAGTGAAGGCAGCAGTCTTCCCATTCATCTCAGTGGTAGGCAGACCAGAATTTTAATTATCTTTCTATGGCAAAGAAAACACTTGAGGCTAGTGAGTAATAGGAATACCTCCTACTTCTGTGTGCCCTAGAACTCTTGCTATAGTAAATTGCCACAATTTGTGTTCCCCCATGATAAAACTCCGCAGAGCAAAGTACGTTTCTTTGTTTAATGTCACTGTGTACCTTTGGTGTCTGGACACAACATAGGTAAGCACATTATTAAAAAATACTGCAGTTAAAAAGCAATAGGCCAGCAAAATATCCCATCAAAAAGTCGGACGATGTATTCTGGAAGCCCAGTTTTTAGTGATAAATATGCTTACTTTAGTTGGATAACTCATCATTTTGTTGACAAGAGGGAATGGTTAATTGCCCAAAAGTTGCACTTCTCAGTCTGGGTAGGAAAAAATTAGTTATTAATTTATTAAAAAAGACAATGAAGCACAGAGAACAAAGCAGACTTTGAGAAATAAATGGGCTCTGAGAATACATAGAATTTATCATCTTTAAAAACAAACACATATTCTGAAGAAAAAAAAAAATAAAAGGAAAACAGTAATATCCTTTTCCTAGGCTATATTTCTACTGTGCAGCATATGTTAAAGACCAAAAATGATTCCTCAGGAATATATCCTTTCTCAACAGATACCATATTGTGATAAAAATTTAGAAAGCAAGTTCTGATGTAGGGAACACCTGGTAAAAAGCAACTGTTTAATAGGGAATTATATTCTGCAGAGGCTTCTCAGGAAAGAAAAACAGGACTTGACCCAACATTTTCTATTATGAACTTGCCAGTAAACCAATGAGTTCCTGAAATTCTTTCTTTTTGCTGAATTCCAGTCCCACAGGTCCAACACCTTTCAAGCAAAAATCAGTCCTAAATATGCAAGGGGATAAACTTCCTCATGTAGTCTGAATAGAGCCCCATGAAGTCAGTGGGCCACATATAAATATATAGATATCATTAAGTCCCTCACACTGGTGCCTTAGATAGTACTGCTTACTTTTCATATTATGCCTTGAGTTTTGTGGGCATTAGCCATGTAACTTTATAAGAAGAACAGGTAGTCTCTCACCAAAAGTTGTTTCTGGTTATATACATAGTCACTTACCTGGGAGCAATGTTTTGTTAGTGGTCTATGACCGTCTGTCCTAGTTACAGGAGCTGGGACCAGTTTATTACTATGTGGGTGTAATCAAAACTGTGTATTCTACACCCTCTATGTCATTTCTGATGAACTCTTAATAATGGATCATTTGCAGCAGGTGCCCAGGGCGCACCTGACACCTCAGGCTACAAGCTGGGTGTCAAAGAACCTGCGAGATAGGGGAATGTTTCTGTCTTCACACCAGTGACTCAACCATGGTAACTCCCCTCCAGGGAGGCATTAATAACTCCACAAATATCTCATGACTCACAGAGTTAAATCACCCATTATGAAACCCCTCACCATAGGGGGAGATACTGGGCATTCCCCCTGAACATGAGCATATATAATCTTTGGGTTTGGGGACTTCTGGTACCACTCATCAGATCCAGAGGAGGACCAGAACCTCAAAAGGACTGCAACTGCCACTCTTAACCAGACTGTGACCATCATCCTCACTGACAGGTTTTGCTTTCCTTTTACTTTGTCCTCAGAGGGAACATGTGGTGCTCAGCACAGACACTGATGAACACCATTCTATTCGTGCCCCAGGGTGCTGGGTTATAGATCTGTTTTTGTGGGTTAAAACCAGTTTCTCTCTGTATCATTGTATTTATTGTTATCTTTTTAGTAAATTGTAATTCTGACTTGTAATCTCTCTTGAGTCAGGGTCATTTCTCCTGCTGGTTTACTTTTAAACCAGCACACTGTCCTTATTCATTGATTTAATAAATTAGTATGTTGTCCATTAGAATTGGGAAAATATTCAGTAAAAGTGTCTATAAGTATTACATCCAAGTCTGAAAAATTGATCTGAATTTACATTCCCTGCATGTTGGTTTCTTGCATACCGTCTAACAAATAGATGTAGCTCTATTCTCCATTATATTTTATCCTGGTGTAACTCAGCCAATTTAATTAGCTAATTAATATCTGGTAGTATGTGCATAGTGTTAAACATTAATTTTTCCTCAGAAGTACCAAATGAGTCTGAACAAGAGACCAGATTCACTGAAACAGTAAGACCCTTGGGACATGTAGGACAATACCTGCAAAAACATACAGATTTCTAGTTCCTGCAGCACTATTCAAAGAGTAGCCTATTTTAAGAAAATAGCCCACTGAACTTGCAGTGAGCAAGTCAAAACTTGCAAAGAAATACCTGCTCCCAGAAGTCTACCGTCCTTCCAGCCTGTTCACCACTTTTCACAGTATGCCATGAGATGTTGCAGATGCTTTCAATACACCTTATATCATCCAAGAAAACCTGAAAAAAACCACAACAACAATTAAACCAACCAAACAAACAAACAAAAAAACAAAAACAAAACAACCAGCTGTCATTAACTTATGGTTGACCACAAATTTAAAGCAAAATGTTGAAGGTGCTTCTGGATGTCTGTAGTATATGACAGAAGTTTGACAGCCAACCCCTACAAGTGTCAGACCCCCAGAGAAATGAAGCAGAAAATAAAAGTGCTCCCAAACACATTTGAAATTATTCATCTCACTGTTTCGCTTTGAAACAAGGAACAAAAATGGAAGCATTTCTATTCCCTATTGAAAGTAATCACAGCTTTATATCCTGCAGTATTTACATAGAGAGAGCTGTTTATTTAGAATCCTTGGTGATAAGGACACGGCAAGCTCATAACTTATTATATATTCTCTTTTCATTTTGTCTTTTTTGGGGCGAGAATTATGTATATTTTATGATAACCCAAAATGACTTATACATAAAAAATACAGACTTTAAAGATAAAAAGGATTAGTAGCAGGTAATGCATTTTCCATGAGTGGCTATAGGGCTCTCAGTTCCAGAATGTACTGGCTGCATACAAATGAATTGATAAAAGTCTGAGGCTGTGGATGGGTAGAAAGACTCATGCTTTGCTGGAGATGATTCTTAAAGTTACAATAAATCAGACAGACAGTGTCGGCCTTTGAGGATAAACCTGTGATGGCTTGTTGTGCCTCTTTGAATCGCCTCAGAGGCCCAGGGACTAAAAAGTGCCTAGATGTCACATTAAATCTACCGGGAGGATGGAGCACTTCAAAGAGGAACGCAATCAGATCTGATAGAAAATACATTTTCTGAAAGCTACTGACAAAAAAGTAATCTTTGATGTGGATGTTGAATAACAATTGATATTGTCTTTCCTGACATTTTTCATTATTGCTGTCTTACACAGCCTACTTCATGTATTAAAGCAATATTAACTGTTTGACAGGGACAAATCCTCAAACTATCACATAAGCAATTGTTTCTGAATTGTCTTAGCCCACTGCCTGTAAAACCTGTCCCAATAACTGCTTTTAAATATGATGGCATACTCTTTTCCTTGACTACCTAGACAGTGTCTGAGCCTTGGCATAATACAGTAGAGTCTAGGGGATATTAAAAATGGTTGAGTGGTTATGAGGTGTCATTTGACTATAAGCAAGGTACAGCAGTGTTTTCTGAAGGTGACTTTTAATGAGAGAGGTCAATAAAAAGTTAGTCCTTATTATTCCCAGAATACAATACATATTTATAGCAAGTATATCTACCCAGAAATTTTGAATTTCCTGCAACTCTTGCAGCCTAAAAGATGAAAAAAGAAACATACAAGAGATATTTGTTATTTATGCAAAGAAATAAAGCAATCTGTAGCTGTACAAAATGCTATAAATACAATGCAGATAAATCACCCAGTTTTTACTGGAGATAAATTCATGCAAATCTAAAAGCTACATGTCATTTCAAAGTCCTGGATCAATCCTGAGGTTTGATATCTTAACCCCCTAAGATAACAATGTGCTGCTTTACCAAAGATCTTTATAAATCTAGCAGCCCTAATTCCTGGATGATCTCAAGCTACTGAGCAAGTAGGTGAGACGGCAGCTGTAGGTTTAATCAGTCTGGTATACAGAGGTTAACTGCACTAGCACCAGAGAAAGACGCATAGAAACCCCAAACCCGAAAGTAAATTGCAATAGAGAGTTAATCTACTGCTCTCAGGCTCTCGCATGTTACCACCATTTCTGTTGCACCATAAAATAGTGAAGCTGTTGCTGCCCCTTTTTACTTCCCCCTTTCTTGACAATCTTCAGCTTTTATATACCTGGTAGGTGGTTTAACCAGCCTGCTTTTGCTTATCATGACTGCCAGTATCAGAGCCACAGCCAGGAGCCTTCCACAATAATTCCCTTGTTTCAGATGATTGCTTCTTTTTAAAGAAGAGTTCTGTGCTAAGGTTTTCTGTGGATTCCCTCCCCAGGGAAATTGCTTAATGGTGTACAGTCAACCTGTTGTACAGTAGGAATTGAGAACCGAATAGTTTTTTAAAGAGGCTCCATTGAGTATCTCTAGCAGGAGAGAGCAAGCAGCATCACAGTCCAACTGCACAGTGCACAGCCATAAAGCATTAGGTATGTTCATTAAGCAGACAAGTTTGAAAGAGAGAGTTCAGCCACACCTCTCTCTGCTACACAGAAACATGCCTCATTTGCCCTCCAACAGGGAGGAACAGCTAGTATTTGCCACTCTTCTCCATCACTCTTTGCCCTGGCAGTGTGTGTGCTAGAAGGCAGTCATCCCCAGGAGGAAGAGGATAAGTCAAGCTGTCACTAGCAGTTCTGCCAAACCCAGACCACACATGGATAATGTTGAGTCTTCCAATTCCCTATGGAACAAAACATTCAGACATACTTTGTTTCTGCCCAGAGGGCTGTTGCTGTCTTCTTATGAAGCAGAGGCAATTAAACTTTCTTCTCTTGGATGACTTGCAATAGATGAATGACCCTACCCCCACTCTGATAGATTAGATAGATGAATAGATAGATAGATGATAGATAGATAGATAGATAGATAGATAGATAGATAGATAGATAGATAGATAGATAGATAGATAGATAGATAGATAGACAGATAGATAGATAGACAGACAGACAGACAGATAGATTTAAAAAAAGACACCAGCAACATTTCCAACAGCCTCAAAGGTTATTCTTGTTTCTCTCCCAAGCTTGACCATTGCTTTATTATTTTAGATTTGCGTTAGGTCAAAACCATCCTCTATACACTTCTTATTGGCCCCTTTAGGACTCCATCTCCTTGACACTTCATCTCCAGGTCCACCAGGAGGGATTTCTTTTCTTTCATGTTCTGCATTGCTGTATCCCTGGTGGACATTCAGCCACTCCCAGATTTCCTAGCACCTTTTTTCTGAGTTACTGAAATTAGGCTGGTTGGCCAGCTGAAACTTCTTTGAAGTCTGGGAATACTTCAGATGTCAAGACATAAGATTCCCACTTTCTCCTTTAGACTTCTGCCAGTGCTTGTACAAGTCTATGAACTACTAAGCATTAAAGCCCCATACACAGTGAACTCCTGGCACTAATTTTACAATCCTACAGTAAATGGGGGAAGAGAAACCACAAAAATTACTATAATGCATCCTCTGTGGAAATATTAGAAGGATTATTGTTGTTGGGGGATGGGGAAATAAGGAACCATCAGTTGGCAAACGGTGTGCAAAAAGGTTTTAGTTCTGCTTTTATGTTACTGAGGTCAAACTAACAATCCTCCCTCTGCACAGGTCATAGTTTGACAATAGAGGAGGTCTGACTACCACCACATTAGAAATGTTGCAGCCACAAGCTGCAAGGTTGTCAACCAATACAAACTCACACTACTGCTTCAAATTTGTCCACAGTTTTCTGATGGGTTATTACTGGGCATGCACATTTTACAGGAGATACACCTTTGTCCGTCTTTCTAGAGCCAGCAGACATTTTTATCCCACATGCTCAATTCTGACAGAAGTGCTGGCACATGCTCTCACATCACTTGTGACTACTGCTCAGTCTGGCAGGGATCTGGCAGCACATGGTTCTGACACTAAACATGGGGCAACTGCCACTTCCCTTGCTGATTTGGGGCTTAATTATATAAAGCACAGTGACAGAGTGTGCAACTGCTAAGTTCAATAAATGACAGTAAGGAGCAATCAGTACTCCACTGTGTGAAATAAATCCAGCCTTGCACTAATGAGAACAAAGTGGCTGTGAGACAGCTGATTCCCAAGGGGACAGGCAGAGTGGTTGTTCAGGGCTCCAGGTTCATGGTGACCCTTTCAAAGCTGAAATCTTTCAACAGTGAAGGGTCATCACTTGGTACACAGGGAAAGGAGGAAAAGGAGAAGGGTGTAAGTTCTGACTCGTTCCCGTGGTTCCCACAAGTACAGGCTTGTTGCAGAAGCAGCCAAGTTGCTCCTACTGAATAGCCAAGGTACAACACCACATCAATACAACAACTACTGTGATTCAGCCCAGTTCCATCTGGAAAATCCAGTCCTGTACTACAGCTGATCTTTTTCAATGTGCAAAGCATGGGATTGCCATGACACCTTAGAGGTTATGAATCACTGCTGCCAGAGACGAGGAGCACAAATATAGCATTTCATTTTGCTCATGCCCTTGCACAGCCTCTGCACGCACCTCTGCATATCAAGCTGGCACTACAGATTCACAGCTTTCCTGAGCAGATCTGTGAAAGGATGCAAATTGCTCCATAATTACTTAAATGCCTTACAGTGGCCTGAGCACTTAATGTCCAATTTATAACCAATCAGCTCTGTGCAACAAGCAGCTCCATGTACAATAACAGCTGATTCTGGCTGGCTCTTGGTTCTTCAAAGTTACAGCCCACAGGATGCAACAAGACAGTTCTATAAAGCTGTGTGACTAAAAGGAATCATCAAGGTCACCATTTTCAAAAGCAGCTAGAGCTGAAATGAAAGGCTAAGCAGACAGTCTGTGGCACAGACTCAAACATCTCCTAACTGTGGTCCTTTTGTCCCAGCTCCTCTGATGAAATCTTGTATGAGAGCTTTCTACATAAAATCAGCTCTGTTTTTAAATATTTTCCCTTGAGATCATGAAACCAAAATCTGTTATACTGTCATGTTTCCAGCAACCACTTGATGAGAATGTAGTTCTTTGTTCTATTTTTCAACTAGTAAGAGCTTATAAGTAAGCAGATACTTGTATGGCAGGAGGTACTACAAGTCCCAGCATTCAAGATTCAGCATTTCTCATCTTTATGAAATATACTGATTTACACAGCAGAACTATTACAAGAACTGAGAGAATCTCCTTCACTCTGGTTAGACCAGGATCAGTATTCTAGAGTTCTGTTTCCTATTTCATAACTTATGCTTTGTCATCTCTGTGGTTTTGGTTTTGTGGTGCTAGCACAATTAGCGGTTAATTAACTATGAGGTAATAAATCCTCCTAATGAACTACAGTGTAAAGAATATGATGGGTTAAGATCAGCCAGCAGCTAAGCACCCCTCCTACCACTTCATCACTCACCTCTCCTGCCAGCTGGGAATAAAACACGAGGAAGGGGAGAAGACTGATGAATGAAAGCACAGACAGTTTAACAGGTGAAGGGAAAACTGTGCAGGCAGGTAAAA
>JAWMRD010000085.1:38620094-38639596 GCA_035584875.1 Syndactyla subalaris
GAGATAGAGATAGAGATAGAGATAGAGATAGAGATAGAGATAGAGATAGAGATAGAGATAGAGATAGAGATAGAGATTTGGCTGGACTGGTATGGCACAGTAGAGACATCCAGTGGTTTGTTAGATTATTAAAATCCTGACTGTCTCTGAAGATACAGTACAGAGCTATTTCCACTAGATAATGGTGATTTTAATTTAACTTCAGACACAAATTTAAGATTTGATATTAATCAGCACTAATTCAGGAACTTACACTAATCTGACAAAAGATATTTAATTTAATTTGCCATACATAACTAGTTTCTAGTGATTTATGTGAAATAAAAGTTCCACTTATACTAAGGTGTAAATCTTCCATCACATTAAGTTAATGTTGCTGAAGTCAATGCAATTTTGTCAAGTTACTGTCAGAAGACATGGCCTTATCTATTTTGGAGAATTGGAAAAACATACCTATTAAGAGTTCAAGATTCCTCAGCAAAAAGTATCGGTTTGACTTATATTTATCATGTTCTCCATTCAAGAATGCTGGAAGACAGAATGAGAGTGTGAGCTCCCCCATGTTTAGCAACTCATTAAACAGCAGCAAATACATTATGTCACTTGAGGATGGAAAGAAAATTGCTGAGAGCATACAAAGATCTGGCAGTTGGAAGAAAGAAGGCAGTCCAACAGACAGAGATTTAGCAGCTAAGTGGTGTGGCCAGAGCTCTGGAAACACAGAAAAAGGAGTGAAATGAAATTTTGAAAGCAGACAGGAGGAAGAGACAAGCTAGCACGACAGTGAAACTTGGATCAGAAAAAGACAACATCAGAGAATGAGTCAGTTCTGACTTGCAGTCTAAAACACTATTTACGTTCAGTGAGGTTGTATGGAATGTAAATCAGTTGCTTGAGTAGAAGAAAATCCTTAAAAAGACAAAGAAAACCCTAAAGCAAGCAGGCACTAGAGAAACAAAAAGGTATGCAGCCTGTCAAAGACCTTGTGACATATTGAAGTGCTACTATTGCTAAGAGCTTGATCTAAAACACATTTAACCAAGTAGGAGTTTTTCCATGGACTTTGGATCAGGCTCAAAAACAGCATTGCTCTACTGGTTAATAAAGTGAGTAGGAGCACATATCTTTTCAATTGACCAAAGTCAGTAGGAAATTTTAAACTCCTTTTTTTCAAACAAGAAGCAAATCTGGTGCATGCACAGTGGCTTGTTAGGAGATTGAGGGGAGTTAATAGTAATCAGTGTTAATTAGTAGTTGGCATGAATGCCACAGAAAAATTTAAACAAAATGCTGAATGTATTTACTATTCTCAGTGGTTTTTTCACCATTTTAGTACATACGTATGCATTCAGCAAAGAAGTGAACACTGGTTTAAATCAAGGCTCTTTCTGGCCCGCTGTCTTGTTCCCAGTGGTGACTATAAGCATACAGCTAGAGAGGAGTAAGAAAAGGACATGTCCCTATGTTCCGTTCTACCACATATGTCTTGGTCACTACATACCTTCACTTGAAACAGTTTTTTAATCTGATGGCCAAATACAATTGGGAATAAGCAACACAGTTTAGGAAAGCATAAAGCAGTATATTCCCTTGTGCCAAGACCATTTGCAGCCTGACTCTTTTCTTATAGTTGGATGTGTATGTAGATCACTCAAGACCCTCTTACTCTGCAGATGAAGCAAAACTGCATTGTTTTTTACTGCAGGTGTTTTGGAAAGCTACATATCAGATAGAAACAGCAAAGAATCCCTGTAATGTAAGAATTTGGCTTTACTCTTCATTTGATACTGTAAAATTAATTGCAAGACCTGAATTTCTGGATTCCTTAACTTTTCATTCAAACTTCCTAGCATAAGCCAAGAATTCTTTCACCCTTTATCAGAAGTGTATTTACAGTCCTGATTTTGAGAGCAGGTAAATGGAGGGATATTTTCATCAACTGAACAAAATAACTCTGCCTGCACTAAAGCTTCTTAATGTATTCAAAGTTAGATCCTAGGATGAACTTCAATAGTTGATAGTGTGTTGTCTTCACAGAGCTGACCAGGCAACAATTTAATTTTTGATTAAACCATGTCTCAAAGATTCTGTAAGGGCACAAATGATAAGCTACCACTCACAGTGAAAAAGAGATTACTGGGTTTCCAGGAAAATTAGCACCTACCACATTCTTCTCAGGATACAACTGAAATATTACAGGTGACATTCAGCACTAGTTTTTCTTTAGTGTCTAGTAGTGATGGTGAAAATTGCTGGCCTGACATAGGTCAAGAATCTATAGCATTTTTTAACCTCTGCTCAGGCAAGAAACAAAACAAAACAAATATATAGCCTTCTCCAAATTACCTACCTCTGCATCAGATTGGGGACCCAGCTCTAGGGACAACTAATATTCAGTCTCCATGCTTATTCACACATTGCCTGTCCTGTTGATCCCATCATCATGTGGCAAACTTTTGTTTTCTGACACAGTCATTACTGTGGGCAGCAGAATTGCCTCATGTCTGCTGGCTCATTTCACATAGACATCAAATGAAATATTGTCCAAGTAGGTACTGCAGAAGAAATCATTTGCACTTTTATTAAAATTTAACGGAAGCTGCCAGCACAAGAATGCACATACGTAGTTACTTTGGTACATGGTCAGTAAAAGCAGTCATTTGGACCATTCACAGCTCTTAGACGTTCATGACAATATGTGTTTGTGTAAAGATGAAAGCTTAGAATTTTTTTTCCTTTGAGACCTCTTCTCATAGGCTGTTGACCAGAAGAGAGAAATCCAATCACTGCACAGGCTGGACCTGTAATCCATGCATGGATTTTCTTGGTTTCCTTTTCCATTCCCTTAGATTTCCACATATGCTACTCAAAAGAAACCCTGAATTCAGTAATAAAAATATGTATTAAATGCTGAATTAAATTTGAATATATTCGATTATTTTGATCTCTTGGGAAATGAAAATCTATTACTCATGACACAGATCAGAGGACTTAGGACAGAATTGTATTCCTGATGATGCATAAAACTAAAGACAGAGAAACAGTGACTTGACCAGAGCAACTTCCACCTCAGGCTGAGCTGAGCAGCACTTACCTTAGCCAAGTTTTTACAGCATCCACTTGGTGTAACATTTTTAAGAGATTTCTGATAGAACATCTCAGAAAAAATTATTTTGGACACATTTTCTTTATTTTGATGGCTGAGCAAAAAGACAAGCTCTATCACTATTGTTACACTGCCAGGGTTTGTAAAGATTTTATTAACATTAGAGTCCATTTAGAAGTAAAATGTCATATTACAGAGAGATGAAAATTTGCTGTAATCTGTGCATTTATCATGAAAACCTCGGAAGGGAAACCTAACGTTTTTAAATAGATGTCCTTTCATTATATGCCAGCTACAGATGTTGCTAACAAAAGAAAAACAACAGCTGAATACATAAAAATACATAAAATGTATGTATACGTACAATTTCCCTTCCCACATTCAGTCTGAAAGGCAGCCAGTGATGCAGCTGAGGCAGCAGGAGATTGCAACTAGCCTCTCTTCTGAACTCATGGAGAGCTTTCAAATATCCAGGGCTTTGAACCCAATTGTTCTATCTCTTGAAAGACTATCTTTAGCCACCTCTGTTCTTTGTGACCATCAGTCCTATCACAAAATATGATTCTCCAGATACTTATTTAGATCCTCTAAATTATGTGTAGCACAGTGGGTGGTAGAGAAAAATTGTATTCTTTACACATTGTACCCCAAAAGTCACAAAGAAGGTTAAAGACTATCAGTATATATCTCACTGACTTTCATCAGCTCAGAAGCTGAGCACTCACTGTCATTAGTGGTGCAGGACTCTTAAAGCAAAGAGAAATTATTCTTCTTTTGCAAATGAGGAGCTTTGAGCAGAAGGGACCATAAGTGATTTCCCCAGGTCATAGAGAAGCATGACACTCTGCCAAGAACTCTCGCTGGGTGTCCTTAAGTTTCAGTTCAGAGCACTGGGGTCGTTCCAGCTATCCTCCTAATAGCCACCTCTCTGGGACACCTGCAGTCTTTCTGGGTTTTAATTCATATGTGGCTAGTTAAGAAAAAGGCTAAGGGATTTTTCAGAGAAGTAAATCTGCAACATATCCAGTTCTTTTAAAATGTCTGTTTAGAATGGACTAGACAGCTACACTAGAAGAGATGTGCTATGATGAGTTGAAAAAAGCTGAGATGAAGTCTTGATTAACTTGTCATCCTAACTGCCTCTGGAAAGACAAGGAAGAGAGTATTTTATTTTTAAATTTTCATGTAAGTAACAACTAGTGCAGCAGAAGAACATTTGCATTGTTTTCCACTACACGTGTGAATGGGAGAACATGAATGTGGGACTTCTCATGTTTTTTGTGTGACAGAAAAAGACAGAATCAAAAGGCGGTTTTTGATTTTATATGCAGGAGATCAAGCATTTATCACAGGACTTACATTTTGAAATTGGTTTAAAGAGCAAGTCCTTACTGGAACTTTCCCCTAAAAGCAAACCCAATCTTGGGATTTGAAGGAAACTCTTCTGCTTCAGAAGGACAGAAAAAAACATTTAGACTCCCTGTCCTGTTCTGTTCTGTTCCTGAATAGGTCTATATTAGCAATTACTTTCCATTTTGCCAGCTTTCACAGATCTCTCAGGCCCATGTCACAGAATCAAGAATTTCAGACACTTATGAGACTTATCTGAATTGGTCCAAAGCTTAAAAACCAGATATGAGTAGGGGAACTTGACAGGTGTGACAGACCACTGAAGAAAGAAATCTTAAAAGCAACTTTTAGAAAAAAAAAGTTAAAAAGGGGAAATACAAGAAGCAACTAAAGTTATTAGCCAAAAATACCCATTCCTACCTTTTCTTTGCTGAAATATAACCAAGAGCAAAGGGCTATGCTGACTACTTAAGTTTCTATCTATTGTACTGTAATGTCAAGTAATACAATTCAATTCAAATTCATACAGCATGACCAACAATGCAATATCACTGACAGAAGTAGCAGTTACAAACCAGTTACCTGACACTGGAATGATGATAATTTTATTGCTTAGTTAGATTGCTAAACTTGTACTCTCGCTCAGCAATACTGGTTATAAAAAACTGATAGAAATATGCTTGTATTGTTAGTATGTTATACCTGACTTTTGTGCCTCAGTGGACCCACGCATCTGCCATGATCTGAGCCCTTTCACAATTCATTTAAGCCCTTTATGCTTCCACATACGTCAACTGCCATTTGAATCTTGTGCTTCTCAAAACTACTGTCTGCAAAATCAATTTAAACCCACCTTGGATGCAGAAGAGCTATCACTTGAAGGGAGCTTTATGCCCTATTTCCCTGCTCACCAATGTGAAGACATCTGCCCTCCTCTGACTGTTCTCATTCCCACCAGCTAGCTCCAGCTGTCAGAGAAAATCTGCCCACTTTGGAAACAGAACCATTCTCCAGCCAGCTACTCTTTATCATTGTGTTAATAATCATGTCCCCATCTGTCTCCATATCCATCTGCTGTCTTCTGTCTTATACCGGTCTTGAAAGGTCCTCCGTGAATGCATGGTCCTGGTGACTATAGTTTTGTCATATTTTAAAAAGCTGATTAGATCAAGAAAATTAGCCTTGATCCATGCATAACAGATAATTTAAGAGAAGAAGAAGAAGGAGGAGTATCATTTTACAAAGGCACCAGTCACCTGCACAGCACAGTACTGTCCAGGAGAGGCCACCAACTATCTGCTGCACTTCTGTTTCAAGAAGTGAGCAGGAAGCAGAGGATCTCACCCAGCTGTCTCCACCTGAGGACTAAGCTAAAGATCTGTAGCTGGCTGAAGGGCTGTAAGTCAAATGGATTTCAGGGTCCCTGAAGTCAGCCAAAGGGTACAATAAAATAGCCAAACACATGACTGAAGACAAAAGGAAACTTTTGCAGGAAAAAAACTGTGGGATCCATGGAGAATTTGCATGTTTTCCGTGGGGCGAAGGGGAGCGGGGAAGGGTGGGAAACAGAGGTTGTGACTGATTTAGTGATCAGTGAATGCTGAAAAAGTGAGGAACTACGTTCTTCCTATAGGAAATATCCTTAGTATCAAGTGTCAGCTTGCTGGACTGTTTTGATCCAGTGGTAATTTTTATACCCACTTCAATAATGGTGCACAAGTCTTTAGGTAAGCAAATCTGCAACACCATAGTACCACATTTTTAGCAACATTTTGTGTTGCAGATCCTTCTGCATAGCAATAGGACAGAGCGACTTTTACAAGGCAGTGATTGTGAACCTAATTGCCATCATTCCAAATTAGTTTCTGTCATTCAAAAAAGATGCAGAAGAAATAAAGGAAATATTTTTTTCTTGGTATAAATTTATTTCAATGGAGCCATCCAGTTGTAATATTCTCTTACTATGTCTGAAACCTAGTAATATCCCAAAATATACAAAGGCAATCACATGAAATACAAAAACCATAGGAGCACATTGGTCTTGCTCTGTCCAATGGAATCTGACACTAAACAAAGGAATCAGAAAAAAAAAAAAGGTGGGAAAAACCCCACTATGTTAGAAGAACAAATGTTCATGCAGACACACAAACCAATAAAAGCAAGGAAGTTCTGAATCCAGGTCACTGCAGAGTCCTAAACACACGTCTATTGTGTTTTGATGCAGCAGCAGCCCATATGGCCTTCTATTAGAGGGTCTCAAAGCAATGGGCAGTGTTACCGTACCATATGTGCTGATTGGAACAACTGTGATGATTTATGTTAGCAAGCACAAGGATTTTTTTTCCCCTCCTCTTTTTTCTTGTTCTTCTTCTGTTATCAGGAGCCTAGGAATGGACAACTTTGTCATTATGGGTTTCCAGCATTAATATTAAATTTGTTTCTGAAAAAAGTGAGCAAAATTATTATAAGGCAAATAGTGCAGGACTACATGCTTAAAAGTGAGGTCTCTAACCTGGAACTACACGTTTCCACCAAATAAAATATCTCAATTTTTACTTTGGCTTCACACTGCTTCTAATAAATTTCCTGCTAGGAATCTACAAAAAGGCAATGGCCAAAAATGAACCTTATGGAAATTTACCTCTCAGAAACTGAACCTGACAATACAGGTTTGTTTCTCAATTTCCCATTTTAAAACAAATCAACTGGAAAGAAAATCAAGCAGACATCAGCCAGTAAAAAAAAAATAAAAATTCTTGCTTTCTGGAAGCAAGAAACAGCAATGCAGCTAAAAAAAAAAAGCCAGCATCATCTCTTATTCTCTCAGGAGTACAAACCAGAGCTATCCATGACTTTGCTAGCATGGATCAGGTCTGTATACAAAAGTCATAACACAACACCCAACAAACATGCCACTTCTCCTGTTCTGGTGAGTATTTCATACTTTGTGTAAGATCATAAAATGGTCAAAACAGCCCAGTAACAGAGGAGCAGATTTCTTTTTTCCATTCCATGCTGTTACAGCTGCAGCCACCTCACTCCACCAAATGTGTCAAGTGTAAAGAACTGTGCGGTGAAGATATAGGTTGTTATCTACAGAATAAACCAGCTGAATAATTAATTCAGCTGACAATTTTTGCTTTTCCACATTTATAAAATGTCAAGAAAAAAAATAGACTAGAAGGCAATTACATCAGCACAAAGAGAAGACCTAATCACTACCTTATAAAATCTTGGGCAAGTGCAAGCCAGCCATAGCAATAGCTCTCCTTCAACTGGATGTAGTCCTCAATTCAATTTTTCCTACACTTTTTTCTGAGTCTCAAAGGAAACTAGGCACTCCAATGTCATATGGTGTTCTAATCTAAGAATGTGGGGGGGAAAAATTGGAGGTATCTCACGCAGTTGTGTGTACATACCTTTGTGTGTATGGATGCATATGGACTGCATGTACAAACTCACTGACAAAAGGCTCTGGTAGTTTTACAGATACTCTCTTTATCATCAGAACACTTGGCAACTGCCTGTGTACAACAGAAATTCATTCAGAAATTATAGATGCTGTAGATATATTTTATAATTGGATAGCTAGGGCAAGACACATTCTGCCAAAAAGACAGTTACAAGAAGAATCCGCAAAATGAACTGAAGGAAAATCATGGAGGTTTCTGTTAGAACCAGGTGAACTGAGCTGGACAAAGCAGAACAGACAGCAATTAAAGAAAGAGCCTAAAGTCAGAAAATAACTAGTTGCCCAGAAACACATGCAAGAAAAAGAACTTTGGGGCAAAACCCTGGCTAGAAAGTCTGTTGCTTACCACAAGTAAGGAAACAGATTCAGCTCATCCAATAAATGTGAATAATGTCATTCCACTGATTGACACTGAACATACCGATTACTGCTCTTAGCAGAATCATTAAGCAGTTGTGTTTTGAAGTTGTTTGAATCTTAACTATGTGATTTTCAAAGTGCCAGACCTTAGGAAGCACAGAGTTCTGTTTTGGGAGAGCAAAGGACAGGATTGGACAAACACAATGTACTCAACAAAATTAGGAGAGCACCACTGCCATGGTCCCTCCCACTCTAAGCAAAGATAAGGTTCATGACCACCTGAGGAACCTGAATGTGTATGTCTACATGACCTAATGAGCTGCACCCCCAAGTCCTGAAAAAATTGGATGAGGTAGTTGCCAAGTCACTTTCCATGATATTTGAAAAGTCATGGCAGTCAGGGGAAGTCCCAGTGGACTGGAAAAAGAAATACACTGTACCCCTCTTTAAGAAGGGTAGAAAGGAGGACCAAAAGACTTCTGACCTGTCAGTGTCCCCTCTGTGCCTGGAAAGATCATGGAAGAGATCCTCCAAGAAGCTGTGCTAAAGCACATGCAGGACAGGGAGGTGATTTGGGATAGCCAGCACGACTTCAGCAAGGGCAAGTCCTGCCTGACTAGCCTAGTGACTTTCTGTGATGGAATGACAACATAAGTGGACAAGGAAAGAGCTACATCTCTCTAAATCAGAGAGATGGATCTGATGGGTGTACTGTTAGATGGATAAGAGATTGGTTAGATAATCACATCCAGAAGATGGTGATCAATGGCTCAGAGTCCCGATGGACATCAGTGACAACTGGTGTCCCTCGGGGGTCCATATTTGGACAAACATTATTTAATATCGTCATTAAGGACATAGACAGAGGGATAGAGTGCACCCTCAGCAAATCCGCAGATGACACCAAAATGAGTGGTGCGGTTGACACACATGAAATATGGGATACCACCCAGAGGACCTGGAAAAGCTCAAGATATGAGCACATGGGAATCTCATTAAGACCAAGTCTAAGGTGCTGCACCTGGGTAGGGACAATCCCCAGTGTTTTAGTTTAGAGGAAAAATAAGGTGTCTATTCTGACTAGAAAAAAGGGTCCTCCTTCCCAAAAAAAATCCAAAAAACCAAACCACTACACCCCTTTAAAATTTAAAACAAACTCTAATTAGGAAAATATATAGAGAAGGATAACAGTTCTTAACTACTATATATATATATAAAACCCAAAACCACCCAGAACTGAACAGTAATCAAACCTTCAAATGAACGCAGGCTCTGCTCCCTTTTGGTGCAATTATATTTTGGACAGCAGGCGGCAATGTCGTGCCTTGCCTGGCTGCGGGGAGGATTTCCGAGTGAAAGCAAAGACAAATGGTAGGGACAGACGCTGATAACTCCCTCTCCAGTAAACTCACATGAGGGTGGCCCCTGCAAAGGGATAGGGTGGAACCTTTCCCATGGGGCAGTGCAGGCCCTCTCCTCGTCCTTTGTTCGGAAAAATTGCTGGGCCAGGGGGAGAGGGGATAGCACCTCCTCCACCGATGACACTGGCCCCCTCAGGAAGACTGTAGCAAATCCGAAGTAATGATGACACTCTCTTCTCTCTCTCTCTGACATCTAGAGTTAGGCGTCAGAGGGGAGGGGGGGAAGAGGAGCGAAGCCAAAAAAGCTCCCTCCAAGATGCTTCTACTCAGAGCAGCTGCAAAAACGAAGTGAGTCCAACACCAGGAAGAAACGTCTCCCTCCCTCCCGTCGTCACCTTCCCCCAGAAACCAAATTAGAATGTCAAGCACCCAGCCACATCTTTTGTTAGCTAGTAGTGGGGGGGCAGGCGTTAGCTCCCAAACTCTGTGTTGGTAGGGGGAGAAAATTCCATGACAGGTTCTGAAACTATAACACCCACTATCAACACAGGCCGGGGGATGAACTGATCAAGAGCAGCCCTGCCAAGAAAGACTTGAAGGTGCTGGTGGATGAGAGGCTGGATGGGATCCGACAATGTGCACTTGCAGTCCAGAGAGCAAATTATGTCCTGGGCTGCATCAAAAGCAGCGTGGCCTGCAGGTCAGGGAGGTGATTCTGCCCCTCTGCTCTGCTCTGGTGAGACCCCACCTGGAGTGCTGCATCCAGGTCTGGGGTCCTCAGCACAGCAAGCATGTGGACCTGTTGGAGAAAGTCCAGAGAAGGTCTCTAAAATAATTAGAGGGATGGAGCACCCTTCCTATGAGGAAAGGCTAAAAAAATTGAGATTGTTCAGTCTGAAAAAGAAAAGGCTTAGCGGTGACCTAATTGCAGCCTTCCAGTACCTGAAGAGAGCCAATAAGAAAGATGTAGAGGGACTTTTTACAAGGGTATGTAGTGACAGGAGAATGAGGAATGGTTTCAAACTGAAATAGGGTATGCTTGGATCAGATATTGGAAAAACTTCTTTATTGTGAGAGTGGTGAGGCAGTGGAACAGGTTTCCCAGAGAAGTTGTCGATACCTGGAAGTGTTCAAAGCCAGACCGAGCTCTGAGCAACCTGGTCTAGAGGGAGGTGCCCCTGCCCATGTTAAGGGGGTTGGACCTAGACGATCTTTAAGGTCCCTTCCAACCCAAACCATTCTATGATCCTAAAATGCTCTGAATCACTGAGCAAACCCTTGATTTGGGTACCAAGTAGATAGAGCATGGTGGGATTGATGGATGCCAGTTCTCGATCACTCCCTTCCTCAGCAGGACAAGGAGGAGAAAATAAAATGGATAAAAATTTGTGTGTCAAGATAAAGGCAGTTTAATAAAGCAAAATAAAAGGTTGTGTATGGAAGCAAAGAAAAAACAAAGATTTTTTCTCTACTTCCCATCAGCAGACAATGTCCAGTGACTTCCCAGGAAGCGAGGCTTCAGGACACGTAGTTGTTGCACCAAAAGACAAATGTTGTAATAACAAATGCCCATTCCCTCTCCCCCTTTCCCTTAGATTGTCTTGCTAAGCAGATGCCATATGGTACAGAATATCCCTTTGGTCAGTTTGGGTCAGCTGTCCTGGCTATGTCCCTTCCCAATATCCTGCCCACTCCCACTGGTTAGGGTGGAAATCTTGGAGAGACTGCACTGATGCTGTGGGAGCACTGCTCAGCAGTAGACAAAACATGCTGTGTTATCAACACCTTTCTAGCTACCAATACATAGCACAGCACTACAAGGGCTGCTGTGGGGAAAATTAGCTTCATCTCAGCCAGAGCTAATACAGTGAATCAGTCCAGCCACAGATTATTTCTTTCATTCATTTTTGTATTACAACAGAATGCCTCATAGTGAGGTCTAAATAACTTCATTTTATCGATTCTTAAAATAGAGTCATATGTCATGCAGAAGTTGATGAACTTGGAAAAGAACAGTACTCAACCCACCAAAAAAATTCTTTTTTTTTTTTTAAAATCTTTTTTCATTTGATCCAAATCACCATGTTATAGGTGGCCAGTAGACACAAGATTGGAAGATAAATAAATGCACCCTGGTAGTTGCCTCAGCTGCCACTGCAGTGTTTTCTGACACATAATTAGAAAACAAATGGCAGATTAGCTTAATAATATTTATTAGCATCTAGTGAAACCGAGAGTGTTTTATGTTCAAAGCATGTTGGACTGTTAGTTGAATTTAAGAAAATTCTGTATTTCCACCCTACAGGTATGAGATGACTGGGGGATGGGAGGGACAGAGAGTGAGAGAGAGAGAGAGAGCTAGGATACAGTTAACCCCTTTCTCTCTTGGCCATGTTATGAATTGCTGGGTTTTTTTCACAAGT
This sequence comes from Syndactyla subalaris, assembly GCA_035584875.1. Taxonomy (NCBI): domain Eukaryota; kingdom Metazoa; phylum Chordata; class Aves; order Passeriformes; family Furnariidae; genus Syndactyla; species Syndactyla subalaris. Next base: position 38,632,167 of record JAWMRD010000085.1, read on the forward strand.
CTTTCTCCTAATCCCCAGGGAAGGAGCAGTTAACAGAAAAGCAGGGCCTCCTTTCAGGCATTGTTGTTCTTCTGTGCCCCCCTTCTTTCTTTTTATTTTTTTTTTCAAATTATCCTAAGTAAGGATTTTAATGATATTCAGAAGTCACGTCTGTCTTGCTGAATCGCTGTAGGACTGACCTCCCTTGACAGTTCTTAAATTATTCAGCTATCAAGGGCCTGCTAAACATTAAATTAAGCATCCTCTCTCCCCTGTCCTAAACCATTAAGTTATGCAAATGCACAGATAATGGGGCATATGACAGCTGGAGGCATTAATCAGGCAGCTCTGTCTCTGGGCTGTTGTTATGTAGAAACCGCATCTGCCAACAGACAGAAGAGACACAATTAGATCTCACTTAATGGAATGAGAAGAAACTGCCGAGCTCTCTACACTCCTGTTAGGTTGTAGACCTGGGAGGGAATAAGACACTTGGGAAATCTCACTCACTCTCTGTTTCTCTTGCTCTCCTTTTTTTTAATGCCTGTTCTTCCAATTGAAATGAAAAATTACCTGTAATTGTAATCATTTGCAAACAGAGCCTGTCAGAAGACCCACCCGCTGTTTACAATGGATGTTTTTTCTTGTTTCTTGCTAAGGTTCTTTGGGGAATTTTCCTTCATTTGTTTTTTTTTTAACTAATGCTCTGTCTTTTGGTGGGGAGGGTGGAAGGAAGCAAACAAACGGTTCTCCCTTTACACCATTTGAATTACTGCTTTGAAAATGGACTGGCATGCTCAATTATAGAGAAGTAGCATATTGCTGAGGCATGACTCGGCTTGCCATTTGTACATATGTGATGATTTCTTTCCTATTGCTTGCTAATTATTGGAGATCAGTGTTTGCATGCAGATTTCTCTGGCACTTTTAGCACATTTCTCTGCACATAATTGCTTCTCCTCTCTAATTAGAGGAGTGGGGGGTGATGGCCAGAATTGTGGTATATCCTATTTCTTAAAGACGTTTAGAAAACAGTCTGAATAATTTAATGCAGCTTAGTTTAAGAATGGCTTTAAAAATCCTTGTTCAAAATTTGGACTGTGATGGAAAACAGAGGAAGAATACGAAGACACTATGTTGGAAAGGAACTTTTTTCTTATACAGACTGACCTCACATGTTATTAATAAAGTATCTGATAGAATTTTCTTATCACAAAGGTTTTCTTTCATGCAGTATAAGCTTTTCCCTTCCCCCTAAAAGAATACCTTCTAAAACAACTTTATTAAATCCTCTAGACAAAATCTTTAATACAGGTATTTTTCCGTGGAGAGGCAGGGCTTTTAATTCAGATGATGTGTTAACTTGTTTAATAAAAGCAAAGAATATCAATCTTTACTGATACCAAATTTGATTTTTGGAAAGCAGTGATTTTTTTCCTGGGCCTTATGTTAAGGTGAAAACATTCTTGAAGTAGTGGAACAGACTAATGAGCATGCAATGCTCACTAACTAACTAAACTAGCAGTTTGTATACTGCTACTAAATAAGCCCAATATGTACTGCATGCAGTCAGTAATACAGATCTTTTTCTGCTCAGCTGCCATAATCAGAACTTCTGCCAAAGGTTTTGCAATCCAAACTGTTACCTAAACGTATTGGTTGAACATTTGAAATCATTCTCTACCCCACATATAATAGTAACCGCTTTTACTACTGCTGAGACCCTAAGACCTGATGAGCTTAACTGTCAACCTATAGGTCAGTGAACTAGAACCCCATCTCTAGGTGTCGGGACAACAAATCTCATAATCCCAAAATATTAGGTCTTCCCCAGCCATCTGCATTGGGGAAAAAAAAAAGGACGTACTAGAATAAACATCCTAGATGCTCACAGCTGCCAGATTTCCACATTTGGAAGAAGCAGAAATGGTAGAAAATGCAAGCTGCTTCTATTATTTCTATGACTGTGCCTATGACAAGCAGCTGGAGATTTAAGACCTAAAGAATGTAGATCATAAATGCAGTATTAAAGTAATAATGTAGGTTTCTAATTACTTCAGTTCATTTAGCTTTTCTCTGTTTGTATTATCTCTGGTGTACTGAGAATTTGGCCCAGTGGGTATACTTCATCTATATTCCTACTTTTTTAGGCAAAAGACAGTTTTTTCTACTAGTCTAACAATATTCAAGGCAAGAAAAATGGAAGACAGGTAGGACATAACACTACCAAATCTTACTCTTTTCATTTTAATTTTTTACATAGTGTTTCAGACAGAACTTCAACTGCATGGATTTGGAGATATGTTAGTTCCTGATGATCATATCAACACAACTATCATTTTTCTTGTTTATAGGGTGCTTGCAGAGATCTGGATTATGAAGCCTGTCATAAACTTCCCAATGCCAAGAAAGACATGTAAGCTAAATAACACTTTCTCCATTACTGAGGTATTGGATGGCTTCTGATTTGGGTTGAGAAATCTTCGATGGCATTGTTTACTTTAAAAAACAGTCATATCCAAATAACATGTTAGATTTTCTATAAGTCTGTAAGTCTTATGGCAAATCAGCAATATGTGTATAAATTATTGTACGCAGACTTTATGTGTATAAATGGCATAAACTCCTGAAACCTTCACTGGAGAGCATGGGACAGATGAAAATAATCAAACCCACTGCTTGTCCCATATTGTATGCTTTGCGACATTTGACTGCTTTCTAGTGCCAATTCTGAAATTGTGCTGACTGAAGCAGCCATCCATTAACAGTAAATGCAGTTATTTGTGAAATTCCTCCATGCCAATGCATACTACAGTTTTATAATGCTTCATCAGGTTTTCACTTGTGATTTTCAGAAATACCTAAACAGAGGAATCTGATCAATCTGAGGGCTTGTTCTGGACTAAAATAAGATAAACATAATACTATAATTAAACACTTCTCTAAAAATTCCTATATAAGGCATATGCACAGAGCTGTTACTGAAATTTGCCTAGAGTTGTCCTGGTCTGTGGTACTACCTACAATCTGACATGATATTTAAACCACAAACATAATAAGATATTCTCCTTTTCTGGTCACTGGTTATACTTTTACAAATATATGTGGAAATAATTTCCTGAGTGAGCTCCATTTAGACAAAAAACTGCACAGAGACATATGTATTTTGATTACTATTAGCAGAGTATTAAGCATATCAAGATATAAAATACTTTGTGAGGCAAATAATGTTTAGTACATGATGACACCGTACAGAAGCTTGAGATCACAGCATACATCTGTGTTTTAAATAAGAAAATCCATGCACATTCTTATTGTTGCTGTTCATATTGGTAACTATCAATTTAATATAAAATATTCAAAAGAGTTTAAATGGTTGCAGTAGCCAAAGACAAGCATTCATGTAATCACATTGGTGTTCATTCATCCTTGACAGGGTTGCAACCATGCAGTGCTCTCAGGCTGCTTTAGAAAGGACTGTGACAGTGCTATCTTCACAGTCACTCTTAGGGAAGAGTATGTGTTTGGTAAGACTTCCTTAAGTGAGACTAGACAGTGAAGAAAGCAGTACTGAAATTGTCGATTTGTGAAACATCTACCTCACTCTTGGTCAAGAATTCTTGCCCTCAAATATTATTTTAAATTGTTTTCTATTGATGAGCACCAGTATAATAAAGTATTCTGCCAACATATGTGAACATCTGGCAATTTTAGTATTTAATACCTAAAAAAAAAGCTGTACTATCATTTTTTTTTTTTACACTGCATATATAGGCACATTTATTCTGAGATGAACTAAAAGCATAAAATGCTTGAATTGTGCAAGCACATATAGTTCTATGCTGAATTTTAAATTTCAAAACAGAATTTGTAGTACATTCTTAATCTTGAATCTGCTGGTGCTTCTTCATATATGCTGAGTAGTGATATATATCAAGCTAGGACTGAATATGTAGATTAATTGTTGAATGCAACTACATTTAAAGAACACAATTCCTATTATGCAGTACAGATACACTTTTTGTGTTTCCCTATTGCAGTGTTATGACTGGACGGTTGTTTATATTTGCCTCACCTTCAGATACAATTTTTTGCTTCTTTATTACTTGGGGCAGAGTCCAGGCTAGGGTTTTTCTCTGCGGTTTAGTGCTTCCTTTCAGAAATTCAAACTTATCTCTAAATAACCTTCTCTTACAGCTTTGCCACTAATTTTCATGACAACAGAACTGCACCCAGTGTAGTCATTTACCATAAAATTACATTGGCTTAGCCTACTAAGGCAGTGAGGAACAACTTTCACTACTGTATGGGAAAAAAACAGTCTTTCTAATTTAAGTCATACATATCAGCAGAATTAGTATTTTTGTCTTCCATAATAACCTTATTTCTGATTTTAGCTGGTTTTACTCACTAACTTCAAAGCTTAATCTGATACTGTGTGCTCTGATGCTTTCCTTGATCGCTTTGACTGATTACCTTCTTTCCTGTTCACCTTTTATTCTCCAAATGTAAGAACTGTCTTTGTGCCCCTACTCATTTCATATGCTTTCATGGAACATGATACTTGTCAGGCTACCCCCATTTTCTATTGCAGAACATTTGATAAATGTCAACATTTCCTACAGATTCCTATCTCTATTAGTAATCACTGGTATGTTTGTTTTGTTTTTTTTATTTCAGAAAGGAAACACATGATTTTGCCAGTTTTGCTGAGGTATCTATCTGTGGGTGCTACTAGACCTTATTTAATGTTGTTCAGATTATTTTATTTTATTTTCAGGTCTGCTTTTAGCCTGGTCTTACAATAAGACAGTTGTTGAAATACTGGTCTCTCATCATTTTTGTCCACATTTTGATAAAAGGTTTTCTCACTGTCACTTACCATTTTACCTGAATTGACCTTGCCACAGCTCCTCTTTGACCTCACCTTTACATTTTCTGTCAAGGAGTATATTTCCAAAGCTACAGGGACTGGCCTTCTTTCTCCATTCACTCTCCTTTGGGAGTCAGCCCTCACCTGAGGACTCATGATCCACTAGCTCCCAAATGCATCTGAAGTCCAAGCAGATCCACAGTTCATTGTCCAACAAAAGGCAATATTGAGACGTCTCTAGCCCGGACAGGAAGAACAAAATTGTCTCTTTTGCCCAGGTCTGTACACAGACACAAACATTGCCTGTAGGTTTGCCTCAAGATTTGTGCAGTGTGAGTGCTTCCTGGACACTCACCAGCAGAATTCCTATCACATAAACAGTTGCATCCTTCTCAAACCTGTGTCAGGCTCTTTCTGACCCTTCTGCTTTTCCCAGTCATCAGTCAACAGAAATTAATGCCAATCCACTGGTCTTCCATGTCGGTCATTCAGATCAAACTCAATAGACCAAGCAAGACCAACCATTTTTTTCTGCCTCTAATCAGGGAAGAAATTTGGCCCTGTAATTAACAAAGCTTTCCCATACCTAATTTCCACAGTGACAATTCCATCTTCTACAGAATATCGAGGCACTCTATCTTTTGTACCATTCCTCACACTGCACTGCAGTGAGAACTCTTACTCTGCACATCCAGGGCTGCAGGGGATTTTTTAAAGAGTCTGTCAGTGTACCCATTTATAAGGATAACTTACACAAGTATAATTTTTTAGGATGTGATCTGTATGTCATTTTGCAGCTTGTGTGTGAATCGACACAGAATCATTTTCAGCGTTTCCAGGTTTTCTATTAAACTTTTACAAATTTGTTAAACCATCCAGTGGTCATTCATTTTTTATTTTCACCTGTTTGATTGATTTCTATAATGCTTCAGGCAACAACAGTTTTACAGTAAATGTGAACTGGGTCACACCATTTATTTCACTCACTTCCTCAAGACCATTTCCTGGTTTCTTTCCTCAGACTTTTTTATTTCCAATTATATTAGACATTGGAATTTTCCCCTATTTTTTTAGCCTGTGTTCCATAATCACTGCAATCTATATATCTATATATTCTGTGTATACAGAGAGATATGAGACATTCACATAATAAGATATATGAGGTAAAACATACCTTCTTTGTATTTTGTATAAGATGTGTTTGGTATATACTTACATATATATACTTATATTATGTATCTTATATTATATATAAGATAATTTTTATATCTTGAAACTCAAGTTCATTGTAGATATTACCACCTTTTCTGTGGAGAGAATTTGAACTCTGAGCCCTCGGGCCTCCCAAAGACGTGAAGCATACTGAAAATGGTAATAACCCATAGTTTGTTCTACCATATTATTTAATTATACAAGCTGCTCTTGAATTGCATTCTTCTTTCACTGAATATTAAACCAACTTGTCAACTGTAATTGCAGAACTCCTTTTTCCCTTTTTATCTCATTCAGACCAGTTCTACTGAGTCTATCTTTTCTTGCATACTATCTCTTTATTTCAGCTATTTTCAGTCTAAACAAAATACATGGTATAAAGAGTTGAAGTTAAAAAAAAGGCCAACAAGCTTATGAACTAATAATTGTAATTCATACAGAAAATTAATATTTCAAAATATCTTAATTATAAATATTGTAAAAGCTATATCTCTAGAAGTGTAATAAATTCATATGGATAATTCTAATAAATAAGTAATCAATAACTTCAAGTTTTTAATAACTTTCTACTTTATTGTGTTAAAGATGTGTCAGTCTGTTAAAATGGGATCACAGTGCAACTCTGCCACTTGTAGAGGAAAATGAGTACTTCTGAGGAATAACGGGTAATATTCAGTATTTGTGAAATTGTTTCTTTCTCTGAGCACAAGCACACAAACTTCCTTTAAAAAAGATACCTTTCTTGTCTTCATTTAATTTTTGCCTTTCCTCAGATTTTGACACCAAACAGGAAAACATATGCAAAAGGTGACACAAAGAAAACATGAGCAATGTATTAACAAAATAAAGCAAACTAATGACAATACCTCCCTCAGCACCCGAGCTGCAGGAAGAACTATCTGACATGGATATTCCTGGTGTTGCCGTAAGGAGGGGGGGAAAAACTTTCCAAGATGACTTTATATGGGTAAAGTAGAGAAGAGTTCTTTTACTTATAGGATTTTAGGGATACAGAATATAAAGGAGCATAAGAGTATATAAAGTATAAAAAAGAGTATAAAGGAGTACAACATGTGTCGACAAGTAACAGACAGAAAAGACCGGTGCTAGGTTGAACTCACGGCCTCAGGAATTCCATGGGAGCTCTTTTTCCAAGCACCACCACTTTAAAACATGCAGAGTAAATTAATCCAAAAGGCCTCCTTTTCATTCATACACATACCCAGCCAACCCCTGAGCCACTCTGCCATGTCTTACCGAAGCAAACAGGGGGCAACAACCTGCCCCTCCCCAGGTGAAAGACCCTTTCACCCACAGGCTGGGAAACTGACTCTTGCAACACCTGGGCCCAAGTCAGATCACCTCC
>JAWMRD010000085.1:38644464-38690303 GCA_035584875.1 Syndactyla subalaris
CCCCCCCCCCCCCCCCCCCCCCCGCTAAAATACTGCATCAGAGATTTCTTGGTAATCTGCAATATACCGTTTTGCAAAAACTTATCCAAGACCCCTAAACCTTTCTTTTAACTGTCAGACTGCTGAATTCACATGATCTCATCAAGCAATAGCTTTCAAAAGCATTAACCTCAGCAGAGGAAGGAATGGTTAATGCATAGATGAAACATACCATTAAATCTTAAAATAATCAACTACTAAATTCTGCAATATCTTAGTAAAGTTGCCTGTTTTTATTTCCAAAGGGAATATGTGTAGCTCAGGTGGCTATATCATACATTTTTTATGCACATACATACCTATATTTCAGCTCATTAAGTAGTGTGAGATTGGTTTAAAAGACATATATAGTACATGGGAAAGACACACAAATATGTCATATAAAATCTACCCTGTCATTTTTCCTTAATTTCCCTTTTTATATCCCATTTCTTCTGTTTGCAACAGCCAAGACAATGGCTTTTGTGAAATTACTAGTATCTGGTTTGCTGCTATGTTTCTAAGCTTTCTAGGGATGAATGTGTTCTTTTTTTTAAGGGAATCTGTAGAGCAGAGACTTTCTCTTTTGCTGTAAGGGAACAAATTTCCAAATCAAGTCATATTTTTTGGAAGGCATAGCATCCAGCTACTGTCCATTTATTTGTAGTAAAAAGAAAAGAAAAAAAACCAAAACAACATCATTTTCATCTAATGGAAGTCTGGAATAAACCCACAACATTTCACCTGTGAAGTTACAGGTCTCTTACTTACTGTAACCCTGTTCTTACAGCAATGGCTTGTAGTCTTCCATTTCTCTTTGCTGCTAGCTATCTGTTCCTTTCCCAAAGGTGAATGAAGGCCTTAGACACAAACCTTTATTCTTATATGCTTTGGCCACACACACCTCAAAGTCCAGCCTGGTAGATTCCTTTCAATAAACTGAGGTAGATAATCCAATCCTAGCAGTATTTAAAGCATTGAAACATAGCTTTTTAAATTAGTGTCTTTTGTAGCCCCTTCGTAGAGCTTGGATATATTTTCTATCATTTCTTTTCTCATTTCCTGGCTTCCCAAAAGGTAACAAGAATCTTCCAGATAATTCTTGCTTTGGTTTGGTAAAATAAGTAGGAATGGAACAAAAAGATCTTTAGGTAAAAAATCTTTTATTTTAGCTACAAGACTGCAAATAATTTGATAGGATATAGCCAGTAATATCTAAAACACTTACACAGTCTTACTATTACTGTGACTGACTTGGAGAGCATTAAATCATTACAAAACTTTTGCAGATTTTACTCTAAATGCTACCTGATGCTTATATTTTTGACCTAAAGGAAGGGTAAAAATTTTTCTTCTCTTTCTAGCTCTCAGTTACTCTGAAAAAAAGTATTAGAAGTTGTCAAACCCTTCCATGCTTTTAGTCTCTGGAATTCTATCTTATTTGGCAGTCTGTGATCTGAGTTTTCAAAAACCTCCACTGACTTCAGGAGAATGGCACACAGCTCTCTGACTGAAGTTGTAACCCATCACCCTGGTATGTTATCACCATTTCGAGGAGAAATAAAATAGTGTTGTTAGCTTTACAGCTTTGAAAGTCTCTCCAATTGGGGGATAGAGAGCACACTGAAGTATTTTTCACTAATATTTTCCTACCTAGCTAAAGAGAAAGGCAGTATGGTAGAGCCAGAATAAAGGCTGTTCAGTCTTTTCAGCACTTCTGTGGCAAACTGTATTCAAGTATTTTTTGTATCCCTCAATCTTTGCTTTCCTTCTCCTTCTTCTCTCTCTCTTCCTTCTCCGTCTTCAGACAGCAAATGCAACCACAATAATGTGTAAGTAGGATTTGTAACCCACCCTGAGGGAGTTGAATGCTAGATAGGTCACAAGAAGACAGATACTGATGATTTGCGTGTAGGATGAGGAAGAGCCCCCGTGCTTCTGTCACATACCTTTTCTAATGCAACGTGAAACATTCTTAGCCCAAAAGGTAGATCTGAGCCAAAATGTGGAGTCAAGTCAATTTCTCTTTGCCTTCCGTGAGGATTTTGCTTAAGTGTTTTAGTTTTTAACCCACCACTCAATAATTGTCTCCAGTAGGAACATTACTGAAAATTAGCTTTGAAATGGCAGTAATACTGGTGCTTTGTTTGGCAATAGATGTCCTGTGAATTCAGCTGCAGTTAGACAAGCCAAGCTTTCAGTTACTACAGACACCATGGCGAAAAGAGGACCAGCATGTGGGCAGTAATTTTCATTGTTTGTTTTAATCCTGTATCCTTTGATAGCCAGCTGGTGATAGATGGGAAGCAGTGTAATGATGCAGCCTCCCTGTTCTGAAAGCTGTTTTGTACAGCAATCCAGATACTAATAAAACCCTATGAAATATCGCATTTTTATGAACTGCTAAAGGGATATGACTGTTATATGTTGATAATGATAAATTGAAGGAGTAATTGGCAATAATTTATTACCCTTTTCCTTGAAAGAAAATTACTCATACAGCTAAATGATACCAGTATGTTATGAAAATGATGTCGTTTTCTTCCCAGGCTATGCCTCTTGCAGCTAGAAGCCATGTCTCCTATTTTTGCATCTTTCATTGCTGTCCAATTCTGAACTCCATGCAAAAAGAACTGCTTTTTCTCTTCTTTTTGTGGTATGCAGAATGCTATGATCCAGACAAGGATCACAAGATTTAAATCTTCTAACAGAAATAATACCGCAAAAATATTTTTGCAACCTAAGGATATTGAAAGGAAACATTTCTTTATACAGTGCTTAATGATATAGTCTAATTTCCTGAACAGGTCACTGATTCAAGATAGCAATGAAATAAATATCTTACTGAAAAAAAAATCAAAATTAATTAAAGATGTAGAAAGAGACAATTATCTGAATAATTAAAAAGTCATCTCTAGCTAAGCAAAACAAGATTAGTATGCAAGAATACCTCTTTAGTCCTCATCTCTGAAACCATATCAAAGATTACGTCCCTGGGACGAGAAAGAAATTTATTACAACATTAGTCATCCAGTGGAATCATTCACCCCAACAAAATTTGTCTTCAGTCAAGTTTGTAATTGCAGAGATGTAATAAATACACAAATAGCATGGAATATCCTTCAAAGAGCCAAAGGAAAGCTTTTGATGGCCACATTGATAGTGGCATGAGCTCTCTTGAGCATTCTTTTTTATAGGGAATTTTTAATTGCTCTTTATTGAGCATAACCTTTCCTTCTGCTTGTAAAAGAAATTATTGCTTTCTCCCTCTGGTTCAGTCAAAGGAAGTTAATAGTCCCAGTTTCCTCTGGCAACAGAGACAGTTAATGAGTGGGAGACTATCATAAACGGGGTTTATTGCCCAAATTACAATCCACTTCCTAACCAGCCTTCTCAGTTGTTTTCTGTCTTATTATCCAGTTCACAAAGACAGTTCTCTGATATTTAAAAATTTTATGTCCTGCTTTTTTTTTATAATATTCACATGATATTGCTGGATATTGTTAAGGTCAATGTGATAGGTGTATTTATTGACTTCATGACACCAAAGTGCTTCTCAGGAAAAGTGATTCTTCAGCACGCAGCAAAACCTACATTCACATACAAAAAAATAAATCATTTCTTCTCTGCCATCATGCTGTTCCTTTCAGTGTGATGCCCAAGTGCTGTTATGAAGGTATTCATAGAAAAAAATATAATTTTATATGCAAACACTTGTAAAATCTTTAAGGTAAAAAGAAAAATTCCGTTCTATGTATGTGATAATCATTCTAACTATGACATCATAAATGCACATAGACTTTGCAGGAAAAAGACTAAAATCCCTGCTTTGTAGTGCTAACAAAGAAGGCAAACATAATGACCGGGTGTAGCTGATATTATGGCTGGAACACATCATGGAATAAGGAGACTTAAAGAAGTTTTAAGATAGATTTTCTCTAATTATTAGAAATGAGAAGTGCTACAAAAAAAGCCCAAAAACTAAAAATTGAGTTTCTTTGAAGGGGCAACTTCAGAAAGTAAGATTTAGGGAATTTCTTTTTGAGAATTTCTTTGCTATTACATCTCATGATTAGGAGTCAGATTTTCTAAAAAGATAGATCTGAGGCAGACACTAATGCAAAGTGAAATACAAATGCAAGAAATATAAACCTCAAAATACAATCAGGACATCAATACAAACACTGTATGAATACAGTCTTGAAATGTGACCAAGTCTCACCATGAACTCCAAATACCATTATTACATTTTTGTATCAAACAAGTCTCCAGAATTTTGCATCACTTTAAAAACAAACAAACAAACAAACAAAAAACCCAAAACAAACAAAAAACCAAACAGGATATGCAAGAAAAAATAAAAATCTTAACTTCACTGAATGTGGGAGAAAACAGTGATTTTTTTTAAATATACCACCCATTCCCTAAGCCTCTGAAGCATCTGAAGACTTCCAGCTCTATCAGGGCACATCCCTGATGCTGTTCTAAATAATTCAGACTGGCAATCTTTTAAATTTAGAAGTGTTGTATTGTCATGAGTATTACATGCTGAAAACACTTACTATCACTGCGTCAAGATTTTTACATGTCATATTGGTATTTCTATACTCTAAATAACTACTGGTATATTATGTCTTTTAATTCTTCATTGAACGTAATGAAGCTTCTATAAAGCATTTCAATGCTGATGGAAAAAAGTCATAACTATTTAGTGTAAAGACAACATCTAGTTTGCTTATGGTTAAGGATTCATACAATAGTGTACCCATGTCTCCATAAGAGGTGTTGCAAAAGGCACAATAAAAACATTGTAAATGTTTTGAACAATCAGGATGATTTATTGAAATGTTTAATTAATTTTTATAGAGCATTTCAATATCACTGCCTATGGCATGCTGCAAGATTGAATCCAAAATCAACAAAAGCAAGTGACAGAGGACTTTGCAGCCAGAAGATAAATGACAAGTCGTCCAAATATTGCTTACTTTTAGCTCTAATATACTAGAAATGGTAAAAATAAATTTATTATTTCTTAGAAGCATAGACTGCTTTGAAGTACAGAATTTTGCTAAAGTCCAGTTTCAGCCTTACTTGATTCTTCCCTTACTGTGTCAGTAGTCTCTTTGGCTCAGAAACACATTTTGTCCAGGGTGAAATACAGTATAATAATGCAAAAGACTGCAGCTGATGACAAATCCCTTAACACTTTTATTTCATGTTACTACTGTGATATACAACAGGTGATTTCCAGAGACTGGTACCATGCTCTTTGGGGACCACAGTACATGAACAGATTATTCAAAAGAGCAGCTCCACTGCCCAGTTTCTGCCTGTGAATTGCAAGCTCTTCCACAACAATAGCAACCCCAGCTGCCCCCCAAATACACTACAAGAGTTACATCAATCTGAGAGAAAAAAACTACTATAAATTATCACTGCTGAGCAGCACCACTTTCAAGGGAGCTCTCCTTCTAATAAAAGCCATCAGACATGAAATTTGTCACTTTGTGTCTTTCAGCAATCAAGTGCCATCATTTCACATTGACAGCAGAGAAAGGAATTAGTAGCCTATTTAAAAGATATCAAACAGACATCCCTTGAGTAGTACATGAAAGTCAAGTTGAGGGCTGGGTTGTTGTCTGCAGCAGGTGCTTATTTCAACAATTCCAGCAGTGGGAGAGAAAAAGGATATCTGAAACCAAACCAGAGCCTTTTAACAGTAACAGAACAGCTCCTTCAGCATTTCTACTCCAACCTTGTCTTAAGACAATCTATATTTCAAGCTGACCAAATCCTGAATGCCTTCTGCAAGTGGCAAATAGACAATAAGAGGATTTGGAAATCATTTAGAGCCTAACATGGGAAGAAGCATGGTACTAAGACGGCACCTTGCAGAGCACCCCTTAGGTGCACCCCAGGTTTTTCAGATCCCACTGTCTGAGCAGTCCTATCTTATGCCTCCCTCACTCCCAAAAAATGCACCAATACTCCATGTACCTGTATTGCAGGCATTTGATAACTGTCTCATGGCACAAGACTGTAAAAAAGAAGCATAACCCGGGGCTGGCCTCTGCTTAAGAGGAGATATCCACTGGAGCTGCCCAGTGCCTTAGTACCTGCTCTGGCACTCAGTTCCCTGCTCTGGCCTGGGATATGGCAGACTGGCATTATGGTAAACTCAGTAGCCTGTAGCTCTGTTCTTAAGTTTCAGAAAGACAGGCCATATGCCATATGTATAAAATATGTACAACGACATTGTACAGTTACTTTAAACAAAGTGTTAATGGGACCTTAATTTTTAAAGTGAAACAAGGCCAAAACAGATTAATCTCTTAACTTCATAGGTACCAGATGTTGGATGAAAAGATAACTGGTTTGGGGTTCCAAGAGCCATATAAATTCAATTTATATTCACTTATTCCCAAACTAAAGGTATGTGTACAGTTTAAAAATAAGAGATTACAAAGTATGCTCTAACGGGCTATTATCAGAGGCATGGTATAACTATGTGGCAGACAGCCTTTACTTTCCATCACTAAACACGGCTTTAATGACTAGTTAAAGAATCCCCTTGAACTAGCTCATTTAGTGCTAGAGCTAAGTTTATAAACCACATTTTAGAAAACTAAGTTCTTATTGTGCAGCATATTGGAAAATACTGTGCATCAGAAAGATCTATGCCAGTAGTAGTAACAAGGCAGTAAACTCCACAACCATTCATTCAGTTACACTTCAAGCAAGAAAATCACTACCTCTGGAAAATCAGATCAGGAGTGATAGTAGCAGTGCAGCTGTGGGTAACATGGAGGGCTGCTGTAGAGTGTGGGCCTGCTCTCTGCTATAAGGAAGGAACTGAAGTTACTATCAGTGACTGCAATAAAATACTCTGCCTTTTCTAAAGCCTTGCTTCACTGAAATAATTATAAATATCTATTGCCAGTGTTTAGTCTCAACATTTCCCGTGATTCCAGGGTATATCGTCAATTATTGCCCAAGTGGAAAAGCACAAGATGGACATCACAGTTTAAATTTAGGACAGGAAATTCATCCACCTCTTCACAAACAAGGCAGCTTCAGCCACAAAGGGCCCCCAGCTGGGAAGCTGAGCTATCTGCCCTTTGGCCATTTTATCCCTAATTGTCACAGATTAAGAAAAAATGAAGAAAACAGAAGAAAAGAAGCATACATCAGTCCTTCTTAACAGCAAAAGAATAATCAGGTCGTTTGCTTCTCACCTCTTGCCAAAAGTCCCAACACCAAGAATGCAGGGCTGCAGACTTCTGCAGAACACATTTCTTACAGGAGGCCTCTTACCCTGCTGCTACCAGGCCCTGGGGGGGCTGGTGGACAGCACCTGGCAGGACCCTCTCTGTTTCTTACTCCTTGACTGATGGCTGATACGTGCTGTCTTAATGCAACCCTGTGAAGACGAATACCTAAATTTTTGACCTTTAATGCTCTCCACCTCAACAGCATTCAGCTTGTTGAATGCTTGGCTGAACAGTCAGTAGCAGCAATGGCGTTTGTCAACACTGGTGCCAAAGCCTTGACTCCTCACCCTCACACCTCATTTGTTTCTTCTCCTTTGCACTTTGTCAGTCTTCATTTTGATCCATCTCCCTGGAAAGGGCAGATTCTCTGGGGACCTAAGCCATCAATGTGATTTCTGAAAGACTGAAATCATGGCCGAGTTTAGGGATGGAATGTGAGCACTTCACTGCAAGGACTTCTAAAACTCCTGCTCCAGAATATGAGAACTTGCCAGTTAGGTAATGCTGGGCATTTCTTCCTCACTGTCAACAGATCTACCTTCTTTCTGGAATTCAGAAACAGCTAAACAATTCCTCTCATCTTTGCTACTATTCCCAGCTCCACCTCTGAGTCCCTGATCTTCTCTTGCTCAGAATGTTGTCCCAAGTGTGAGTCCAAACTGCATCTGTCTTAAATACCTCTTACTGAAGAGTGTTTTTTTTGTAATAGGATACAATCACTGCACCATATTTATCATAGGCAGCACAGCTGTAATCTATAGTGTGTTTCATACTTATTGTTTTACTAATGGAAATTGGGTTTCCTTCTCCTTTTCCCTAGAATGCAACACATTGTGTGACCCATCAAGTTCTGATTGTGTTGCTCTCCCTTCATTAATCCTTATGTATCCCACTCAATAGACAAAACAGTGGCATCAGCAGTGTTAAGAATAGCTGCACAGTTTCTGCAATATTCTGTAACCAATAACACATCATCTTTAACCAGCTAACTTGGCTGAATGAAGGTTTGAATGGGGTAGGAGATTTAAGGGCCATGGCTCAGAATATGCATGGAGTAGCACATAACAAGACCCACTGCCAGTGAGGTCTCTAGATTCACCACTATAACTTTACATCTTGTTGCTAACAGTGACAAACTGCTATCAGTTGTCCTTAACAGCAGTGTAAAATGTAACTAATCCCAATGATTTAAATGAGCATCAGTAATGGAATGAGGGTCACAAAATCCTCTTTTAGCGTACATTTTAACAGTAATTATATTCTTTTCAGAGAATAATCACTACTTGCTAGAACTGAGCTTTTAATAGTGTTGCAAGAATTTAATATAGGGACTGGAATTTTTGAGACTTCATTTTAGACTACATAATACCTCTTATAGATTTAAAAGAAAAAAAAAAAAACAACAAACCATAAGGTAAGCATCACTCTAAGAATAAACTCAAAGCAGCCCCCCACACTCAGGAGTGTCGGACATTTCAACCCACAAGCTCTCAGGCTTTTGAGGTGGGTTGCTAGATGTATACAGTCTGTAAAACAACCTAAAGGTACTCTGAACATAGCCAGACAGACATATAACAGCTGATTCACTGCTCTTCAAATCCTTAAATGAAATCAATTTCTCTTTCACGGTTCCATGCTGTATCAGGATCTCATGATTTCTCAGAGAATTACTGCCACTTGTCCCCAATGACCTGTGGTGACTGAAAACTTCCTTATTTATGAGACCAAATGCTTAACTGAGACAGGAGATTTAGGCCTTGCAAGTCACGTCAGAGCTGTGGCCATCTCTGGTGATGCCCCAATTCAAGTAAAATGCTGATCTCTTGTGCAACTCATTAGCTGTCTCTGTTTTTTATTCTTGGACCTCTGCTCTACAGAGAGCTGAATCACGCAAAGCTATTAATAGTCCACAAAATAGATTTCTTCCTGACCTGAACAACAATTTGCCCTGCAAAGCGTTAAGTTTGTTAAGCCTTGTAACATGCTGATTTGTTTACTAATCTTTTATGATCTTTTGCCTGGATTCGAATGTTCCAGATTCGCTCACACTTAAATGCTGATCATTTGCTTCACACTGAGTAGGTAGGGCTCCATCCCAATGTTTTTTGCACACATAGGCACACAGAGTGCTTGCAAGCACTGAGACACTTCAGCAGAGAGCAAGTAGAAGCATGACACTGTGAATCACTGATCCCCTTCTGCTCTTGTGGATCTTTCCCATCAATATCTCCAGAGACAGAGAACTTCCCGGTCTTTCACATTTTCTAAATGGTTAGCCTGTTTGTTTGGCTTAATCTGAAATAAAAGACATCAGACTGAAATACAAGGTTATTCTTTGTGTGTAAAAGACATTACAAGGAGCCTTTCACATTCTCTGGGTGTTAACACAGAGGGTAATGGGTATCAGCACTCCAGACTGTTTATACTGTCTTTCCATCACCTTTCTCTGTGAATATAGCTTTATTATCCTACAGATATACACTTCTTTTCTACTTCTGGCTCAGCCTTTTTCCAGAACTAAACCTCTTAACAAGATGCCTTTGTGTAAAACGTACTTTCTTTCATAGAGATGGGTAGAACCACACAAATTGTGTGCTGCTTCATATTGCATGCACAGGCACCTGATCCTTTAAGTAAATTCCTCAATGCCTTTCACTCTGCATGGGCATTCTTAATATGATAAGCTCTCTATTTTCTACAATCAGGAATGAGAATCTAAAATTAAATGAATTGTCTAAATAAATACATTTTTTATGAAAGAATTGGAAGTAAATATACTGGGCCAAATAGTCTTCCAATGCTGTTCATTTTGCTTCAGTGAGGCTTTAGCAGCATTTTGGCTCAATATTTGGAGGTACTATTTCAGTATTGCTGAGCCATGGCTATTCTGTTCTGTGAACTGTCCCGGTTATTCATTTATCTCATCCTGAGCATGAACTGTCATGCAAAACTTCTACCATATTGCAAAGGTGTCAGCCTGATTCACTGGTGGTACAAATCTTGAATTAAGATTTGCACTAGCATTACTCCAAAATAAGAGATTTGTTTCATCATAGAGCAGTTTGTGTTGGAAGGAACCTTCAAAGATAAACTAGTCCAACTCCCCTGTTGTGGGCAGGACTGCCCCTAGACCAGGTTCCTCAAAGCCCCATCCAGCCTGGGATTGAACTCTTTCAGCTTCTCTGGGCCATCTGTTCTAGTGCCCTATCACCTTCACCATAAAAAATTTCTTCCTTATGTCCTATCTAAATCTAACATTTTCAGTTTAAAAGAGTTAGCCCTTTGTCCTCTTACTACAGATCCTGATAAAAAGACTTGCTCCATTTTTCTAACAAGCTCCCTTTGTATACTGAAAGACCACAGTAAGATTTCCCCAGAGCAATACCCATGGAAGAACCGCAGAACTACTTCCACATGGGATAAACAAGTCACATTTCTGGGTATATATAAAATCATGCGAATCAACATGATCAGAAAACAAATTAAAACTATATAAAAGCAAGGATATCTAATATTCACCTATACATGCTGTCTTTTAAAATTTGAGGGATCTGTGGCTGATTTTTGGGATGCATACCCTCATGTGTATTGTAGAATAAGCACAGTTGGAAGGGATCACAGTGGGTCATCTGACTGCACCTCCGTGCTCAAGCATGGTCATCCCAGAGCACACAGCATAGGATTGCATACAGATGGTTCTTGAATATCTCCAGTGAGGGAGACTCCAAAAGCTCTCTGGGCAATCTGTTCCAGTGCTCAGTCATTTGCACAGTAAATAAGTTCTTCCTCATATTCACATGGAACTTCCTGTACATCAGTTTCTGCCCCCTGTCACTCATCCTACTGCTTGGCACCACTGAGAAGAGCCTGGCTCCATCCTCCTGATACCCTGCCTTTGGACACTTTTTGACATTAATAAGGTCCTCCTCTCAATCACCTCTTCTCAGGGCTTAGCAGACCCAACTCCCTCAGCCTTTCCTCACAAGAGAGATGCTCCAGTTCCTTAACCATCTTTGTTGCTCTCCACTGAACTTGCTCCAGGAGGTCCATATCTCTCCCGGACTGAAGAGCCCAGAACTGGACACAGCACTCCAGATGTGGCCTCAGTAGGGCTGAATAGAGGGGCAGGATCACCTCCCTTAAACTGCTGGCAGTGGTCTTTATAATGCAGCCCAGCATACCAGTGGCCTTCTTGTCCACAAGGGCAAAAGTTTGGGGTGGGTTTTTTTTTGTTCAGCTGTAGTTCAGAGTATCCATCAACCAGTGGTGACATATCAAACCAATCAAAACTTAGCAGAGAGCTATTGTCAAAATCCCAGATGTGGCTGCCTTTTTCAGTGCCAAATGTGGTAGGGATAGAAATAGTATTCCAGCTTACTTTACATATATAAATGGATGTATTTTGCATGAAAAAGCTAAAGGTTTGCTGGGAATATGTGGATTATTTTTCACTTACTGAAATGTACACTCCACTGCCAGTTGAAGATTCTGAATAGTGCTGTCAAGCAATATGTTTTCAAAGTTATGCTGTAATTAAAAACTACTGCTAGAGGGCATCTGGAACACAATGGGACCACTTCTCCGACTATAACCAAGATGTAAAGAAGTAATTGAATAGCGAATTTTGTTCATCTGCAACTATTGTTACAACATGGATCAAATAAATGACACATCGGTGGTCACTGTGTGGCTGTGCACACAAAGCAAGAGTGTAGTTCAACATTTAAGTGATATATGTAGATGTGCTCTGTTTCACTTCCCCTTCTAGCCACTTTTTTGCTACAGCCTTTACAGTGATATTAGTAGTCACAGAACTACAAAATAAGAAGTATGTCTCCTGGATCACAAGGTCAGGGAAGCTAGACAAAGGACCACCTCTGAAAGTGATGCTAACTCATACACCAATAGCTAATAAAATAACAACTTTATGTTGTATTATATTTGTAATGTTTTTCTTCTGTTTCTATTCTTCTTCTTAAATTTTACACATACTAATTCTAAATCTTGCAACATCTCCTCCTATTCACCTTGCCCATATCTCTTCACTAACTTGGTCCAATGCCTCTTCTAGAAATCTCAGAGCACATAGCTTTGCTGTCGTCTATTACCCTTTCTCTTGCCACATCACAGGACATCTTGCAGCACCAGAGCAATGTCCTGTCTTACCTCAAACCACATCCCCAGACAGATTTAGGAAATTAAAGACAAGCTTCCATGCCATACCAAGGAGGAGAAGGTACAGTTTAGGTGGCTGAGTGAAATACCTCCATAGACAAAACCTTCAATTTCAGTCCTGATAGAGGCACTAGACCTGACATACAACTCAGACTACTGGGACATCAGATGAAGCACAGTAACAACTGAGGCAACCATTAACACATGCCTATCACTGAGGAAAGAGGTGTGTCCTCACAATAAAAATGTGTCCAAAAGCAGCATGATCAGGGCTCCTCTGGTAGGATAGAAAAACCATGAGCCAGCGTGACCCTACACCAGGAGGGCACTGCTGATCCAGAACTAAGTTTTCCAGCTTTTATAATTCTTTGGATCTGGTTTGCCAAAACTTAGCACCAGAGTCTGAAAGTTTCCTACAGTTGTTTCAATTCCAAAGACTATTGCTCATAGTATATATGAATATTTACTCAGTTTTACAGCAAGGAGTATTTGTTACTACCATCCCTAGTTTCAGCAATACATGTCCCAAATCTCTTCAGCTTATATCATGGAACTAAAACATAGAATCATACTCAGATTTGTTAATTTTATTAGAAATTATAAGCTATTTAATGGTAATTTCTTTTTAATAGTTTAGCAAATTTCAACCTCTCTCACGTGATTTTTCCATATATCTTTTGCAGTTAATCCATTTACTAAATTATTCAAATTTTGCCTTTTATGCATAGCCTAAAGGTAGCAGATAGTATTCAAATTTTCTGGGATTTCAGCAACTATACAGCTTTTGCTTTTGTCACTTCAAATACACATTAATTCTTTAGCTATTTAAGAAAAAATGTCTCCTTGCATCTCTTTGATGACACTCTAACTATTCAGTAATCCATCAGTAATTATTACCTCTTAGGTTTTTTTAGCCTAAAAGGGTTGAATTTTCACAAACTGTCATGAATCCTAGTTTTTAAATTACCAAGAGTCCAACTGCTGACTGAGATGAGGAAACTTCTTTCCAATTAAACTGACTGATTTCACACAAAACCTTATAACATTTCATTTTTTAAATTAGGTTTATCCTTATCAAAAAGGTCCGTTCTCATTTTATTTATACCCAGAGAATGAGATACAGTGAAAATTAATCATACAGTGCCAGACCTAATAACACTTGCAGCATACCTTAACTACTAATACATCAGTGTATCATGTCTTTTATTCCTGTTTCATTTCAAACATCTACTTGGAAGTCAAGAATAGGTTTAAACTTTTTACATCTAAACATCCCTGGGTACATCTAAAAATATTAAGCCAGTTACAAGCTGAAAAGAAAAAAAATGGGATTAATTTAAACAGAAACAGGAAAATACATGAAAATATAGAGCATCAGCTGACTGCTCACACCGCTGTCAGTATGAATCATTTATCTCCACTAGAATTACTAGTTAAATAAGGATGTGGCAATACAGACTTCTAATTCTTATGTAATTCTTGCCTGGCTTGCAGACAACAAGAACCATAGGAAGTTCATATCATAGACAGCTGACAGGACTCTCCTGGTACACAGTACCTTCCTGAGAGACAATTCTCACCAAGGCTAAAGCACTCCTCACCGCACAAACCAGAAACAGAGGCAGTGTGCAACTTCCTCAGCAGTTTTCTGGTTTTAGGCCAGGCCTGGGCAAGACACTGGCTAGGGACTTCTATACTACAAACAAAGGAGAATGCTAGCAACTGCTTTTGTGAAATCAAACACAAGAGCTAGGAGATAGAGACAACTCACTAGAAGAGGAATTGAAAGAACTGTTCATTGAAAAGAGCCCACCTTACAATTCCCACTCTACATGGGCAAACTCAGATGAGACTGGTATTGTACTTCTTTATTTTTAACACCCTTTAATGCCTCAGGAGTATTCATATCACATCAAGAAAAGCCCTACTTCCAAACACTGCAATTATTGACCCAGCTTGCAAGTGCAGACATAAAAGAAACAGACCAGGACTCTGAGCAACCTGTTGCTGAAATTCCTCCCACTAGTCTGATAAGGGGGATAAGGATTTCTTTGTCCACCAGGGCTCCAAACCCCAAATACAACTATCAGAGAAACAGCTTGGAAGGGCCTAGAAGTGCTGCATGGGTGAGTCTGAAGCAAACATCGAGTAACTAATTTGTTCAGCACATGCTCCAGTATTCCCAGTATTGCTATATCCTGTGCACCTGATATTCAGTCAATCATTATTTGTATAATGTAGTCTTCACTCCATATTTTACAAGATTTTTGCCTTATTGGGTTAAAAAAATTGCCAGGATGCCAGACACAATTCAGAAGCAGCAAGAGGTTCTCTGCTGAGCTGATGAATCAACTGCATAAATCAGTGCAAGCCTTCTTTGTAAACACACGTAAGAGCATGCCTGCTAAAAGGAATGCAAGGCTATTATAAAATAGAAAGGTTGACTAGCTTTTGAAAAGAGATAAGCCAGAGCTACTGTTGAAAGCAAGTACACAAAATTCAGAAGAATTTTATAAAGTTCAAAAGCTTAATATGGAACCCAAACTCAATATTCATAATTGGCAGGGCAAGAGGGATTTTTGAAGTCTTCTCACAATAACACCTTGTTTTCGCGCTCATTATAGAAAAGATTCTTCTTATAAAGAAAGAAAACATACATGAGAGAAGCTTGCTTTTTTGGGTAAAGGAGGATACCAGGACCTAAAATTCTAACACACGTTATGCATAACTTCTCATCCTTCTGAAAGTGACAAAAGCAGAAAGTTTCAGACACATTGGTACTTCATGTTATGATGTAATTGTTTTATTTTCTTCACATAATTTGCTTAATTACTTTGAGTTACACTAAGTTGACAAAAATCTCAAAACAGTAGTCTTAAAATGATGACTTCACATAGGAATGTAACAACCCCAGCGTATTCCACTGACTTGCTATGAGGTTCCATCAACAAAGTGACAATACATTGTTATCATTATTAAAATGTTACTACTATACTGATGTTACATAAAAAATCAAAAAAAAAAAATCCCCATTTTGTATCAAAGAGCTTGCAGTCTGAAACCAGCTGCAGTAATACTAAATGCTATGATAGTAGCAGACAGCTTCTATGGAAGTTAAAATAGGAGGCTAGTGTAAATATATGGTCATTAGCAGGAGAGTCACAAGCTGTGGAAGAAAAGTAACTCAACAGTACTATGTTAGAAGGTGTTCTGAAGATCTTTGCATAACCATAGCTCCTTCTCTAGCCCAGAGTATCAAAGTCTGCAGTAAGCCAGAAGGATCAAGTGAGAAAGTGGGATCAAAAGTGTGATGTAGTGTCAGAAAAAGGCAGAGAAGTCAAGACTTGTATTTACTACAGCTGAACAAAGCTCCATGCACAAAAGGCTGCAGAACTGAAAGAATGAAAAGGCAGAAAAAATAGTGGAGCAATTGGAGAGGGAAGACATTTAAGAGGCACCAAACAAGGAAGTCTGCTGCACTTTGGTCTAGGAAGTCAGTGCAGAGAAAGTCACGGGTCCATTGAGTGGAATACAGCAATCCAGTTTGGCACAAAGTTAACAAATTAAGAAAAAGGTTTTGGCAGCAGCAAATATGCATACTCCAAAATAAGAATATAAAATTAATAATCTATGCGTTTAATATACAAAATGCATAGAGAAGTAAAAAACATCTTATAAATTTATTTAATCAGACTCACAAATCTTAGCTTTAAACTAATAGGAAAAAAGGCCCAGTCCTACAGACTTTAATCAAAACCGGTTATTTGCAACTGTTATGACAGTACTTCAAGCATGGGAGCAGTAGTCTGAAGGCAGGGTCCTCAAGTTAGGAACACTGTTACTAACTCCTAAATACTGCTGGTGGTATACTGTTGGAATATATCCAACAAGCCAACTAGATGTCCTTAGAGACCATGTTAGTTTAGCTTCATTGTGCAGTCACAGAGTGTTTGTAAAGCATTACAGAAAGCTTATGACAAATTTTGCTTCCTGAAGTTTACTGAAAACAAGACATTGCTGAAGTCATTTGTGACTAAAAGAAAGAAACAAGACTCAGACCCATAGCATCTTACAATCCTACTCATGTTTCAACTACACATTGAGAACACTGTTTTTCAAGTTTTGGAACTAATCATGATCAGTCTGAGGATCCTCACCTTCAGCAAAGCCAAGATTGCCAATTCATTGCAAGACTGGACCTCAATCCCATGCAGTTAACTAAAACAGCTACAGGAACTAAAAGAAAATGCATCTTGTGCACTATGGTTGTGCAGTACCACAGTAACATTCAAACGCTTTAGCTTTTATTTCATAGATGTGTAGATGGCTCTAACCCATGGGCATTTATGACTGATGCATCTGCATGAAGCTTCTCATGAATGTTGCAAGCTTCTGAACATCTTCTACAGTCACCGCATTATATAAAGAGGCACGGATCCCTCCCACAGATCTGAATTGAAAAGAGGAGGAAGAAAACCAAAGGTTTTGTATATTTTAAAAATGACATTAATAACGTTCACAGACATATAAATCTATCCCTACTCTGAAAGGATGAAATTCACATTTTAGGTGAATGAGAAGCAATATTTAATTCTTCAAGGCAAACCTGCAATCTAGAGAAGCTTAATATTTATTAGTTATTTACCACTCCAAAGCTAGAGCCCTATGACATCAAAAGGTAATCCCACAAAGACTATTGAACGTGGGAAACAACTCTTGCAACCAGGCAGACAAGCCACCTGAGAGGCTTCATACAATGACACAATCTGATCTCAAGTGACATCTTCTTTTGTATTTGCAGAGATGGATTTGTAGAAGAAAGCAGAATTAAGGAGAAAGCTCTCTGCAGTCCACCATCAAACCTAAGCAGTAGTTGACCCACCAGTATTCTCTGATTACAGTGTCTAGACTTCTATTCTCAAGTGATGTCAAACCAATATAAGTAACAGTTAATGAGCAGGAAAGGCTGGTAAGTCAATACAGCACAATGTCTGCTGCTGTATCACTACTGTATTAATAGTTTTTTCTGCACAGGAAAGAGATTCATCTGACTAATACTCACCGATGTCCTTTCAGAGATATCATGTTAAGTTCCACAGCCTTTTCAAGAAATTTCTTTTCCAGAGCTTCATCACCCTTGACACTGCCAATACGGAAAGGGACATTCATTCTGCTTCGGTTCTTTCTCTCCACTGGACATCTAGAAAGGTTGCAGAATGTAATGCTTAACCCATTTTGTGCTAAATTTATATTTTCAGCAATATACAATTTCAGAAAGTGAATAATCACATCTGTTTAGAACATAAGTCAATTCTCCATAATCAAAAAGGTCATTACTTTCTGTGAAAGAATGCAACCTTCCTTTTTTAGCCAAGCATAACAGAAATAGTAAAGTGGAAGGCTAATTAACCCTTCCTGACATACTCAAAATTGCCCAGAAAAATGCACAAGAGCCTTGTATACAGATCAAATTAAAAAAAAAAACCACAAAACAAACAAAAAAAAGGCAAAAAAAACCCCAACAACCAACCAAAAAATCCCACACACACTCAAAAAAAAACATAAACAACCAAATCAAAAACCAAAACATGAAGAAAAGTTACTTAGAGTAAGTGAAGTTAGTTACAGTGAATTCTGACTGAGTCTCAAGCAATTTCTTTAAAGACTGACATGCTTACTTTCAGCGAGTCAAAAATTAGACTCAGCTAAAGAAAGGTAAAATATAAAAACACAGCATTAGAAAATTTTCATGGACGTAAGAGACTTCTGTTAGTGGTTTCAGTCCACCTTCTAAATTAGTATTACTCAGAATCATTAACACTTCAAGTAGACAAGAGGTACCTAAAGTGGAAAATTCAAAGAACATTTATTTTTTCTTCAATTATTTTGTGCAGGTAAGAAAGGATGGGGAAGGGGAGAAGATTCAAATATCCTTCTTTATTGATTCTAGTTACAAAGGAAATATGAAGCCTTTGGATTTATTCTTCCCTAAGGCTGTGATCTAGATTCTTGTAGGCATTCATTAGGAATAAATTCTCATAAACTGCATGTGAATTTCATACCTAGTATTATTCTATTTGGCAAAGAGTGAGTATCATTCTTCTTAGTTTCTCCCTTGTTCCTTTATCCAGATGTCTCCATGATGAAGTGAAATATCTGCCTATGCAAATTTTCTGCTTCAGGCTCAACCAGGAAAACACCCTTCAAAAAGGCCTATGTTTATAAGCATTCCCATACGTGAATTACTGCAGCCATGCTACAGTTTTTAGAATATCCAGTTGCTCTTAGGCAATCTGTTGTAACTCAGTTAGTGCACAGACTTTGGAAATCAAACTGCAAATTACACATAGCACTTTGTGGAAGAAAGACTCCATTTGCTAAATGGCTTGCCACACTGCTTACCCAAGGAAGCATTCCACAGATTAGGTAGCACATTACAGCTGGGAAGGCAGCTTCAGATTAAGTCTTCCTTTTAGTCATAGATAGAATAAAAACAATTTTAAGAAAAAAATCACAATCTTAACTGTATTGCTTAGGAAGATGCATTACAGCTCACTTACTGAAGCTTGTTCTGCTTTCCCAGCTGACTATTTACTATCCTATTTGCGTTGGATTTCTCACTCACTGCCTTACAGACCAACTTGCCAGGAACAGATTTCAGTTTGCCACAAAATGTTTTTTTAAAAATTTTATGTGCTTTCTGAGGTTTATGAAAAGCTCTCTGGTTTCACTGAAGTGCAATCACAATCCCGACCATGATGATGCTAAAGGCAAATATGTTCTCATTAAATAAATGGATACGCAGAATGTATTAAATATTATGATAAAACTTTATCCCTGCCAATTAAGATTGCAGACAGCTTTAATCTAAAATACAAATTTAATTTGCACTACCATAACTTTGACTTCAAATTTAGTTATGTCTCCAAACTGTTGCTTTTATACTGAAAGTATATTTTGCAGTTTCATAGTCAATTACAGTTCCATCTTGGTGAATACAACAATTATTACAACATCAGCTTTTAACTATTTGTCAGTCCTGTGAACTCAAAAATACTTTATAAGAAATCAGAGGGCTAAATCTGCTTTGGAAAGCCATCAAAAATAACTGAAGAAAACATGTAAGTACATGAAATACATAAAGAAAATGTATTCCACTTTGAGATCTGATCTTTTATTTCAGAAAGCATTTCAGTGCTTAGCATAATAGCAAATAAAAATGCTCTGCTTGACAGAGGGAAAGGAGAGTCTTTGACTACTGGAAGAGATGGCAGGGAGAATACAATGCAAAAGTAGTCTCTACAGTTTCTTACAGGCCACTTTCTCTGTTTTGGCCTGTATTTCCCCTAGAGATTCAGTAAGCATACAAACTGAATAGAATCTGCATAACTGGGTTTTGTATATTCTTCTCCTAGGCTCCTGCATTTTATTAAATTTAGAATATGTTCTTAGTATGTTTTAATATTGATCTAAATAACTTCCTACTGGAAGGAGACTCATCTTTGGACAGTTACAAGTAGATGGTTTGCACAAATAATTACTGTAGTAGTCCTCGAAAAAGGTGACTTCACAAATACACTGTAATCAGACTCTTGAAATTTATGAATATGTGTGACTCTGTAACAAATATTTAAACCAAAAGCATAGCAACTTACGCATAAAATCCATTAGATTTGTCTATAACATCATAAATCATCCGTGATTTGATTAAACTAAGTTTATCCATAGCTGCAGCTCCACCATTATTCTTTATCCATTCCAATACCAATCCCATGATATAAATACTGCAAAAGGAAAAAAAATTTTTGAGTGAGATTATTTGAAAAGGAAAAAAAGTAATTCTGGTCTAATAGTTCACAAAATGTTTCAGCAATAAAATGCTATGTATGATTTAAGGGTACTTAAGATTAACAAGTCGGAATCTGGATTATTTTATGACAAGTTATGGAAAGTCTAAGAAAAGAATGTTTTTTGGACATAGATGAAGTATCCTGAAATTCAAGTGCTACACAAATCTGCTAGACTAAAGTTAGTCCTTAGTAGCACAGAAGAATATATCCTGCAGGTTCCCTGCAGCTTTGCAGGTCTCCCAAGGACATCCTCAGACAGGCTGCAAGGAATGCCAATTCACTGACTACACAAATGCCTGTCAGGTCCTAGAACGAGCCAGATTTAGCATAAAAGTTAATAGTGTTCACCCTGTGCAGCTGCTCTAGCAAAAATACAGTGGTGAATCTCAAACACATGCACACTAATAATGCCAGAAATTTAGCCCCATTCTGAAAAATGTTAAAAATAAATGATAATCCCATTTCTGTCTAAAAAGACCTTTTGCCCACATGAACAGTAAAGTTTGGCTAAACTAAAAAAGATGTATTCACATTTAATTATTCATGACCATTCAAATTCTAAGTAGAGATCTGGAAGGCTACTGGCATCATGTGGTTTGGGACCAAGTATTTCAATGCTAGTTACTAAGTGCAAAATAAAAAAATCCTTGAGGCCTTTTGCCTTTGTGCTTTTGCCACAAAACTCAGCTTGTTCAAGTTCAGGCATCTCCCATGACTACACCAATTTACATAAAAATCTGCTCACAAGTCTTTATGGCTTATTTCCAACAAGTTTGTTCTTATTAATCCCTTCATTACAGATTCCAAGGGAGTGCTCAGAGAGCATTACCCTAAAAGTTTCCCTGACACCTATCTAGCAGGACACTGTTTTAAATTTTGCTATTTTTAATTTCTAAGGGGATGCCAGTGCCAAACCTTTGAACACTGTAGAAAGGCTACAGACTAATCAAGGTGACAGACTGCCCTTTATAAGCATCTTATAGCTCTGGGAGCACCATCTTGCCATATTTATGACAGCACACTGTCAACTAGTCCAGTACAAAGGATCTAAGAGAAGTGTAGCCTACATTCTTGCCAAATATATAGGGGCATATTCACCTCTTGCCCTCACTTCCTTGAGCAAAACTTCTTAGATAACTTATTTCTAAAAAGTCAGTCTTACAGTCATTCACAAAATCCAGCCAGATGAAATCTTTTACCCTTCTGTTATGTCAGTCAAAATAATGTTTCTGAAACAATTTTAAATGCAAAATGCATTCCAGATCTTGGAAATGAGATTTTTATAGCAAACTTATTGTTAATTTTAGCTAAACAGATTAGGGTCAAAGAGTCAACTCTGTAGCACCATGGAGTTAAAGCCATTAGTATCACCTTAATTTAATTTAACATCCTGTTCAAGCAGTTTTTGCAAATTCAGTTAATATTTCAAGCCTGTTTGCCAGCAAACCATTAGCAAGTGAAAGGAAAAGAGTAGAGAACTAGGAAGCTTTGCCAGTTCCTGAAACTGGAACAGGCAGTTAGAGCCAAGCCAAACAGATGTGCATTCTGCCAACATTTCAGTTTATTACATTCTGGATTCTGGAGTGTACTGCAATGTGGGTCTGTAGCATGAAGTCAAATCTGGCAAGACAGTGATCAGAAAAGAGAAAGACTTTTAGTTCAATTTTATTTTCAGCTCCCTTAACTTTCCACTACCCTGTTAAGGTTACTGACAGATACTGAGTTACACCTAAAGCAGCACTTTCTTTTCAGAATCTCTGCAGTGGCTAAAATAAAGCTGCATAATTTGATCTATTTTTCTTTTCAAACCAGAGGAACAACACTGTGTTCAAGTGCTGAGATTAAGCAGAACTTCAGTTTTTCAAATGGAAATAGCTTTGTACTTGGAAAACGTGAATGGTTGGATTTAAAAGCTGGCATTTTCAAGTATACAGTGTCCAAAAACAGTATGTGTGACTTGACAATCTGGCAAATAATCGATCATGAAATAGAGGCTTCATCAGTCACTGTGAAAAAAAAAAGATATACATACTGCTTATGTTACAAAGCTACATTCAGAAGACAAAAATCTAGAAACATTGTATAGTTAATTCTTAATTGCAGGCCTAAGGATACTGGGTGTATCCAGCCAACAGGGCAGACAGGCTGCCAGTAAGAATATATCATTCCAGCACTACATATTCTACAGTGCACACACAGCTTGGGAAAACAAGTTCTACACTGTAAAATCTGGATAAATCAAATGCTCACAAGACTTACTGTTCTTTCCATAAAGATAAATGCCCCTATGTCATTGCAATAGTACACTCCACAGTGCCAATCAGCAGATTCAGCAATACAAATAGTATCACCTCAAATTTTACTGAATTTAAGTAAGCAATTGCTTTAGGTTCTAGACCTTATATGCAGGAATCACTGAACTTTATGCCTATACAGTGCATTTAATATCTGTTGGAGATCATTAGGCAACCTAATTTTGCAAATTCTGGCATGTGCAAACAAGATGTAAGAGCTGAGACTAAACATTGCATTGTCAGATTATCTGAATCAAAGGAAATATTCTCTTGAAAAGTAGAAATTGTTATTGTCAAAGTAATTTTAAAAACTTCTGGGAAATAAAATGATACCTGAAGATTTTTTTATTTTAAAAAATAATCATTTCAGGGGACTCTGGTGTAAAAATTCTTCAAATTAAGAATGGGTAGGTACTACTGGCTCAATATCTAAATATTCCAGCAACAAAGCATGATTTCACCAGCTGTCAATCAGGAATTCATAGATAGCAATTTAAAAAGAGCATGCTGTAGCCCGTTCTCCTTGCATATATGAAATCATCAGGTTCGTGAGAATTTTATGATTTTGATTGCTAGCAATGATTATGAAACTAGATCAGTTTTATTTTTGGATGACAAGTCAAACACTGAGACAGTAGTCAAAGAAATATAGAAAATTGTACTAGAGAATAAAGCAAAGCAATGGCCGAACTGCCTTTTAAAAAAAATCGTTTACAGTTTCATTTCAAAACCAACAGTAGTGAAGGATGTAGCTAAACAACAAAAATTTAAAAAATTTAAAAGAATAGTCTCATAATATTTTATATTATTTAAAACTTTAATAACAATATTTATTATTTTCTAGTCAAGAAAGTCACTAAGGATCTGAAGTTTCAAATGCTGAGAACAACCTTAGGAAGAAATTAAAACGAATTGTACTTAGTGTCCAAAAGCAAGTCTAAGTGCCAAATTACCTACTTGTAATGACAGAAGTATCACCACTGAATTGACTAGAACTGTGTTCTTGTAAATCAGAACTGCATCCTCAAACTTCTACAGTGGAGTTATGACATCTAACATTTACTTTGAAAAAGACTATGTCCTTTATGGCTGAGTTGCACTAGACAACTCAAAGCCTACAGCTGGACACTTCCTATGTTTTCACAGGAATCACGTGGAACACTCCAACATATCAAACACTCTATCATGTCAGTGACTGGAGAGCAAATACTCAACTTGGGAAGCTTTTCTAGGTAAGAGCAGCAGGTGGCAGTGCAGCAGCTTTCTGAATGAGGGATCTCACCTACCTGTAGCACGGAGGAGTGTTATACAAAGAGCTATTTGCTGCCTGTGTTTTGTAATCCAATACGACAGGGCATTCCTTCAGTGCAAATCCCAGCAAGTCCTCACGTACTATTACAACAGTAACTCCAGCACAGCCAACGTTCTTCTGAGCACCAGCAAAAATCACACCAAACTTAAAAAGGAGGAAAAAAGAAAGAATTGCTTGCTCCATGCCTTCACATATAGATCTTACAACTGATTAATACAGCAGTATTGTTATAAAACAGGCATACTACTCAGCTGAACAGACCAGAGAATATCTTGAAAACGAGCAAGTTTTAGCTCAAAAGAAGAGTTAGAAGTTCTCATTCACAGTGCACCTACAGCTACTCAACTGAGGAAGATAATCACAGGTTTCACAACAATTTGTTATATGTTTATTTAATAGCCACAAATTATTCTTAAGTAAACCTGTCCAAATTTCACACTACTCCAAGCAAATTTACTAAATTCATACACAGTTCACTGTATTTTCAACCCATCTGGTATTTCAAAACAGTCATCATAAAATCCACCTGTTCAAAGAGAAAGATCAGGAAGGGCCAAGATGAAAGCACAATTACTCCTTTTAGCTACACACAGGTAAGAAAGGTCAGCCATGCTACTACATTAGTTGGTAACACTTCTACTCATAACACACTTTACAAACATAGGAAAGTACTGCTCTATCTCTGTATTATCTATAAAATAGACACCATAATTGTGCAGCACAGGAACCTTTAGGAGCTTAAAAGGGGTTACAGATTTCTTTTATATGAGGCAGTATTGAAAAATCTGATTCACAGTACCCTGTATAGCCTATATGTACACTATCTACAGACTAAAGATGATGCAGAAGATATTTTTTTCAGCTACGGCATCAGTGAAGACCACTGAGTAGACAAATAATCTTAGGCAGCTATTACAATGAACAATTTCAACACAGTTAAGTTTTTGTGAAGAAAAAGGAAAACAGACAGACATTGAAATCTCAAACTTGAAATTTCAACACTACTCTCCATAATCAGATACTCAGTTAACAAAACATTAATTTCACTGCTGAGCATCTCTGGCCATCCAGACATTTCAAGCTGCTTAATTATATGCATTCAAGTTTGAAAATGCTTTGTGGGGCGCCTGTGTCCAATACTTCACCTTGGAAACATCCACAGGTCTGGACAGGAAGTTTGATGACATATCACAAACCAAGACTGCTCCTTTGACATCAGGTACAAAATCAAACTCCACACCATGAACAGTTTCATTAGCACAGTAATAGACATAAGATGCATCTGGATTAAGATTCCAAGTACTTGGGTCAGGAATGCCTGAGACAGACAAAAAAGAAACCCAGAGATCAGTGAAGAAAAGTTATTTTCTTGGCATGCAATTTCACTTCAACATGGAACTTAAGTGTAAATGCAGTATAAAGTATTAATTACGTTGTTAACAGGAAGATAGTATATCTGCAAAGCAAATACACCAGCACATTCCTGAAATTCTCTGGTGAGCCATCATTAAGCTTGCAAAACCTTTTGATTTTTGCCCCTTACTCCCCAAACGATTTTCATGGAGTTTACAATTCAAGACTACAAACTCCTGTTCTAGGCATCCAAAACAGCATTTCAGAGGAATTCAGGCACTGAGTTCGAGAATCCTCCTGCCATCTTTGGAACCACTGATGCATCCAAATTCTCACTGGCAAAGTTCTCTATAGTTCTGTTTCTATGCAGACCTAGAAGCATTTCAGCCTTTCCCAAGCTGGACAAACACAAGGTTATCTACCTTGCTCCTATTTTAAGCTCTGCAACTGATTTACAGAACTGTGAAGATTTTCTCTGTCAACAGACAATATACAGGCATGTCCTGACAGCACAGAACAGGTTTTGCATAGAACAAATAATTGCTCTTCCTGTCTTTTCTCCAATCTTGCCTACATTGTTATTTACTGCCTCTCTCCCCTTTTCTGCAGCTACCAAATGGTGAATACACTACCCCAGGCTGGAAAGTTGTAGATTCAATTCCTTACTATGCCTCAGAGAATAATTTTTTTTCCAAGTTAATGCCCTAATCACCAGTTAATATACTAACTCTTATGGGGATATTCTTGCTCTTTCTCACTGCCAACCTTCCCCATTAAAATGCTATAATTTGGACTAGAGGGAAGAAAAATGAGCAAAAGTAGCAGGAGTAGAAATTAGAATTCATGGTTTCCTGGTCCAAGAATCATTTATGTATATTCAGTGACACAGGGGCAGGGAAGATAAGTATTTAGGAATCCTGAGAAACAGGTAACAGAACTCAGGTCACCTATATCTTGGGCCAATAAAGTTAAAATCACAGATGTGCTTCTAAATTTTAGAGCAATCTCATTACCAAGTGTACATGAAACTGAAATACCTTACAACACCCCTGTGAATAGCTTAAGAACTCAGTTAAATATTAAAAAAAACTGAGACAACCTAGACCATTTCCATACTTAGACACTTGTTTCTTGCCACTCATTTTCTAGGATCTGCCCAGCCTTATTTCACAATTTTTTCTCTGGGGGAAACTGTTAAGCCATTTAATAGATCCCTCAGTGATGAATGTGGAGAGATGTGGCAGACAACCTTTTGAGTGCTGGGTAGTCAACTCTAGTTAACATTTAACAGCCCACTAGCTAAATTGGATCAGTTTTTAGAGCAAGGCAAAAAGCTAAGCATTCAAGTGCATAGATGTAATCATCAACTTACTTGTATAGGCTCCTAGTTTCGGATGAACAATATTCACTTTGGCATACTTCTCTGCTTCTTTAGCTGCTTTTGCTGACCAACCTCCAGTAACCACATAATCTGCCTGTCGCCCCTCCTTTAGACCAATAAGGTTAAGTGGGACTGCACTAAACTGAGCAGATCCACCTCCTTGAACAAAAATAACTTTGTAGTTGTCTGGTATATTCCTGTATAAAAGAAAAACAACATTTCTGTTATTTCCAGAAGACACAGAATGCACATTACTTGATATTTTGCACTTAACAGCAACTGAGGAAGAATGCTGTCATTTTAGAAGTTTCTTTACAAATAGGTTAGATCCAATCCCATTAACTTACCTCAGCACTGGTCTTGAGAAACAAATATGTAAGAGTAATGCTATACATTTTAGTGATACAAATTTGCTGAGAAACTTTCCCTCCTCACCTCCGGGGCTTGTGTTAAACAAATTAACACCTGAGTAGCTGTACATCATAGTACACACAAACTTGAAAGACATTCCTTCAGAATTAATGCTGACTTACAATTTTGTCTATTGCTAGCTTCATGGCTTTTCTGTCAGGCTAAGAACTTCACACTGCAGTGCTCACAGCTGAATTCCACTTTGAGACCCTTCTGTTTAAAAGTGCAACAGTACAGTAAATTACACATGCAGAGTGAGTGTTGCTCATACAGTCACAAAAATTGCTTGTTCAAATTTTTCACTAAAATTCCTCTATCAATAATTCTGACTGTGACTGAGGGTTGAACACTCATGGTAAATTACCAACATTATTAACTACTATGAGAACAGTAATCCTAATCCATTATATACATATTTCACACATATAAAAAAAGGTGCTGTACTACAAATAGGAAAAAGGCTCTTGCTCGTTGATTCTAACACACATCCCTAGAGCTTATGTTAATAAAATTGGACTTAAGAGCAATGTACAGACCACCTCTACACCTCTAGAGAACTGATATCTACTTTTCACACTTACTCCTTTAAGTTCATGGCCTTCATGATTTCTATGAATGTAACAAAAATCAAAATTTCAAGACAAAGCCATCTAGTCAATGTATAGTAGCCATATAAAAAGCATATTAAAATAATAAGAGCTCTTTGTCTTGCTCAAAAATAGAAATATCAGATAAACATAAGATCAGTGTCCTCCCCAAGATTATTACTCTATCACACGCAGTACCTACACTTGAAAAAAACAACCAAACAGGTGCTTTCATGACAAGATGTCCACGTTAGACATTATTGATGCATCTAGAAAAGCATAAAATAAAAATGGCAGAAAGCAATTCACTTACAGCAATTCGCGCATGAGATTTTCAGTTGTATTTAAAATTTTTGTGAAATCTGAGGAACGATGGCTCATTTCTTTAGTGGAATAGAAAGAAGAAATAACATGAAACAAGATATATGAATATATGAATTTGATTTAAAGATTCTGATAAACTTTAAACCTTTTACACTACAGACCCAAAATGCCTGAATGTTGTCATTCCCAGTTCCCACTCCTGTTTCTTTTTTTTTTTCCCTGACCCTTCCTAAATGTCCATAGAAAATTCATATCTGCAGTCTTGTCAATGGACAGGATTTGCCTGTATCTGGACATTTGGACCTACGTGGCCTTACTACCCCCAAAAGCATTTGCAGGGGAAAAAAATATACTCCCTAGAAAGGTTTCATTTTTCCTCACTATAAGAATCTTCACTGCTACTAATGCTGTGGCAGGTATATAATAAAGTACAGGAGTTTGTTTTATTCTCCTATTTTTAACAAGGCTTCTTCACACAGTAATGCTAATTAAGCATTAAGGACACTTAATACTAATTCCTTTTATTATATCCATAGGCTGCTTTCCATGTGTAGGTGTACAATTGAAACATTAATCCAAATTGTGCAAAGACAGCAGCATATTCAACTTTTAGCAACTAAACAGTTTCTTCTGACTACTAAAATCCTGACCATCCTGTTGCATAAATCTTTTGTGCAACTGTGGCTGAAAAGCCAGTCAGCTACTCCATGGCATAGAAGACGCCTCCTCCTTATGGAAGGACAGCATTACCTTCCTAATGGGAAGAAGGCTATACATCAAATGTACATCAAGCATTTCACCATACAGTCTGTAAGATACTATATACGGTATCTATACACATATACAGACGTGCATAGATACAGTACATCTGTATATAATATGTGTATACATACATAGCCTTTCATAGAGATATGAAATTTTTTCTTTATAACTATATAAACACACCTATGTCCAAAGACCTGAAAGTACTAATGGTTTAACATATGATTGGTTATCTTTGTCTCCAGTTCTTTGTTTAGAAACAATAAACATCTGGCTATGTATCATTTTATGTTCATCTAATGAATGGTAGAAGTAGACTATGAAACAGTGTTCTCTGGACATACATGTTACCAGAACAATGTATTAGAAAAGGAGTGTAAATACCAAGATCAAAAAGTCTTATTAAACAATTCACTTAAACATTGAAATTCTGAAAAATGTAAAATTTTTTAAGTCTCACCAAGAACACTTATACCAAGTCCTTTGTAGTCCACCAATTCTTTCTGTGCTTCTAACAATACCTAACAAAAAAAAAATATCCAGAAATAAATTAAGGGATTTTTCCACTCTCCAGAGTCTCTGATGCATCATGTCTGTGCTAGCTGCTCTATATTGCAATAACCTGACACTTGTCAAGTGAGATTAACAAAAGTATAGTCACCAACATAAGGTGATTGTATCTAGCACCTGAAGATTTTCATAAAATAGCAAGCTGAAATGATATGCTTGTTGTAGAGACCAAGTTTTAAGTTATTATTTCAAATGTTCTATTTCCAGATTTTAGAATGATTTCTAGGAACTCTTAACCTTTACAAAACACCTAATGTTCACATACATACTCCTAAAAACCATAACCACCCCTGCATCTGTGATCTTTCACTTGACTTGTGTAAATAGGACAACCAAGGTACTAAAGAAAACATAAAGAAAAAGGCCATCTTGGGGAACTGGATACCTTAAACTGGGCCAACAAGACAATGCCTGGTTTCACAAAATTAAGATGAGCCTTCTCTATGTTACTGAAAGTTAAGAAAGAAATTAAGCAAAATTTAAAAAAAAAAAAACCAAAAAAAACCCCAACAAACAAACCAAAAAAAAACCCCAACAAAAACCAGGTAATTCCTAGATGCCCTAGCCAGGTGATCTGCTTCAGCCTTCCATTTTTTAATGTCTTCTCCCATAGCTCGTGAATATCAATAAAGTAAAATGAGATTCTAGCCACTTGATCTGCAGCCTCTGATTTTAGTAAATTCTCAAGCGAGAGCCAGAAGGCTCTTGGCTGTTCCCAGAAAAAGCAGCAGAAGAGAGTGCCACAGCAGAACAGTCACCAAAACAAATGCTGCATGAAGGCATCCCAGGATCTAACAAGAAACAGCACACTCGACAGTTTCAGGAACAAGAGATCTACCTTGCTGACAGGGTATCTGCATGGCCTGGAAACTGTATGATGCCTAAAATCGACATAAAACACCCAAGACTCAATTTGTGAGTTTTAGCAGGCAGCATTCTTTTTATTATAACATCAGATGCACAAAAATCTAATTTTTTCAAAAGTGTGCACACAGAGTTACAAAAGCCTCTTGCTTTTATTTACTTACCTAGTTGCCAATTCAAAGTGTTACCTAATACTGTTATACCCAATACTGTTACACCCACTTCCAAAACCATCCATTCCAGACTACCACCTTTGACACGCCTCCCCAAATTGAGTCGGAGCTCTCCATGACCATTTATCTTCATCTTGTCTTCCTCATCATCTCTGTCCTGCTTGAAATCATTTCAAGGTTTCTGGGCCTTCTGAATAGTTATGACTAGAGTTATATCAAAAAATGTGCCTATTATGTTTTTCTGGGTACCTTCTATACAAACTAGATGTTTTTGCTAAAATCTTTATCCATTGAAATCCTTGATGAGGAAGATTAAACAACATTTCAGCAATCTAATACAAAGGTACCTAGCTAAAGTGCTACTAAAAGTGCTAAAAGAGTTATACTAAATTCTATATAATCCTAGATTTTAAGGTATCAGTAACAGCTGATCAAAAGGTCAACTAAAAAAAACTGCTGCTTTTCTTTTTCAGAGATTGTGAACTTTTAACTACCATGTTTCACAACCAAATTTATCCACGCTAGAGAATTTATCCATGCTGGTGGGGGGGTGGGAGGTAATAAGGAAAGGGAACACATAAACTACTAGAACTGCTTGATAAAATCCAGTTCTGTTAGTAACATTTATCTGAAAATCCACACATGCCTGACAACAGACATCAACAGCATGCCTTATAACAACCACGAATTGCTCCATCCACCCTCATGCTTCAGTGAGTCTGAGTGCTTCATATGCAGCATCAGCCCACAATCAAAGAGAAACAGTTGAGGTGATGCAGTAATCCACATAAGAGTACTTCATTTCAAGAGAAGAAAATAAATTAATAGCAGAGAGTTCAGCTATGCCCTTCTCAAACCATAAATCAAGTTTTCAGTAGTCTGTCAGAGAGCTGAGTACTACAGCAGTCCCATTGAGAGCCCTTTTTGGAACCAAGGGTTCAAGAGAGAACAAATTTTTTGGCAACCTAATCTACAAAGGACGTTTCCTCGAGAAAAGAGAAAAGGGAGCAGTAAGGGGGTGAGGGGAAGGGGAACAAACAAACAAACAAAAACCCAAGAAAGCTGCTCTGCAGCAAATTTGATTACTTAAAGAAAATTTTTAAAGAAATATCATATATAGTCTCTTCCCCTATGAAGGGAAGTAAGAAAAGAACCAAGAAAAAAAAAAAATAATTCCACAGTACAGAACCTAGCTGAAAGTCAGATGCGTGCAACTTGGAAGAAACCACCCCCTCTCTACATGCAACTCGATAATCCACGGCTGCTGATGCAACTTTCCAGAGGGTTGAGTTTACACTACACTCATTATAGTTTCTTAAATAAAGACAACCCCGGGAACTACCATGCTATTCACCAGTCGACAAATCTCATACTCCACACAGCTACCCTTCTGCACTGAGTACCTACTTCCCATCCCAAAACTAAAGAAATGCCCTCGATGTCATATGATCCGGTCTGGAAAAAAAAAACCCTGCGAGAAATCAAAAAGCCACACTAGGGCTCTCTTCCAGAGCTCCGAGCTCACCGGGGCAGCTCGCTGGGGGAGCGGGCAGAAGGAATGGGTTTCGGCGCTGTAGGGCGGGTAACTCAATCACGACTGCCTCGACCCTCCCCAGCCCTCGCTTTGCAGGCGGCGCCCGCGGAACCCGCCGAGGAGCCGGGGGATAATCACACCCCACAGCCCCACCGCCCCACGGCCCACAGTCCCCACCGCCCCACCGCCCCACAGCCCCCACAGTCCCACAGCTCCACGGCCCACCGCCCCCACCGCCGCCACAGCCCCACCGCCCCACAGTCCCCACCGCCGCCACAGCCCCCACTCACGGAGCGCGGCAGCTTCGCCGGCCCGGCCCCGAAGTTCGCCACCTGCCGCCCCCCGTCCATGGCCACGGCGACAGCGCCGGCGGTGACAGCGCCGCTCGGTGCCGCTGCCCCCGGCCCCGCCGATATAAACACCCCGCGGCCCCGCCCCGCCACGGCCGCCCGTCGGCAGCGAGGGGGCGGCGCGGCCGGACCGGGCACCGCGCCGGGGGAGGCTGCGGGACACCGGGGGGACAGCGGGGGGACACCAGCGGCACACCTGTGGGACACACACGGCACACCAGCGGCACACCTGTGGGACACACACGGCACACCAGCGGCACACCTGTGGGACACCTGTGGGACACACACGGGACACCAGCGGCACACCTGTGGGACACACACGGCACACCAGCGGCACACCTGTGGGACACACACGGCACACCAGCGGCACACCTGTGGGACACCTGTGGGACACACACGGGACACCAGCGGCACACCTGTGGGACACCTGTGGGACACACACGGGACACCAGCGGCACACCTGTGGGACACCGCGCCGAGACTGCGAGCGCACACAGAGCCGTGTGGGGGCTGCGGGACGGCAGGCACAGGGACACACACCCCTACGCGGACACAGACATACACACACGGACACAGACAGACACACACGGACACCTACACGGACACAGACACACACACACGGACACAGATACACACACACGGACACCTACACGGACACAGACACACACACACGGACACAGACAGACACACACGTACAGACATACA
This sequence comes from Syndactyla subalaris, assembly GCA_035584875.1. Taxonomy (NCBI): domain Eukaryota; kingdom Metazoa; phylum Chordata; class Aves; order Passeriformes; family Furnariidae; genus Syndactyla; species Syndactyla subalaris. The sequence continues at coordinate 38,677,399 of JAWMRD010000085.1, forward strand.
CACACAGACACCTACATGGACACAGACACACACACGGACACAGACACAGATACACACACACCCCCCTAGAGAGACACAGACACACACATAGATACAAAGAACGCGTGTCCTGCCATAACTTACTTTGTGCTTTTCTCAATGAGGCTGCTGCCGCAGAGCTGGGGCACTTGTGCCAAAAGCAATCTGCTTAAATGCATAAGAAATTAAAAACAGCAACCGATGCCCAGAGAAGCTGCGGGGTCTCCCTCACTGGAAATACTCAGAAACTGGATGCAATCCTGTGCTATATGCTCTGGGATGACACTGCTTGAGCAGGGAGGTTGGACCAGTTGACCCACTCTGGTCCCTTCCAAACTGACTGATTCTGTGATTCATCTTGAAAGAGATAGGTTTAAAGTACCCAAATGTTCTTGTATTTTGGGTGAAATTCTTTCCTTGTAGAGGAGGAAGATCCCTGCCTTCTCCAAGCCAGGAAGTACAGGGACATTGTGCACTGTTTGTTTTTTTTTCCAAAAAGCTTGTTGCAGGCAAATAGCTATTTGAATTTCCATAGGAAGAGAATAAAATTAAGAGAGCTGTGAAACTTAATTAGCAGAGCTTGGACTTGTCTTGAGGTCTGCCAGATCCTAGGCTAGTATCCCTGACTATTAAACCATTCTTTGCACACATACCTCGTTTTTTTTTAAAACATAGAGGTAGTACAATTAAACAGCTGTAACTGAGGAAAAGACTTTAGCTCATCCAATTTCTTCTGAGTGTTTTAGGGAGAGACAGTGCGCCTAACAGACAGTTTTCAGGAGTTATTTTAAAGGCAGAAGCAGTAAATTAATTTTTAGAAAACAAGCCACGAAGTATGACTGAAAACAGATGGGCATCACAAAGCCCCGTAATCATCAGGTATCTTGGACAAAATTCATGATTCTCATATGTAGATGTATAAAGCACACATGAACAGCTTAGACTACCTGGTGTTACCTGTAACACCAGCTCTACTTTAGTTCCATGCATGTTTACCAAGCTTATCATCAACATTGGTCACCTGTATACCAAATCTGTGTTTCTTTCAAAAATGAAAGTGTCTGTGCCTGTTACTTTGCAAATCCTGAGATTTATATAAAATATCATTTTTCCTTACCAATTATCTCACTGAAGAAATACCAGCTACTTGAATTTGCTCCTTTTGATGTCAAGGCTGGTGATACTAGAACTGTAAAAAGAATTTACAGATCATAGCCTGATCTGGTATTTAGTTAACATCTTATGGAAGTTATTTTGTTTAGAAGATTTTAAACACAGATATTTTACAACAAAGATCACCTTAATTTCAATAATGGCTATAGCTTAAGAAAAACCTACCAAACTTGCTTTCAGTCGCCAGAAACTTCCTCGATTCTGAAGAGATAATAGCAAACTTTACAGACATTATAGGCTTGATACATTACCTTCAAAACACCAAAGTATTTTTAAAGTGTGTCTTAGGCCACAATATGCAGAACAACTATGCTACTTCTAATTATTAACATTAGTTCTAATTAAATAGAAGCCTCTACTGAAATGCTAAGTAACAACATAGATGTGACTACAATTTTATTATTTTTACTACTGTCTCAAATAAAATTGGCTCCAAAGACACAGGCTCCTCATATAGGCTTTTCCCAGTATTTAATGCAAACCACTTATGTCTGCCCAGAGAGGCAGTTTCAAACCCCAAGCTGCTAGGGAAATGGTACCCTAGGTAGGAAGGAGTAGTGGAAGCAGTCAGAAAGAGTGTAAGTTGGTGATTCAGGTCAGGAAGTCTTCAACATCTGAGTACAATCAGTCTTGAATGCTAACTGTGTGGCACAAACCACAACATAAATTAAAACTTTGTGGAGTTAAAAATGTAATTCAATCCTCTGGCACAGAGCTAGAACACGGAAAGAGAAATTAGGCAAGCTGGTGTTAGTAATCAGCTCAGAGCACTGGGAATAAATACCAGCTATTGTAGTTTTCAGTTCACAAAAAGTACCGTCCTGACCAGAAGGGTCAAAAATAGCAGCTCCTATGAGATAGAGGACAATGGTGCTGGAAGCCTTGCCATGCAGAGCTTTAGAAAATCCTTTTCTTGTTGTGCGCTGATGGGAAGCATAGAAAATTGATAAAAATGTATGAGCCAGAAAATTTTGCTTCAGGCAAGGGATTATCCTTTCTCAGTTGAAAAGAAGGAAGACAAATACTATAGGTCACATTAGAGTTTTCTCTATTGGATTGAGATTTCTCTATTTTAATATTTTGCTACCAGCAATTATGATTTAATGTTTTTACTACATCAAAACCCATGAATTCCTCATATCAGTATTCAGAGTCCCCCAATATAAAATACAGGCTCTCAATTCCATGACTTCCAGAAATGCTTCTGGCTTCTACCACTTGACAGAGTACTTGACCCTTCGGTTGCCACAAATCCCTGTAGATGAAGATTAGTTTGCATAATTAATACAAAAGCAGAGAGAAATGTAGTTACTGTGCAGCATAACTGGCAAATCAAGATAGATTAAAAAAAAAAAAAAAAACCAAACAGAAAAAGTGTAAATAAAGTTTCAGAATTTTCAGTGAACTTTTATTAGGCTCATTGTGGCTTCATGTTATGCTGACATCAAACCTTGACTGACTACTGCTGGAAAAGGATCAGCTCACTCAAGGAGACCAACTGTACACGAGTTCTCTGTCTGGTACTACAGATGACAAACTGACGTCATTACTAAAAGACAAATAATGCTGACTGCATAGCAACCTGGCAACTGTTTCTGGAGGCAGCTGCGATGTCTGGTCCAGCAAACTAGCGAGACAAGCAAATTTTACTGAAACTTAAAATCTAGATAGTTCAAACACAGGTTTGGGGTTAATTTGTTTTCTGGAGATCACAGTTCTGAACTGTGAAAAGTAGTTCTTGGGAAGCCTAAATGAAGAGAGAAAAAATATTGAGTTTTATGAGTAAACAGTAACATGTTCTCTAGCAAATAGCTGGCCTATTGATTTCAGGCTTTTATGTCAAACAAGAACACAAATATGTAAAACATTAACTAACAGCAAAAGGATGAAACAGTTTATATCCAAACTGAGGGAAAAAATGGTTTCATAATAGTTTAAAACAAAAATATTTTTACTTTTTATTAAAGTACTGTTAAATATATGTTAAATATAATTTTTATTTATATGTATAAAATATATTTTGTAAATGCATTTCTACATCATAGGCAAAAGCCTTGAAACTTCTGAAATATTCATGATAGCCTTAAAAAAAATATTTCTCCTCAGGTGCCTTCAATCCATTTTCTCTACTGACTTCAGATCCAACACTGAACTATATTAAAATAGGCACTATAGATTCTTACAGTAACAGTGCTTTTCAACAGCACCAACAATGAGATGAAGAATCCTTTGTGTTTCTGATTTAACAGGAAAAAAAGGAAGTATTAATCCACTGGAAAAAAATATGCCCATGTCATTTGCAAACTACCCGGTCAATTTTGTTTTAAATTATTATTTTTTACATAATTCATACTATAAAAGCAAATATTTAAAAGTGATTAACATACAAGGTATTTACTGTCACCTGCTTATAGGCATATAATACATAAACTAAGTTCTAAGTTCTTTTGACTGTTTTTAAGGACACATAACAGATTCCTAACTGCTAACCTCACAAATCCAAACACTTTTGAATTTATAATTTTACCCAGCATTTCTTAGTGACTAGCTCTAGAGTTTTAAGTTTAAAAAAGGGAACAGGTAGAATTTTAATGCTGAATATACGGATTGCATGTAATTGTTCAATCAAATCAAAATCATAAGCAAATGATGACTGAAGAATTAGATAAACAGTGGAGAAAGTATGTAAAAAATAACAGATTAATATATTACCTTCTATTATTCTGAAGTTACAAAGTCTGTACAAAGAACATTGTGCAATTACTTGTGCAATATTGCAATAGCTAAGGTAATCTTGCACTATTTGCTCTGCAGAAAAATTCCATTTGAGGATTCATGAGTTTTTTCATAATTGTCAAGCAATTGGAGTCAGGAATTTCTACAGATCTTCTGTGTTCCAGAACTGACATGACAGACAAAAGAGTAAAAAAGGAAGTTAAAAACTACTTTTCCCCCCAGTTCAGCCGCAAGCATCCTGCCTCATTCCTGTGTGGGAAAAATATCTTCTAGTTCAACTGCCTATGCACAAAGACAGAAGCAAGACCCTGAGCCATAAACCCCATTAGTTCTAAAACAATTATATCCTTTTAGTTTTACATTCTCACATTTCTCTAGGTCCTGAAAGCAAGCTGAGTTGGACTAGACATCCCCCAGAGGTCCCTTCCTATGTGTGTTATTCTATAATCTGCAGTCATACCAATAATGATGGTTGTATTGAAAGATTTTTTTCTTGAGAGGTTTCTGGGCTCTTTTTTGAATCTGAAACTTCCACTACTTTTGGGAATGTCACACCCACACACTGTTAGGCAGGAATTGATGTTTGCCCCTAAACCATTTTTGCACTACCCTTAGAATACACTGGAAATAAACACTGGAAAAAAACTGTATGCAAATAAACTTTATTGGCTCAAAACAGTTTACACTCTACACCAAGATTGGTGTAGATAATTAAATTCATATGCCAGGAGTAATTTGTATGTAGTACAAACTGACAGATATCATTTTAAGTGTATCACATTTTCCAAAATTCAAAATCTTGTGACAAGGAATGCAACCATGAAACAGGAATACTGAACAATATGCAATGCTTTAAAAAGTCACGAAGTCTTCATTACCTTACAAAAAATTCACAAACTATATTGACACATCCAAAATCTATTATTAATCTTCCAAATGTAAAGAACAGTCCAAACATTTCAGAACCACTTCAAATGCTGGTAACACTTTGTATACTTTCTTGTATTTCAGAGCCAGATCCTAAAGTATCACTTCCAGAGCTGTTTACTGCTTGTAGTCTGTTTTGGTTTCCTCTCACTCTAGTAGTTGGAGCTGCCTTTTCATTTGCTCTAGGAATGTATTTCTTAGAGGAAGAATTTTTGCTTTTTTCACAAGACATACCACTGGATACTCTGCTATCATCACTTTTAATATGTCCACTGGAATCAGCAAATGAATGCGGACTGGTAGCCAACTGCCTTGCTGAGTGACATCCTTTTGCTTGTTCATTTTGTTTGACTCTCCTCTCAGAGAATATTGGAGTACTACTCCGAGGCTTATCCTCTTTATTTTGGTTAGTTGTTTGAGCTTCATTTTCCTTCCATGAGCCTAGCTGATACTGCTGTCCAGCAGTCTGAAGTTCTTGTATTTCTCTAAGTGCAGAAAAGGCATTATTCATAACCACCTGGGACTGAAACGGGCCAGGAAGAGAAAGTTGGATGTCCCCAGCTCTGTTCTGAAAGAAGAGATTCCAATGAAGATACTGAGGCAACTAGAGAAAAAAAAGCCAGTATTTCAACTGCCATATATACAGAGAGTAGGCACATTAGTTTCCTATCTAGCTTGAAATTTATAGTAGAAAGATGTGTCCATTACACCAAAGCAGCCAAAGCCTAATCATGTCTATCATTCCAAAACATCTGTTGTTCACTGTTTGCTGGCAGTTCACAGAGCAGTCCTAGTAGTCTATCCCACAATAACTAGCTGTGACAAGAATCCAAGCTAATCACCAATACTAGGAGATAAGAACAAGTCTTCAAACTGTGAAACTGGAAATAGCTTTCCACACTTTTAAAAAAAAAAACCCAGAATTTTTAACATCATGTTTTAGAAGCTCATTGTTCTTGAGGAATTTGGAAAAGTTAAAGAGGAAGACACTACAAGGAACACACTCGAATGCAGACTGATTCTCAAGTATGACAGTTTTATTCAACTTGGACAAGGCTATAGGTAGCCATTATCTTCATTTTTAATAGCTTTAAAAACTTAAGCCTGGTCTTTTTCTCTTGGTTGTTTTGGTTTGGAGTTTTTTTTATTTGTTTTGTTTTGTTACAGAAACTTATCTCCTTTGAAAAATCCAGAAGGTTTTCTATTAATTGACAGAGTAGAAACAAAAACCTTACATACTATCTACAAATACTGCAAATTATTAACTGCCTGAAATTCATGTCACTGGAGACACAGAAATCTATCAGGACTGGACACATACACTGCAATTACTGTAATTAGAAGATAATTTGTGATTTTCATCAGGCACATTGTACTAGCCTCTACCAGGTTTTAAACCCACTATACATCATTCTTAAATGTTTCTAAAATTTCTAGTCATGGTATTTTCCATTTTTAATGGACATATACCACTATTGGAACTTCTTACTTCAGAGCAAGAAACAACCCAATTATCACCAATACTTTCTTTAATACACTAACAAATGCTATGATTTATCTTCCAAATAGTAAACACTTTAAAAAACACTTATATTAATTATTGAATTATTACGATCTCTATAAATGCAGCCACAGGAAAAGGTTGCAGTAATAACTTCATGGATCAGAGGGGGATAAAGCATCAAATAAACTTGCCTCTGGCATTCCTTCTATAGACTTACTTTGCTGTTCTGAGTATGCTCCTGTCTTTCTTCTTCAAAAGATTTCTCCTTTACCATGTTAGCAGGCTTACTGAGAGTAGAATTCATTTGCGGATGCCCCAAAAGACCAAAATCTGACTGGTCTATCCCAGCTAATACAGCAAGTTGTCCAAGTCTGAAAATGATACATACAATCAATTCTTAGCCTTTGAAAGACCTAAACATTCAAAACCAGAAGAAGTAGTAGAATCTGTTTAAAGCTTTGAAGATAGTTTTCTATTATTTTATGAAAAGCCCAAAACATCTTAATCAAGACAAAACCAAGTAGCTAAAGGTATTTTCTTATCTTTGCACAAATTAGCCTGCAGGTTCAAAACTCAAGTGTTATGAGGCTGAAAATTAAGTTCTCCTAGTTAGCATTGCACTCAGAGCAGGATGCTGACAGGCAAATTGCATTTCAGATAGAACAAAGATCAAAACTCCATCATTCAAGCAGAAGATTGGTGCTCCAAACTAGCATAATATCCAACCAATGCCATGACATACTTCACAAATACAGTGATGTGTCACCTGCCAGCTTACAAATTGGCCAAACCAACCACTTGCACGTTTTAAACCTCAATAAGTGAGAAGTTGCAGCTATCAATGGATAGCACAGCATATGATATACAGGATCTTATTGAGAAGAACACTCTTTGTGATTGGGATTCTATAACTTTCAGAGCAGCTCCCTAGTACACAAACAGACATAGGGCCTGTATGATAAAAATTATTCTTCATGTAGTGCAAATGCATTTGTGCCTTCCTCAAAAGCTTGGAATTAATTCTTGAAGTAATGGCAGCTCTACAAACTGATTGTCACAAAATTAGAACACAACCTCAGGGTGAGCTTTGCAGTAAGTTAGAACCATAGAATCATGGAATCATTAAGATTGAAAAAGACCTCTGATATCAAGTCCAGCTGTTAATCTAACACAGACAGGTTCACCACTAAACCATGTCCCCTAAGCACCACATCTAGATGTTTTCTGAACATTTCCAGAGATAGTGCTTCCACCACATCCCTGGGCAGTCTGTTCCAATATCTGACCATCCATTCAGTGAAGAAATTTTTCTTAATATTTAGTCTAAACCTGGAACAACTTAAGGCCATTGTTACATGTTCTGAGTTACATCATTACAATCTGGAAGAGGGAATAAAATCTTTTGTGTTCTCTGAACACGCAGAGTAGGCTAAATATATATTCATATCATCCCTTGTGGATAGGATTGCCATGCCTGGCTACAAAAGCTTTACAAATAAGGTTTAAGCTGAAATTCTTTGACAAACCAGAAGGACAAACCAACCTGTGAGAAACTGTATATATAATGGGAAGACAAACTTTAATCAATACTCTCTAATTCAAACAATAATACATAATCCAGAATTAGAGGCCAGATTCATCCATCTAGATTTCCATACTTCAATTAGTAAATGGAGAGCACAAGGCAACAAACACTTTCTGAAGCCAATTAAACTGCATTTTGAGCCTTTCTTCTCATGGGAAAGCTAAGAGCCAGTGTGATTCAATGAAGACTTGTAAATATGTTTCAATAGAAACTTTCTACTCTTTTGGAATGGTGTTCTTGAAAGCCTTTCCCAAGGACAGATATATGAACAGGGCTTGGATAATGTTTTTCCACTAGGAAAAGACTAAACAATAGGTACATGGCTAATTTATTTTCCTTTGCTCTTTGGAAGTACAGTCCTATAAATCTGAGGGTAGAAGGCAGCATACTTCATTGTGAAGATAATTTTGGAAGACCTCAAAAGAAACAGTGAGATTTAAATAAAGTGACAACTTACCCAGCATCTTTAAGGAGGTCTAAAAAGGCATGAAACTTTTGGAAAGAGTTCTCAATGCTGCCCAGAACACCTTCATCTTCCAAAATCGTGCTCGTTACTGACTGTGCATGAAGAACCTCAGACAGGGAGATATTTAGATTCTTTAACCTTGCATTTTCAATTTCCAGCTATGTGGGGAAAAAATAAAAAAAGAAAAAGAAATTTATTTCGTTTTCAGTTAAAAAATACCCAAAATATCAAATCCCATCTTTGCAAGCCTAGAGAGCAGCATCATGAAGGGAAATACCCAGAGTAACTGATGTAACAGATATAGAGTTTTGCTCATTCAGGGCACAGTTACACTGAGCTCTGTGCAGGTCTGTTTACCCACAGCTGCAGTTCTATGCTACCACAGTGATACTGCTGCAGGCACTCAAAACTGCTGGCTCAGCACTGTCTTCTATATGTACAGAGAGTTACACAGCAATTACAAGCAGACAAAAAATAGCTTTTATATCGTGTTTTGCATATATGACACATTAACGCTAAAGAATTTATTTTACTAGTAAAAAAACTTCAATGAAGGCAAGTGTTCTCCTTATATTCATCCCTCTGTATCAGAGGGAATGCACACTACTGTTACCTCTTCCCTGCAATCAAACGCTACTACGGGCTTTCCTTCTTTCATTTTTTATGAGAGGACAAAAAATTATAGAATGTGTGGTACACTGCAGATGCTAAATGAGCATAAAATATATAATTTTTAAACATTACTGCTACTTGGTTTATCCCTCTCCTAAGAGAAGGTGCTAGGTCCAACCAGTCTAGGATGACTGCAGGGGGTGTTTAGCCTAAAAAGCAGCTAAGTATTCTAACAACAGATACCCAGAAGAGCCCACTGGTGTACATCACGTTACAGAAGGCTGGAGATGGTCACAAAAGAGGTCTACAATGAACCTTGCAGAGTTTAGAGTTCTTTGTGGCTATCTGCTCCCTGTACTGTGGGGTACCACTTGGTGCTCAAATTTCAAAAGGTATCACCACTTTCTGTCTCCTCCAGCTCACATCTAAGAACCAAATCCATTTGTTTACACTATCTTACACTCAACTCTACTAGAAGAAATTCTGCTTATTGATACAAAAGAATATTTTTAGGTCAGCAACAGCAGATAGGAGAAATAAGACTTCACAATTTAACTAAGATAAGTTGTTCAGTTCTGTCAGAACTAAACTGCACTTCACAATGACTGGCATGGAGACAACCATCCAACATGGTTATTGCTGTGGAAACAAAGCTTAAAAATCAAAGGTACAGAATAAGCCAAATTCAACAACAATTGCGACAGAGCTTTTCAACACAAGTCGTGATAAATGAGTTGGGAGAGAAAGAACTATCCATGTGTGCAAACTGCCAACAGACTGAATCACTTTCTCAAGAAAACTAAGTATCAGGATGCCCCAGATCATAAAACAGCAAATGAATAAAAGCCATTGAAAGAGTAGCTTGATCTGGAGTTCAAGGCTCTGGAACAGGATCAGGAGAACAAACACACGTTACTAAACACAGATTTCATCATTGGCCTTCTACTAGTAAATGATCCATGTGACTTTGAGCTGAAACTCTGGAAGCCACCACATTAGTGGTCATAGAAAATTACTCCTAATTAAGCAACTGGATACTTTGATCAGTGCCTCCTTAAAACCAAAGATCATTAACAGTTAAGTGTCTTACCTCTACCGCCCGTGCCTCAGCCTTCTCTCTAGCTCTTTGTTCTTCCTTTAGTTTTTTCACACATTCTTCCAGCTCCAACTATCAAAACACAGATAAATTATCATGAAATTTATCTTAAAATGTCATATTTACAAGCAATACACAAAACCTCAACACATCCAACTAACAAGTAGAACGTGGCATTCCAAACAAGATATCTTCCACAAAAATACATGACAAATGTCTATTAGTACATAATTCAGGGATGCAAATAATTAAGACAGAAAAGTAGAAATAAGTGTGATTTGCTTAACAGATTTGTAATACTGCAACAGATAACATGACATTGCAGCACAAGTCTCTTGGGAGTATGACTACTACTATCAGGAATGTGTGTTCTTTTCTACTTTGTCTTCTTCCCCTTCACTTTTTCAAACATTCTTTTTAACTAAATAGCTCTTGTCATCAAAAGCTTGAATTAGGCTCCAATAAGAAATCCATAGTAGCCATATCTAGATTTTCACACTGTATGATTTATCCAGGATTTTATTCCTTCTTACAGCAGTAGAAATAGAAAATTTTGAACTGTAAGAACTGTACTCTTTCCAACTGGTTTCACTTATTTCTTCAGTAGAAAAAGTAAGATTTTCACAGTCCCAAGTTTAGTGTTGAATTAACAAGAACAAAACTGAATATCTAATAAACATATTCTAGTCTTATCCATGAGATGCCTACACTTAACTATTAGTTCTAAGTGGTGAATCTCAGTCTCAGTAACAGTAGTCAGGATTTGATAAACAAAACCACATTATCATGTATCCCAGCCAGGCATTATCATCTTTAATTACAGCATTTGAGGTGGAAGAACAAACAGGAACTTTTGTTCTTGCACACCTTAACACAGTCTTCTGGTTTGAAAGGTGAAAACAGTGAACAAAACTTCTTCATTTCTCTATACATGTTGAATATGGGCACCTACATGTAAGAGGATACTGCTTTTTGTAAACACCTTATCAACCAGTTCTAAGAGAAGCAAAGAATCAAGTACTGAAATCCTTAGTTTACTATCAAAAATTTTTTCAAGAGCATACTATTGCACTTCACATAAGCAGTCATCTGAGAAGGCTGCTGTCTGAGAAGACTATGCAGCAGAATGCATAGTAAAAATAATCCTTCTGCAAATGGAAAATGATCCTCACAGGCCTTATAAGATGCAAGGGACTTCTGCATCTGATTCAAAGATGCAGTAATCTAGATATAGGCCTCCCAGTGATAACTACTCGAGGTGATGATTATGGATCTCTCATTGCTGCCCAGAGAAGCCCAGTCCTATGATGCCTAGACTAGCATCAACCAAGCTAACCCTGGAACTAGAAAGCTAGTCATAAGTCTGTCATTGAAAGACATGAGCATCCTCTGCAAAAGTCGGGAAGTATAAGAAAACCACATTTCAAAAGCAGTATTTGGGAAAAGATTTAACAGTATCTAACCTCCAGGCAGAGGGCTGGGGGCAAAACTCCAAGAAGAGCCATTCACAAATACCACAATCTTACTGCAATCAACGTTAGAACATGTGGAAGTGATGGGAGCAATAAAACCTCTTACAGACACAGAAGCACAGCACAGAAAGTAGTGACCATAATGTTCTGCATTCACAACTTGACACATAACTTGGAATCCCATAACCTAGTTTTGAAGATCGCAGACCTGAAGAATGCTTATATTCCGTTTATAGTATGCGCACATATGTACATATATATATGTATGTATTTTAAAGTTTCTAGAATGTAGGAGGGTTTTGGCAAGGAATTCTAGAAAACTTATTTCTGTAGTATTTTTGTTGTAGACAGATTTTAGATAATTTCAAAGGTGACAGCAGTGACCTATTCCTTGAAATTGCTGGTTTGTACTGTCCAGGGGCAATGGCTTAGAAAGTAGCTAAATTATCATGATTCTTTAAACAGAAATGAGGACGTTCTGTAGTTTTGTTTAAACTTGATTTATCACACTAGAGACATACACCATATTTGATCACAGATTATGCTGAGTTGGAAGAGACCCACAGGGATCATCGAGTCCAACCTTTAGCACTGCACAGGACCATCCCCAAGAGACACATCATGTGCCTAAGAATATCACCCAAACGCTTCTTGAACTCTGGCAGGCTTGGTGCTGTGACCACTGCCCAATGTGACCAGTGCCCAACCACCTCTGGGTGAAGAACCTTTTTATAAAATCCAACCTAAACCTCCCCTGACACAATTTCAGGCCATTCCCTCAGGTGCTGTCACTGGTCACCACAGAGAAAAGATCAGTGCCTGCCACTCCTCTTCCCCTCACAAGGAAGTTATAACTACAGTGAGGTCTTCTCTCAGTCTCCTCTTCTCCAGACTGACCTCAGGTGCTCCTCATATGGCTTCCCCTCAAGGCCCTTCACTGCCTTCACTTCACGCCTTTTGGACAGCCTCTAAGAGCTTAATATGTTTCCTGTATTGCAGTCCCCAAAACTGCCCACAATATTCAAGGTGAGGACGCCCCAGCGCAGAGCAGAGCAGGGACAATCCCCTCCCTTGACTGGCTGGTGATGCTTTGCCTGATGTCCCCCAGGACAGGGTTGGCCCTCCTGGCTGCCAGGGCACTGCTGACTCAGATTCAACTTGCCATCCACCAGGACCCCAGGGCCCTTTCCATGGCACTGCTTTCCAGCATCTCATTCCCCAGTCTGTGCAAACATCCAGGTGCAGAATCCAGCATTTCCCCTTGTTGAACTTCACATGGTTGGTGACTGCCCAGTCCTCTGATCTGTCGAGGTCTC
>JAWMRD010000085.1:38715507-38734407 GCA_035584875.1 Syndactyla subalaris
TGATCTGTCGAGGTCTCCCTGCAGGGCCTCCCTGCCTTCCAGGGAGTCAACAGCTCCTCCCAGTTTTGTGTCATCTGTAGACTTGCTCAGTATCCCTTCCAGTCCTGCGTCCAAGTCATTTATGAAGATGTTGAAGAGAACAGGGCACAAGAGGAAGCCCTGTGGAACCCCACTAGGGAAAGGTCACCAGTCTGATGTTACCCCATTCACTATTGCCTGCTGTGCTTGACCTGTGAGCTAATTGCTTACCCACCACATGATGTGTTTATCCAGTTTTGTGCTCGACATTTTGTTCAGAAGGATTCTGTAAGAGATGGTATTGAAAGCTTTACTGAAATCCAAAAAAAATCCCAACAACTGGCTTCCCTTGATCAACCAGGTAGGTTACCGTGTCATATTGGAAATCAGGTTGAATAAGCAGGACTTTCCTCTCACGAAGCCATGACAGCTGTGATTAATGACTGCATTGTCCTTCAGGTATTTTTTAACACTTTCCAGAATAATCTTCTCCATAATTTTACCAGGCACTGAAGTGAGACTGACAGGCCTGTAGTTTCTGGGGTGCTCCTTCTTGCCCTTCTTGAAAACCAGGACAACATTTTCTAGGTGGGACCTCTCTGGATTCCCAAGACCACTAAAAAATTCATTGAGAGAGGTTTTACAATGACATCAGCCAAGTCTTTGAGAGTTCTGGGATGAATCCCATCAGGCCTCATAGATTTGCAGGGATCCAGCTGGAGCAGCAGATCTTGCACAATTTCAGGTTTGACTGGGAGTTGGTTTTTTTCACAGTAATGATCCTCCAGCTCAGGGCACTTAGACCCTTTTGGTCTGTCATCCATGTTGAAGTCATGGTAGCCAGGTGAAGTCCCAAGTTACTGGAAAAAGGGAAACATTGTACCCATCTTCAAGAAGGTAGAAATGAGGACCCTGAGAACTATCAATCTATCAGCCTCCCCTCTGTATGTGGGGATGTCATGGAACAGATTCTCCTAGAAGATATACTAAGGCACATGGAGGACAGGGAGGTGATTTGAGACAGCCAGCATGGTTTTACCAAAGGCAGGTCCTGCCTGAGCAACCTGGTGGCTTCCTATGGTGGAGTGACTACATCTGTGAACAAAGAAAGGGCTACACGTCACTTAACTGGACTGCTGCAAAGCCTTTGACATGGTCCATCCATCTCACTACATCGAAGAGAGATGGATTTCATGAGTGGACTGTTAGATGGATAAGAAAGTGGTTGGATGGTCCCATCCGGAGAGGGTAGTGGTCAACATCTCTTTCAAGGGATAGAGATGTCAATGGTTCATATCAAGAGATATGCTTTTTATTGGCTGGTTAAATGTATGGATTACAACAGACTCAATCATGTAGAATAAAATACATATATATATAAAAATATATACTTTCAAATAGAATTTGAAAGGAAGAATATTGTCTATTGTGATTCCAGATTTATAATATTAATGCATAAGATGGTATTTCAAGGGGATCTTAATGCCTGAAGAACATAGAATTTTTCAGATAAAACATCTCCCAGGCACTGTCAGTAACCAAGATACCCAGGGAGCTACTGTAGTTGTCACTGCTGCTGAACAGCCAGGTATCCCCTCTGAATGCCTGTGCACCATGACCTGAAGAAGAAAAAAGCAAAGGCAACTAGCAGCACAGGCAAAAAAAGTTCTGATATGACTTTCGTTGACAGACCTGTGCTTTCCTACACAAGGTAAGATTGGACTAAGTCAATGAAATTTAATTAATTCATCTACTATTTAGCACATAGGTACAATAATACTTGGATTTCTCCTGTTCAGCTTTCCATCATCACCAGTTTAATCACTTCTGGCATTTTACTCAATACATATTTGGTATGGTTTAGAAATGGTATTCCCTAATTTAGTGTTCCCACCAAAGCACTCCAAACCACATGCCACTCTCTCACTCACTCACTCACTCACTCACTCACTCACTCACTCACTCACTCACTCACCCCTTTTGTCTCCCTTCGGTGGGGTGGAGAGGAGAACTGGAGACACAAAGGATAAAGACCACAAGTTGAGAAAAGAACAATTTACTGGAAGCAGAAAATGAAATAAGAAAATGAATTGTAACAGCATCAATATTAATAACAAGTGTACAAGAGAAGAACAATTCAAATGCAATTGCTCCCCACATGGAAACCACCTGAGAATACTCCACTGCCGCCACACTACCTGACCTGTAGGAGACTCCTTCCTCCTGTCCCCAGAAAGTGATGTGAGGTGGTAAAGAATAACCTCTGGGTCCTAGCCATATGCCCTCCTGACTACTGCAAAAATTAACCCTGTCTTGGCCAGAACCAGGAGAATATTGAATTCTTATTTTCTGCTAATAACAATTGCCCATGCAATATCAAAAGAAGCTTGATGTTTTTTGTATACTTTCAAGATTTTCCATCATGGTTATCTGTAGGCCACTTTAGACTACTAGATACAAGTTCCTTTCAAAAAGAGTGAACTAAAAGATAACAAATTAACTTGTCTGCTAATTTGTTCTTGCAGAGCATCTACTTCACTGTGTGACTGTTTCAGTCACCCATTCTCTCAGCTTTCCCTAACTCCACTTCGTACTTCCTGCAACAGAGAAAACAAAACTGGACATGATACCACAAACCACAGGCTCACTGGTATTTAGACCTAGGCAGATGCCTCTGACCTGTTTTCAGCACCCTTTTGGTTATTGCCAACATCCTGTTGTATTTTTAGCTGCTAATGCACACTTGGCTGATGATTTCAAAAGGATATCAGTGATGACTCCTAGAACTCCCTCTTGAGCTGCAAATTTGAGTTAAGCATTATAAAAGCATGTAATTGTGTCATAGAGCATTTCTCATTCTGAGCCGAATCATGGGTTTGGCACTGAATTTTCCTATGCTTCCTCAGTCAAAAATAATAAACTCCCATGAACACTGTTTAATGCAAGAAAGACCTCTTCTGTCACAGTCTTTATCGTTGGCCTACACTTCATGGAAAGCCGTTTGTGTGAGTTCAGCAGCAGTGGTTCAGCACAAGGAAAAAAGACAAAATGACAGCAGAAAAGCTTTTTAATACAGTATGAGCTTGCTTCATATAATAACTACTTTTCTGTTTATTACCTCTCTTCTAGGGAAGATGTATCTTCTTTTTATTTACCTGGAATCTTTGATATTATGCCAGATGCTTCTCAAGTGGTCATACAACATCCATCTGAGTTAACTATTTAAAAGGGCATGAAATAGCACCACGTTGGATTCACTTGACTAGATGAGGCAGTTGAGATGAAGTAAAAAAATTATAACAAAATTTTAATATTATTGTTCAAGAGCCTCGGAGGAGTGAAGTTTTTCAGAAGCAACAGCTGGCATTATTCTATACAATCCAAATTAAAAACGGAATAAAAATTAGATAAGGAGGCTTCATCTGTTACAGTAAGAAAACTCACATGACTCACTAAAGATTCTGCAATACTGCATGAAATTTCTCAAGATGACAGCCATATAGGAAATTAAAAGACTGGTAATTTAGCAATTAACTGAAATTTACATATAGTCAATAACATTATAAAACACCAGAAGAAACATCCCATTTTCCCCCCAAAAATAGTGTTTTTCAGAATTATAGGCAAGGACAAACATTTTCACAACAGTGACATATAAAATCACAGAAACACCTGCCCAACTCAGAAAAAGAAGTAGTCTGGCAGCCAGCCAGTCTTAGGCTTATTGTTTGAAAAATGTTAAAGGACAAAATCCAGCATCACAGTCAGTGTACTTGGAGGTAGGAGGGGACATGGAATGAAGGAGTGGGAGTATAGAAATACGAGACTAGGAGTATAGAACTATAGGAGTAGGAGTATAGAATAAAATGTCCTTATTTTAGGCTGGTATTTATTTGATGATACCTAAGAATTGCCTATACAGGTATTTTTGGTCAATAAGTAAATCTTTTCCCCCTGAATTTCACTGCCAGTAATGTCTCAATCTGGAAGTAGATTTTTCTTTTCTCACACATTTTCCCACTGTTCTCCTCAACACCATTTCATGCCCTTTTCTCCTGCTTTCAGCTCCAACACTCAATTTCAATTTTCTCTAGAGAAGTCATAAATAAATTTTTGTACTGGTAGAGAAAAATATTGAACAGAAATCCAATTCGGTGCAATCCCAAGCACAAATTTAGGCTGGGCAGAGAATGGACCAAGACTAGCCCTGAGGAGAAGTACTTGGGCGTGCTGATGGATGAGAAGCTGGACATAACACTGTAATATGTGCTTGCAGCCCAGACCAACCAACCATGTCTATGCCTTCCAAATCAAATCATTCTGATTCTGTAATGCTGGGGATGGTATTTCTGTGTGTTCTCCAACATGTGTTAACTGCTGAACATAAAATCACCCTATGAAAAACACTGTAGTATTTTTTTATTTTACACATGTAAAATACGTAAATATTTTATTTTATGTAACTTTATTAGTAGATAACTTTGCTTACATTATTGAGCACCAAATTATAGTCTGCAAATTCAGATCTTCAGCTCCCAAGGAACACTACAGATACAAGCCATGCTGACACTGTTTCTGATGCAGTTCGAAGGTGTAATGATATGGTGATGCCAGAATTTTTAGCCATTATTTGAATTATTTAGTTGTTGCATATAGTGCCTGCTCACTTTCATTACCACCTGAAAGGTCTAACAAAGGCCTAAGTTTTGCTGTGGCAGGTGGCCTAGTGTACTAATGTTTTATGTGGTGGGTTGATCTTGGCTGGCTACCAGACAGCTATGCAACCCCATTCCTCTTTCACGACTCCACAGGACAAGCTACAACAAAATAAGATGGAAATATCCATAGGCTGAGATAAAGACAGAGTGACAGCTTACTAAGTATTATCAGAGATAAAACAGATTTGGGGAAGATGAATTTTCTGCCAGTTAAAAAGATTTTGATGGGAAGAATCAAAGACACTTACCTACCCATTCCCTCTACTTCCCAGCCTCAACTTCACTTCCTTCATTCCCAGCTCCCTTACCTCCTCCCTCCCCAAGTTGCACAGGCACTACCAGTGCCCGTATGATTACTGGAATAACGTAAGGCCTACATGATTGTTAATCTTGAAAGGTTTTCAAGTTTCTGAAAACTAAACACAAATTCAAAAATATTCTTTTTTATTAGCCATTGTCCTTGGTCCAGAAAGGGTTAATTTTTTGCAGTAGCAAGGAAGGGGCATGGCTAAGACACTGAGGTTATTTATGTCACCTCATGTCATTGATGGGACAGGGAGAAGTGACTCTCTTTCAGCAAGATGGGGTTCCATCTGATAGAGAACATGAGGCAGGGGGACCTGTCCAGTATTGTTTATTGTCATGGCGTCTGTAGTGAGCATTTTGCATGTGAATCACTCTGTCTTTTTTACGCTGTTTTAATTAATATTGTCGTTGTTCCTGTTCATTTTCTTATCTCATTGCTGTTTCCAGTAAATTGATCTTATCTTAACCCGTGATCTTTGTCTTTTGCATCTCAAATTGGAAGTGGGGGAGAAGTGATGTGTGTTTTGGGGTTTTCAGTGGGAGTACTAAATTGTGGAATATCATCCTTAAACCTCAACTGCCATATATCTTTAAAAATAAGATCTTAAGGATATAAGTTATTATCTGGATATCAGAGGCAAATGGATTTCTGCTGGAAAAGAGCAATTGGTAATGAAAGTGTAATTATTTCTGAAAAGAAAAGGCTAATTGAGAAAGTAGCTACAGCCTTCTGTATTTTTAGCCAGGTCAGAAGAGAAAAGCAAACCCAGAAATACAGCTTGCAAAACATGTATAAAGTAAACAGCAGTACCAGCCTGATTTTTTTTTTTTTTATAATGATGTCATCACAGTTGTAAGAGATCATACTGCTAATGACTCAGTGCTTATTCCAAAGAATACAATATGAAAATATCCTGTACTGAGTACTAAATAGAAGCTAGATGTTTCTCAAGTGGTGGTTTTCTTTATAAAACCAAACAAAAAAAAATTAAAAAAAAAAAAAAGAAAAAGAGAAAGCAAAGCTAGAGCTGTGAAGAGGTCTGTAGAGATGTGCAATGATGCAATCCTGAGAAGAGTGGGAACAAGCAGTAAGGCAGAAACTAAGCAAAGCACCTGAAAAGTGGTTCCATCATTTTTCAGTCTGTCCTTATTGCTAGATTTTCTTTCTAACTTTAGGTTTTACTAATCAAACTAGTTGACAGACTAGCATTTAATTTTGTGGAAAATCAACAGCTTTAAGACAGATGATGATGCTTATTTGTCAAGGAGGTAATAACTTCAACTATTTTTTTTTTCTTCATGTCTGGTAATAAGAGATTTTTTTTTTGGACTCAAATTGATGAAAGTTATTATTCATGTTGATGCTGCTACTGTGATTTACTATACCAAAAAAATGCCTTTCTGTTCTATCAAAAAAGGAGTGTGAGCATTAATGAAATCAATGTGCTCAACTGTGTTCATACATTTTCTTCAACAGGAGAAGGCTGCTAAATTGGGGATTTAGACAATTTTGGCTAATATTGGACAGTTAATTCTATTGATCCAAGTAACTGTCTAGGTTCAAAGAAAACAAATGCAAATTAAAAGTTATGATAAAGTACTTTACATATGGATTCAAAAAAAGGTACTAGACGGGACCTGCAGCAGAGAGTCCTGATGAACTCCTGTGTCCCTTATGTAGTGAACAAAAAGCCCATGAACAAACACATTTAGGCTGGAACAGCAAAAGGAGCCCTCCAACCATTCAAGAAGCCAGACACTCAAATCTGCTTCCAGCAGTGGAAACAAACATAATTTCTTATGAATTAGAGCTCCACATATTTATGAAGGGAGTTACACCAAATTTCCAACAGCAATAGGAGGCTACACTGTGATGCAGTGAGACACGATCCTATGAAATAACCCCAATCTGCATTGTGTGACAAATGTACTGCTCCTGTTTGAGCTGACCGAACTTTGGTCCAGGCAGATTCTCAGCAAGTAGGCCTAACCAAAGTTAATCCTTTTGTGTAAGGCAATCAGTGAAAACTGGCACCAAACATCCCCAGAAACGGTTTGGCTGGGGTCTGGGCTCATAAGCAGACAAAACTGCACAAACGTAGCAGAAAATCTGCAGAGAATCAGCCAATTGACACTATAAATATATGCAACCATTAGGGCCTGTTGAGCTCTCCCTCTGCAACAGCATCTGGCTGTGCAGTGGCCATCCCTGCTTGAGCAGGGATGCCTCTGAAAGGTTACTTCTTGAGGCTGGGAGACTCCTTACCTGACACCAGAGACAATGAGTCAGCAAAGTGACATTTTTTGCATGTGTGTAACATTTCAGATATATACAGTATTTTTCTGCAATAATCTTTCTCTTTCTCTATGTAGTAAATAGGAGAGTATTGACTGCCAATCCAACTGTAATTATCCAATATTTTATAATTTACTGACCATAGTTCTTTATACTTAGAATTATCCTAAGGAAGAAAAGGTATTTTCAGATGAAGCTTGACTGTCTGCTTCTTCAGCTATCCCACTGACATTTTCTATATGTAGACTCTTCCCGGCCCCCGCCCCCCTCACACCCCCAGTATAGCTACCTTTAAAATCAGAAGTCAGGTATTGCAAATCTCCAATATCAAGATAAGGCCTTTTCTGTTGGCCTTTTTCTTTGCCAGCCTGTACTTATTTAGCAAAACACTTAAAAAGATAGTTTCACTTCTGTTCATGTATATAGCTCAGTTTGTGTCAACTGGAGTCTACAGCCAAATTCCTTGCAATAATCACACCATAGTTGATACTTATTTTTATAAAGATACACAAAAAGAATACCGAGTAAGATTAAGAACAGCAGCCTGTTTCTGCATCATATGCAATCTTTTAAAAAAAAATTAATTCAGCAAACAGATTTACACTTAATATTTAAAATCAACTTTCTATTGCTATTGTTTATTGCTACCTAAAGAGTAGTCAAGATTGCTAAACAGATGCTGATTAGACTTTGCTCTTACAGGAAGAAGAAACACATTGACTTTAAGGCCTGCATTAAGGTAGTTTATCAATGAACATGTTATGAACATTTCTTAAAGTCTGAAATATTAAACTGTTCATGCTCATAGAGGTAACAGACTACAAGTAAAACTATGTTTTTACTGCAAAGGTAAACCTTGATTTCAAATGTTGTCTCATGAACTAAAACCTTTACAAATCTCTGTGAGGCTTTAATCAGGAAATAATTCAGCACACTTGACTGCCTTTGTAATTTTGCTGAATTTTGACTCTAAGTATCACAATGAGTAATCAAAGCTCATAAAATCTCATCTGATGGCATATGGCCAGAAAAGTCTATGTGTAAAGGCAAACTAATCTCTATGTGATAAGACTCAGATTAAGTTTCTAGAAGTATTCCTACAGAATAGTCATTGTGGAGAGTATTACAGAGAATGTGTCTACTGGGTGTGGTCCTTCAAAGAGAGAGCTTGTTAGAGATTGTGAGGGTGAGTAGTGCTAAAACATAATCCGAAAGTGGACACCCAGAAGCAAAACAGAGCCCAAATACGGACTGAGGAAACAATGTCCTAAATCAAACGAGTCATATTTGCTTAGTAATAAAGGAGCTGTTAACTTCAGGTAACCTTTTACTAACAGCATCTAACTGCTAAATGAGTTGCTCTGTGCTTATGTGTAGCACGGCTGATGTTTTCTCCAAACATAGGTTCACTTCTTAGAATTGAACATACTCTCTTGTATATATTATGTATCCCTAGAATTAAAAGAAAACATTTTTTAAAATGGTAAGTTAGAACTATGTGTTTATCCTTCAAAGAGATATTTCTGTTCAAAATAATAAAGCCCACAAGTTTTGAGGTTAATTATACAAGCATAGTATAATGAACAGTGGTGGTCACTGCTTGTCTCAGTTAGCATGTTGCTTCTGCTTGGAGAGAGACCGTTGACCACAACTGTTGTAAGCTGACTACATACTGTATTTGCACTACAGTGCAGAGAGGGTGAGACCTGCAGAAGGTATTTTACCATCAAAATTCATTCTGAACTTATTCTCTTGTCTCTTTGCATGTTTTCACTGACCTGCAGAGTGCCCTCTCTGTCACCTGTTAAGGGGTCTACGTCTGTAAAGAGAAGGCTTTGCTATGTCAAAGAGAAGGAAATGCACCTGTTGAAACAACTTCTATTGATGAAATACCTGTATTAGCACATAGGACTTCGCTTTTTTTTTTTTTTTTTAATGAGTCCTATCAATTAGGACTGGAATCCAGTGTTCTAGAGACTAAATAAAATTACAGAAAAAAGGAAGTGCACCCCTAAACAGTTCACTGCTGTCTGTCCACATGTGTAAGAAGACGCTATGTTGGGAATCTTGCAGAAGACATTAATCTTGAGAAGCTGGTGAACATGTACAAGCAGTGTTTGCTCTATTGGAACTTGCACTTGCAAAACCTGTACATTACTAATATAATCTGTAAATTATAATATATATTTGGGAAAGGTAAACTGTATGTGGATCAAGGGGTAAAATGTATCTGCCCTGGCTGGGAGACCCTGTACACTGCAACTAACAGGTGCTGTGCAGCCAGAGTGGCCTTCAGGCTGTGCTATGCCATGCCACATGCCTCCCTCAGCTTTGGGACGGACTCAGCTCACCTTGGTGCTGGAAAAGCCTGCAGGCAGCTCCTGCTTGGCACTGCCATAACGCCTTCTCTGTGGCCTTGCCCTTAAACAGAATTGTTTTCTTTTAAGGAAGTTATGCGTGACCAGAAATCACTGCAAGGGTGAGTTTCTCTCACAGAACGGGATTTGCTCTGTGCAGCATGCCAAGGGAAAATCCCTTAGTGCTCTGACCACTGCTGCATGAATATGGGGCACCCAGCACATCAGGAGATGTAAAATATTACTATCTATGTTCCTTTACTTAGTCAGTCTTTCTGAAGCAGTTGTCTTATTAAGCCATTTGTTGCTGGGCCTTTCTTACTGAAATCTGTAAAGACCCCTGCACCAGCTCACTTTCACCCCACACCTCAGTGCAGAACAGAAGGTGTTTGGCATTATGAGAAAAAAAAAATAGGTGCTATTTTGGAAATCAAAATGGTAAAAAGAATTTAAATAGACAAATTTTGAACTCCACAGAGAAACTGAACAATAAGTACCTATATATATGACATTATCAAGAATTTTAATTTTTTTTTTATTTTAAGACAACATTACCACTTAAAGGTCACCTACAAAGAGTCTAGCAGAGATTCTTCATGAGAATGTATATAACAATGAGGTAACCAGTGCATTAGTATTTTGCAGCTGTTACAGTAATGACAGCACAAAGCTACATATAAAGCTCAGTCGATGTGCAAAGACAGGTGTGCTTTTTTTTTCTGGAGAAAATATTTAACAAAGAACATAATAATAAACAGACAAAAATGCTTTGATCATGAGCACTGTTGATGATCTTGAACTCAGAAATCATGTTATAAACAAATTTGGCCATTATGAGATTAAACAGTTAGATCAGTGAAAAGTATTCATAATGTGAATGAGTATAGGGACCAGACTTTTAATTCTTAAAAGTACCCTTTGTTACTTGCCATGACAAGAATGTAAAAACCTCAAAAAGTAGATTTGCAAATATTAATTATCAGAAATTGCAGTATGTGGGAATTCCCAAATCACTTGTCTGAAAACACAGTAGCTTATTAAAAGCTACTTGAGACAGTAAATTACATTCGTCCCTTGTATGAATGCACTAATATTTAAAAAATTCTACAATCTATCAATATCATGTAAATGGAACAAGATTAACTGTATGCATACACAAACAATAAATCATATAATTGCACAGAGAATTTGGAAAACTCTTACATGCTCATGCACATTATGCTATAAGTGCCAAAAAACTCGAGAATTTTAAAAACTTAAAAAACAACTTAAACACTAGTTCCACTGTTAATAGCACATTACCAGAAACTGCAAAGGGAACTTATTTATTGTTAATTTTTTCTTTTACCTGACTTACATTTTAGTCATCAGAAAAAAACCTCAAGTTTTCCATCTTAAATCTACATTTTCCATCTTTCTTTTATGCCGTGGAATATACAGTAGGGGGAGCTAAATGCGTTTTTTCCTGGTAAATCTCACAGACTCATGACTAGTTTCTCAGCATAAGCAGGTATTAATGGCAAAAGTTTTCCCTCATAAATACAAGAGGTTTGAATATGCAACATAATTCAAAATACAGCTACAGTTCTTAGTATCTAACCTAAAATTTAACGCCTGATTCTTCTGAAAGTTTCCCAGTCTCTTCAAAGTTTAAGATCCATTAAACATTTATTATTTTGAAGTAAAAAATTAACTTCTTGCAATCTCTTTAAACATAGACATCAAAACAAAAACTAAATGTCATAGTTATTTTTGTTTAGATTCTATGTAAAGTGATGCAAAGGCACAATTCAAAATACAACCTGATTAGGGAGCAGTCTGATAGAAATACAGCACCCTGACAAGCCTGCTTCACTATTATACCCATATCTGAGTAATACATGACTTTTATCCATATTTGTATTTAAATTATCTTAGCACTCTATACAATTGTCTCTATGTGTCCAAAGCAGCATTTTGTAAGTGTTGAAAAGTCTCTTTTCTTTGTCTCTTAGAACAAATAAAACCAGTCATATCATCCTTTTCCCTACTGACGAATTTTTATCATTCCCTCAAATATTGTTATAGATTCATGAATCTTCCTCAAGACTATAATGCAGAGCACTACCTAAATTCAATGTTAGCTGCATGCAAATTTGACTAATATACAGCACTGTACTACTAGTATTAGCTCTGCATCTTGACCATGAGAATTTTTTTTCATTTCTGCCTAAATTCAAGTTCATAAAACATCCCATACTGGCTCAGGAAACATACTATCTAGCTCTTCTGTTGTATACTGAGGTTATACTTATAACTAAAGTTATATAATTAAAGCTGTAAGTACAATCAGAAACTGAGTATTACAATACAATCCACATTTTTACTTCCATATGTAATCCAGAGCCTTAATTCCCTCTGAAGAATCAAATGGAACTCAATTATTTTGCTATCTTCTAACTCAGTTTTCTCCATTGTTTGAGATACTATTGCAGGAATACTACTTTTGTCAAGTGTTTGTGATTGTTTTACGTAAGACTTAAAGAGGACTGTTTTTTCTTAGTACCACAACCTTTTTTTAATAGATTTTCACAGAGAGAAAGAAAGATATTTCCTCTATTACCGTACTGCCACTTAAAGGAAAACATCGATCACCTGTTGTCTTGAGATATGTTTCTGCATTCACTGTAAAACCATATATTCTGGAAACAGTCTCCTGATGGACTTCTGTTACCATTTTATAAAATTATATATATCAATAAAAATAATTTAATTGCTCATCTGAAAATGCAATTGACTAGGTCATAACTTTTATCCTTATGTCACTTATCACTGAGACATTTGCTTTTCATTAAGAGGTTTGGTAGTAATATGCAAAAGATATTGATGCTCCTATTGATACAAGATATAAAGCATGCACAAAGTACACAATTCATTACTAAAGATTCCAAATTCTTGCAGCAAATTTGTGTTTGAATTGCCTATTGAAAAGGCAATTTTAGGAAGTCCTATTAGATGAAAGTGGTATTTATTTTCTGTTCATATGCACTGGAAAAATAATTTTTCACTTTACATACTAAAATTTGGTGTGAGGTTGTAAGAAGTATTGAAGCATGCTTTGATTTTGGATTAGTCTTCCATTACAAAATTATGGCTAATGAGATAGTTATCCATGGTCCTTCTAGTGAGGTACTTTGGATTGCAAGAAAATAACCTCAGCTGATGCACTCTTTGAATGATGGAAGGAATTATAAATAATATTTTACAATGAAATACTAAAATAACTACCCCTGTCTACTGTGTAATTCTTGTCTCCCTGTCTTCTGACACAGTGAAAACTAAGGTGGGAATGAAGGCCTACTAGTTTATTCTTTCTAATGGTTAGACTGTTTCTGAGGATGTATGATGAAATAGTCACTGAACAAACTGGAGAAGTCACACCATTACAATGTGTATATTAAACATCTTAAAGGAAGCTCAGGGTCTGATACCACTGCATATGATGATGAAAACCAGCGTAATTCCATTGAAAATGATGGAGTTACTATGCTATGAAACTTTAATGAAATCAGAATTAGGAAGCATATATCCAAGAGCAGACTGTAGGAGAAGAGTAAAAGTTAGAACAGAAAAAGAACGCTTTAAGTCTTAGATAAATAATAAAATCATCTAATGCTGTTAACAGTTATAAGCCAGCAAAACATAAGAGGTCCTACTGAGCGTAAGTGAACTAGACATTATATAAAGTTTCTATAGTATACTAAATATGTGTGATTATATATATATGAATAACTTACTTTGGAGTTACACAAAAATAAAATCCCTATAAAGCATAAAAGCTGCCTTGTAAAACAATTCAAGAAGCTGAAAGGAAAAGGTCCTTGAATGTGATGAATGTAACAAATACAAATAAAAGGTATCTTGACAGAAACAGAAGTATTCCTATCATGACAAAATATGGATTTATAACTTAGGTCACGGAGGTGGAAGACTACTATCCCTACATACTAGTTTCTGGGTGGAACACTTAATCATCACAGGCTTTGCTGAAACTTTTGGGAGGAGATATTAATTTCTATAATTGCCAAATAATAAAAATACAAATAAGATAGTCTGGATCCATAATTGGCATCCAGTTCATAATAAAAAAGTAGATAAACAACAGGACTAAAGTCATCAGAGAGACAGCAAGTGCCAATACTGAACGCTTAAGTATCTCTTTTCAATGAGCTGCCCTATTACTGTGCTATCAGCTCCTACTCTCCCAATCTATTAATGAAATTTATGTCACGTGGATAGGTCAATTGTGTCTTTGGTGCTTTTTTCAGGGTTGGTATTTATGATCCAGTTCCACCAGACCTGTGCAGAACAATAGGGAAAAAATTGGCCGATGCAGGTGATCTGGCAGCTCATTGCCACAGAAACAGTGATCCGGATCACACTGTACCTACTGAACATTTCCCTTGAGAAGTCTTGAAGGTCCTTTGGGGAAGCCAATGTAAATCCTTAAACAAACGCAGGAAAAGGAACAATTAAAAAAAAAAAAAAAACAAAAAAACAAAAAAAAACCCCAACAAAAATCAAAACCAAACGCCCAAACCAACAGCGAAGACCACCAAAACAGACCCACTACAATACACCAGGATCAGTTCCGTGCATGGTTAGGGAGCTCAGTCACTGCTGGCTGCGATGCTGCTGTGCCGGCGCGGGCGCGGCGGCCGTGCGCTCCAGCGGGGAGCGCTGAGCGGGGAGGGATGCGGCGGGAGCGCCGCAGGTGCGCGCCGGGCAGCGCGCTGTGCCGCCCGCGGCGGGGCAGGGTGGGCACCGCGGGGACGCTTCTCCGCACAACACCCCTCCTCTGGCGCTGGTGGGAAGTAATACCGAGAGAGGCCTCTGAAAAACAAAAGCGTACCGAAAAATACTTGAGCTTTTTCAGAAATAGGTCATCCATAAGAACCTTGCCACGCAAATAGGTAGGAGCAAACAAGTGTCTAAAATGTTACATAAATCAGGTAAAAAAATAGGGGGATTTAACCCTTTCCTTGACATCAGCCTGTACCTTAGCACCTTGGCAGACAGCTTTTACTTTGAAATAAGTAACACTGAGAAACCTTCAGAAGATGATTTGTCAAAACAGCACACACTGAAACAAACTGATGATATCAATTGAAGGATTGCAAATACTGGATGTTACTCATTTAACAGTAGAGAAACAACAGATATATTTTATTTAGGTTGGTTTGGGTTTTGGGTGGGTTTTTGGGTTGGGGGGGCAGGGGTTTCCTCCCTAAAAAAAAAAAAAAAAAACCTCAAACAAAAAGAACAAACTAAAACCTGACTAAGATGGCAGACTGGAAGGATAATTTGGTCACCTTAGACATATTGATGGCCTCTAAATTTACTGTAAGTGTTCACAAACAAGACTGAGATGTATTTGTGTGTGTAGCATTGTGAAAACATCTTAACACACAATGGCAACCAAAAAGCACTTGCAAGATACCCCATTGCTTAAGAGGGGATGCTGACTAAGTATGAGAATCCTGTGATGTTGCTATACGTAGTCTTCTGTTTTACTGTCATGTGACAGTGTTCAGATACCATGTGGAATCTGTCAAAACATCACGGAAAACCTATCTTAGGCAAAAGAGGCAGAGAAGAGGGGCAATAAGTATCTTCAGGCATATGGAAGGAAGAAATTGAAAATCAGGATAGATTAGTGCAAAGAATGTTATGGAGATGATAAAACAGAGTGGCAGTTTCCCAATCTTTGCTGTCTTATAAGCAAGAATACCAAAGATGCAGGGTGTTTAATACCATCTTTTCTCCCTCTGTCAGTCTCAGTTTTAATTTCCTGTGGCAGTAAGCAGCATTAAAATGTCTCACAGGCAGGTTGCTATGAGCCATGCACTGGAGACTACTTGGATATAGGAATATGAGATTACTAGAACTACAGGGGAGGCTTATCAGAAAGTCTCTGTCTACGATTAGGTAACAGTATGGATAGTATCTATGGAAAATAATTACCTGTATGGGCAATAATGATGTCTGTCATTTACTGATAGTTCTTATTAGGATAAAATATTTATAAAGGTTGTTTCACATTTCAAAACAAAAGCCAACCATTATGGAATTGAGGTCTGGAAAGAAACTTCCTCGTAGGTTCATTATCATATAATTGTCCATAATGGGGTTCTTCTGACTTCCACTAAGTCATGAAGCAAATGGGTAAAACAACGTGTAATGGCTATCTGCTGATGCCAGATTCAGGATTATATGGCTCACCCATTAAAAATCTGAAGATATTTATTCAGTAAAGATTTGAAATCACATTATGTCAATAGGAGTAGTACATACAGATTAAATTTACAGTCTCTGGAGTGTGTTTTCTCATGAAAAATGCAAAATTAAATGACAGTTCTGCATTTGAGGTACACACTGTGTTCATGCCTTCTACACAGAGTACATGAAAGGATTAGGAAAGTTTAGTCAAGACTTCATCTACTGCAGAATGTTACAGTTTTTAATAGAACTGTGTGACCTCAGTTTGGGGGTGGATATTGATTCAGTTTACTTAAAGGCTGGAAACTCATTGACCTGTTCCTATACTTTTTTTAAGACGTGATTCCTGGAGATGGTTGCTGTGGATTTGAACACTCTGTACAAAACATCCATCAAGTATTTCCTGTGATTTTTACTATACACTCACCTTCACTCTTTTGGACCCTGACATTTACAAGAAAATTCTAGTATGTGGAGAACTGTTTTCTTGAAGAACCACTCTCCCCCCCCCCCCTTTTTGTTACTTGTTGACGTCTCTGTAAATTGATCTCTAGAAATCTTTTTTACATTTAATATTAATGGGTTCATCTGGAACCAGAACATGAAACAGACATATAGATACACCTATACACATGCAGGTTTTAAAATACAGATTATGTTTTGAATTAAATATAAGCTATTATTACTATCTGGAACTACACATTTTTGACTAAAAGTCAGGTATTAAGTGACTGGAATAAAGAAAAAATATTCCAACTATAGTAACCATTTTTATACATTATATATACTAGTTCTATGGAAAATCATGCATTTTTAAAGTAATGAATTTTCATGTTCTAAAAATTGATTGTATTATTTGTTTGATTGTGGTTTTTTTTTTTTTGTTTTTTGCTTTTTTTTCATGGTTTGTTTGGTTTTTTTTTAATTCCCTCATAGTCTTACTCCTCATGGCAGATAAATTCTTGCCCCCTTACTTAATTCATAGTCACTACATATGTAAAGTTTTAGGAAAGCCCATGCAAGTTTCAAAACAGATGCCAGCAGGTGCTGAAAAGGGTATCTCACCTGAATCTAGAAGATGGAGAGTGATGTGCCCTTCTACCCACTACATCGGCTACTACAAGTTTCCCAGTAGATTTGTCAACATTCCTAGATACGAGTAGCTTAGAGGTGGAGGTGGCCAGAGGAACTGCAGTTATGGGAATTTTGTGAGGAGTTTGTGAATCCACAAAAATGAGAAGGTGCGTCAGTGCATCCTGCCCGACCGTGTGCCACCACCCCGGGGGCTGCCGAAGGCTGTATGGCTGTATGGGGGGACACCTTCTCTGGGAGTGCATCACCCTGGTGGCTACCGGAGACTACGCGGGGACAGCTTTCAGGGACCGGTCCCGGGGCCGGGGCCGGGGCCGGGGCCGGGGCCGGGGCGAGCAGAGCTCAGGGCAGCCGTGTCGGTGCCGCTCCGGGAGCCGTCCCGGCGCGTTCCTGCCCTGCCGAGCGCACAGGGGCCGGCGGCAGCGCGCTACACCTGATGGGGCACGGCTTTCCCATTCCAGCCAAAGGTGGAGAAGGCATTCTGCCCTCCCTGCCCCTTCCCTCCTCTGAGCTGGCACATTTTCCGTCAGCACCTGCCAACCCAAGTCATCTCTCCTAGCATGGGAGCCGAATAAAAACGTGTGCCCACGACTGAAAACAAAGGAAGCGAAAGCAAACACGGCGGTAGGGAAGGCGCTGTCTGGCAGGACAAACCGGAGCAGGCAGAGCTCCTCGCGGGCCCGTGGTGTGGGAATCCGCCCCGCCTGTCCCCGCTGCCCTCCCCCGCCGCCGCGGGGAGCGGCGCTGGCGGGCGGGGGTCCCGCTCTTCCCGGCGCTCGGCGGCGCGCAGGGAGCGCAGGAGGGAGCCGCGCCGCCATATTCCTGCCGCGCCCCGCCCGCCGAGCCCATCCCTTTAAAAGCCGGTCGAGCGCGGCGCCTGCGAGTCCGCTCGTTTCCCTTTCCTGCCCGGCGCTCTCTCGCCCACACGGGCAGGGCCGGGCCCGGCCGAGCCCCGGCGGCTCCCGCAGCGCCCCCCCCGCCGCAGGGGCGAGCGGCCGCGGCGCCGGGAAGGGGGGCGGTCTCGGGGAAGCTTTTCCTGCCGGGCAGCAGCGGGCTCGCCCAGCCCGCAGGAGCCGCGCCGGGGGCGGGGAGCGGCGGGAGATGTGTGCGGGGCGGGGGAGGGATTAGCGGGCATTAGCGCTGCCACGGGGGGCGGGGTGGTCGCGTCGGAGGGCGGCGGGGGTGTCGGCGGCCGCCAGGGACACTCGGGGACCGCGCAGGCTGCGGGCGGCGGCGAGGGAAGGGGAGCGGCGGGGCGAGGGGCGGCTCGGCTAGGTAGCGCTGCTGCTGCCGCCGCGGTGGATGTTTCCATGTTGTTTGGTGCATGATTTAGAGGAGAGGAGGAGTTGTCAGCCGCAGGGAGCGGGGATCCGCGCCGCCAGCGGCCCTGCCTTTCTCTTCGCCCCTGTGTGGCATCGAGGCGGCTCTGCCTGCGCCCTGCCCTGCGGCGGCCCCCGGGCTCCCGGAGAGCGCCTGTGCCCCCCGGGGCCGGAGCGGCGGCGGGGTGCGTGTGTGCGAGTGTGCGTGCGGGTTTAGGGGGGGTGGGGGCTGTGTCTGAACCAGTTAGGAAGAATGACTCTGGAGTCCATCATGGCGTGCTGCCTGAGCGAGGAAGCCAAGGAAGCCCGGCGGATCAACGACGAGATCGAGCGGCAGCTGCGCCGGGACAAGCGGGACGCCCGCCGGGAGCTGAAGCTGCTGCTGCTGGGTGAGTGCGGGGCTGGCGCCGCCCGGCTCGGCCCGCTCCCCTCGGGCCGCCGACGCCGCGCACGCCCCCGGTGCCGCCGCCCCGGGCATCGCCCCCGGCTGGCGCGGTCCGCGGCGCTCGGCGCTCGGGGCTCGGGGCTCGGGCAGC
>JAWMRD010000085.1:38734509-38762033 GCA_035584875.1 Syndactyla subalaris
CCGCCGCCCCGGGCATCGCCCCCGGCCGGCGCGGTCCGCGGGGCTCGGCGCTCGGGGCTCGGGGCTCGGGCAGCGGCGGTGCCCCCCGTGCCGCCGGCGCTCCGAGCCCCGCCGCGGGCAGCTGCAGGCCGAGCCCCGCCGCGGGGAGCGGGGCGTGTGTGCCCGGCCGCGGGCAGCGCCGGCGGGGTGGGCTCGGCGTGGAAGGGGAAGCGGCCTTCCAAAATGGAGAGGGGACGGATGGCGGGTGAGCGGCGGGGTGTGGGGCTCGGGGCGAACGTCGGTGTGCATGGGGCGAGAGCGATGGCAGCGAAGCGGCTCGAGGAAGGGACTCGCAGAGGGAGTCGCTGTGCAGATCCATGGTGGCGGGTGTAGTATCTGCATTGTTCCGCGAGCCTCGGGAAGGTTGCTAGCTCACCGGTTGCATGTTTGTTTTGTCTTTTTTTCTTTAATTGTGATTTTCATTTCATGAGGTAAAGTCGGTTAAGGGGTTTGTGCTCGGCTTGTGCACCAGTTTCTATAAAGAAAAGGGAATCGCAAAGGCCCAGATGCACATGCTAAGCTGAGAGGTAACCTGAAGTGTGCAGGATGATCACAGGCTCTTTAATACCTTCAGAATCAACCCACTGGTCAGGAAATACAATCTACTGTATCATTTCTTCTTAATTAAAACAGAGGTTTTTTTCTTGGAGCTGCAAGTATGCAGCGGCAGCTTTTATCAAGTAGGTTTATGTTAGTATTTTTAATTAAAATACGCCTGCCTGTGTCCGGTGTGATGTACCGTGTCGTGTAGTACGGTTTCTGCGTGGGACTCACAGGCCTTGAAATATGTTTGCACTACTGTCTGGTGCGTGCATGAGAGGGGATGTTCCAAGTGAATGCGGGATGTTTACGGTGAAGATTTTTATCTTGGGTCATGTATATAGAAGTAGTGATTTATACTGGGGGTGTAAATTGCCTTTTCAGTGAGGTAAGGCAGGTTGAGAGGAGAAGTTCGAGTATGTTTTAATGCTTCCATATGAATATGCTATTTTCTGCAGCTTGTCTTCTGGGTATGGAGAAGGGTATTGGGATCTTTAACTGATGTGGGAGGGGTGTGGTTGAATATGGATGCAGCACTTTCAGTAATAACCTTTGTTTCATTTTGGCCTGATTTTGGTTTATGGCGTGTTGTGACTTTCAAGATTCACAAAGATAAAATAGCTTGCTCTTTCTTAATATTATGGATGTTTAAGTGCTTCAGGAGAGGCAATTCATACATTTGACTTGTTACTCAGGCCCAAATTTTTTCTGTATTTTCCTGATTTTTCTGACAGTAGTACTAGAGACTTCTCCCAGATTTTCAGAATTTCATGACATTTACTGAACGCTACCAATATATGTTACCTAGGGAAGAGATTCAGAGATACACTTCTACAGTCAGGAATGCAGAGCTTGTGCTGCTTCGCAATGTCCTTCCACTGCTAAAGTGGAACTATAGGGGTAGGTGGTGGATGATTGGGTTCCAGTTGTGGCATTGCTTTGGACCAGATGGTTCTTGGTGACTTGAGGGAAAACATGGGAGAAGTCAGCCTATAGAAAGGGTTAGGGAAAACTCTTTTCAGTGCCTGTAAAAGAGAGGGTTGAATGTTTGGCTACTCATACTTAACAGTACTCAGGTAATAAAACCAATACAGAAATTGTTACTGTGCACACATCTTTTGTCTTTTGTTTGGTCAGCCGCTGTTTGACTGAAACTGAATGTGCACATTTGGATATAACACTTAATGATCTTGTCTTGTAAAATGTGGTGTGGTGGTGAACCACTCTTGGGGTCTTGGTATTGGGTAGGGATTCAGTTTTCAATTTCAAAACAAATTTTGGGGAAACTTCTTTCATTAGTGAGTTTATTTTAACTACCTGACAGCACTTATTTTTTGAGTCACTTTAATTGCTTCCCCAGCATAGGCAATTCCTCAGTTATTAGGTTTGTGTTGTTTGTGCAGGTCATAACAGAGACAAAACCTTTTTAAAATGAAAAAGTATTCCTTGAAAATGGCAAGGCTGGTAGCATGAAAACCATCTGAAGCTGCTTAATGTCATTTGTGTTTTTCTGTATTAAATAGAGCTTTACTGCCCCATTACATCTTTTTCCCCCTTGTTTTCAGAAAAATCACTAGCATAAACATAGGCACACATGATATTTTGGGTTTTTGTTTTTTTGGGGGATTTTTTTGCTTTTTTTTTCCCCTCTTTTTCTTTTTTTTTTTTTTTTTTTTTTTTTACCAGAACTATCAACTTCTCAGTCTCACTGTGTAACGAATTGCGGATCTGAAAAGCCTAAGTGGGTTAAAGGCTTTTAAATATGGGAATGAGGAATATCCTTTGGCTTATAAAGAGAGTACTAACACAGTTTAAGCTGAGCCTTGTTAAATGACTGTGTGTTCTTCAGACTTGTTGCAAGTGCAAAGTAAAAAGTATTATTAATTCAAAAGGCACAAACAAGTGTATCTATGCCAGGTTGTTTTCTTACACTTGCTTGAGAATTAGATGTACACACATGAAATGTACATATGTAGCAAATATAAAGTAAAAGGGTAACATTTTTGGATCGGGAGAAAAGGTTGTTTCCTCCTTAACTTGTGAAAGATACAGTGATTTCTTGGAAAATTAGTTACCTCGTAATTGTTACTCTGTAACATGCACACACAAGGTGTTTGGTACACCCTTTTTGTGTGTTAAGGGTATGTTTTTACTTCTCATGGAATCAGAGACCCCAAAATCTGAAGTCATTTGTGGAAAACTTACTGTGTGCTAAATTTTAGGTATGGGCTTAAAAATAAGCATTGGCTGTGATTAAACGTTAAAATGCCACTTTTAAGTACTTTATTGTACATCATTGCTTGCTCTTCGAAACATATTAGAATGGGACAAAGTTTTTTCTTGCTATTGTAATTCTGGAAAGGCAGAATTCATAAATATGCACTGAAGCGTATTACATAGTAGTAGTTCAGCTAGCAGAAGTTTACTGTAGTGTTTAAAGGCACTCTGGAACACATTCAGTCTTCCACCAAATTTGGTTTTAATCTCCTATATTTTCCAAACTCTTCTGGATTTCATTATTGCTGAACACTTTGTAAAACCCTGTGATTGTTCTCCAGAGCTTACAGTTGTTAATATCCATCCATTGTTTGCTACTAGCTGTAAAAACACATTGTTTTTGTAATTAGGCAATTAAAAAAGAAAAAAAAGAAAAAAAAAGGTGTTTATGCTTTAATCATGTGTGTACGCATTTATTTTGAAGTAGAAAAAGCTATATGCTGTAGTTCTATATATATATTTTTTCCCTGTCATCCACGGAATTTTTGCATGGTCTCAGAAAGCAGCATTTCAGCCTGTATGACAAGTTGTAGCCATAAAGCATCAGTCCTGGACATCCTCTGCCTGCGGAGTCTGTATACTAATATTATATGCTGTTTTCTCAGTGGGAAATGCCTTGAGTATCTGAGAAAGTAATCTGCCAGTATTGTGCTATCTATACTTCCATAAATGCAAACCCTGGCCCTATGCAATACTGGAGGTGTGTCTGACAGTGCTATTTTGCAGGATTTTGGTTGGTGTGGTGTCACATGCAAAGCAAGTTTTTTAAGGGATAGGTGCTTCTTTTGTTGAAGACAGTAGATGTGTCAGTAAAGAGACTTGTCTGATAAGAGTGTCCTTCTATTTCTGTGTGTTAGCAAAGAAAATAGGTGAAGAGTAAGTCATTTGAATTGGCATGTTAATTTTATGTGAAAAAATGCTTTTGAACATAAGGTGGCTATATGCATTATTTCTTAAAGCTGTGTCAGCATAATTAAAGGTTTACATGCAGAATTTGGTATTTTCACAAAGACTTAGACTCTCTCTAGATAGGTTGAAGAGGAAGTGGGTCCATTAAGCCAACAGTGGAAAACTCTGCTTTTATATAACATTTTGTTCAGCTGGAGAAACAAACAAGCTTCCTTGTTTTTCCTGTAACTTGTATTTGTGTCAGCCTGCCCCACTCACACTGAACAATTTCACATAATTTAGGTAGTTCACACAGCACGTATTTACAACTGTAAAACGGACAAATTGTTAACCTACATCTTGATATGTGTTGTAACTGGATTGGTAAATATCTCTTGTGTAGTAGAAGCTGTTTTCTAAGGAAATATTTTTTTTTTCCTGTTAAGAAAACACAAATCATCATTTGGATGTCTGTGATAATGTGAGTAGCATATATTTAGAAAATAATTAGGAACATACTTATTTTTAGTGCATCACAAGAGGATATTTTGTTTGCAGCCACTAAAAAGGGTTTGTTGCTGTTTTATTTTTACTGCTTGAGAAGTGATCTACACCCATTGAAGTTAATAGGAACTAGCTAAGGGTCTGAATAGTCAAAGAATTCAGACTAATTTAATTTTATTTAAATGTCAAAGAGCTGAGTGGCCCCAAATTTGTGTGTTACAGTGACAAACAATATTGAATAAGTGTAGGATGAAAAAATACATGCTGAGCAGAGAAATCTTCTGAGAATATGCATTTGAGTGTGTACTGCAAACTAAGAAATAATAATTCTGCTCCTTAGTTGTTTCAAGTTAGTTTTTGGGGTTTTTTTGGTGTGTGGTGGTAACAGCAATTTCATAGGAGAGAGCACTTCCTTGAAAACTCTGCAAAATTAATCCCAGGGAGGTGTGAAATAAAATGAGGTAGATGTGTGATTAATGGTGTCAGCTTTGTT
This sequence comes from Syndactyla subalaris, assembly GCA_035584875.1. Taxonomy (NCBI): domain Eukaryota; kingdom Metazoa; phylum Chordata; class Aves; order Passeriformes; family Furnariidae; genus Syndactyla; species Syndactyla subalaris. The sequence goes on from JAWMRD010000085.1 coordinate 38,739,251, forward strand.
GCAGTAATACAATGCTATGAACACAGTGTTTTTTCCTTGCAAGCTAAATGATATGAGACTCAGAATAAATCCGTTTCTTGTACTTCAGTGCTGCTGTGCATGAACAGCTGTTGCTGAAAAATTATTGAAATTCTTCAGCATTCACCTTTTATTTACTGTAATTATCAAAGCCGGCAAGAACAAAGTGCAAAAAAGCAATAGGAAATGAAGGAAGAATTACCATGTAGGAAACACTAGAAAGGCATGTATGTGGTGTTAGGAGCAAAGAAGGAAGCATGCAGCAGGCTTTGAATATTATTAACTCTGTGCAAAGAAATTAGCTATATTAACACTGGATGGCAGAAGTCTAAGTGATACCACAGTTTTGGAAGTTAAACGTTTTTAAAGTTACTGGGAGAGTTCCAGGGGCACAAACATTTTTTTCAGGCTAAACTAAAGTCTAAATCTTAAATGTTCTGAAAGCAGATTGTTTCCTCAATAAGTAAAGCTGATCCATAGACTAACCTGAAGGATGATTGTCCACAAATTTTTGTCCTTTGTGGGTTTTCAAAGGACAAATGGCATGGAACAGTCTAACTGAATTTGCGCATTATGTTTAGTGTTTAACAATACCATAGAATTTTATCACAGTATCAAATGCAGATGCAGCTGCCAACAGAAAAGTGCTGTTGATTTCATTCTGCTTTTGAGAAGGTAGTGTGGCTACTCCAGAAACAAAAATAATACTCGCCGGGAAGATTTCTCCTTTGTCCATCCTTTAAGGGAGAATTATTCAGAAAACTACTGGTATGAACTGTATGGTTTAGATGAGCCCCACTGTGTTGGTTCAGCTCATCTTTCTGTGAAAGCATATGGTGTGCAATATGTGCATTGCTTGAATAAAGCAACAGAACATTAGAAAGTTTATGAAAGTGGAAACACCTAGTGATTCAGTAAATTGGAAAGATAGAGACTGTATCACTATTGCTTCAGCATGGCTGAGCTGTGTGTTGACACCTTCATCTGGGTGCTATACTGTTTGTAATTTAGATTGACCTGATTTGTGTGTAGAAAAGGCATCTGTTAGGAAAGAATGAGACTAGGTAGTTTTGACTAGTGCCTGAGTCTGGGTCTGTTTTTGTCTCAGAGCAAATACGTGGATTATATGTTGACCCAAGGCCCTGTCCTCACTAGATTATCTATGTCTTTTGTTTTGTATGTAGGAAAATGCCATGGTGGTCCTTGTTGAAGTATTTTGTGACTCAGTCCTAGCTGTCAAAAGTCTATTGAAGCAGGATTTGTTTTTCCCAAGGGAAACGGTAGAAAGGCCAGTTAAAATTTGAAATACATTATATTCCCACTTCCACCCCTCCAGTCTTCTTTACTCTGAAGAGACATATGCAGTTAGGTCTTTAATGCCTTTGAAGTTTGCTGTACAATGCCCCTCTAATTTTGCTAAGTATGAAAAAATGTGGATCAGAAGGGGGATTTCCCAGATGGAGTTAGCCACTTTGAAATTAAACCCAAAGCAGAAGCTCATGTTTCTGTTCTGTGGAACCTGGTGTATCTGAATGCGATAGAAACTCAGCCTGCTAGAGATTCTTTGAGTAAACAGGGATCAAGATAGAAATTACTAGTCTAGTTGTGATACAGGCATGAAATCAACCTAAAGAAATCCCATTCTTGGTCATAGCTATATAGTTTTATAAACTATATAGTTAATATGTCTTAGGTACTTTTTTAAATTCTCCATTAAGAAAAAATATTTTAGATTTAATAGTGGCACAGAATATACATTACTACTTGGTCTTGTGAGTGTGTGTGTCACAGTATGTGAGCTATATGCTCATTAGCCACTCTCCTGGTGCTAATGGTTGTTGGCTAGTTCATTGCTCCACCAGCTGCAAACTCAAAAGAAACAAGATAATCTTTGTCAGAAATCTTTGTACGGAATAGAACATTTCTGAGAGTTAAGGAAACTTGCTTTTATCTCCTTGTTCTCTAAACCCATCTCAGGAGAGTTTTTAACTCTTAAAGTCGTCAATGTTAATGTTAATTATTATGCTTATATTAGATAATGTTGAAGAAGAATGCCGAAAGCTATTCCAGCCCACATTTCTGGGTGAATAGAGTCATCCTGAAAGCCAAACAGAAGGCTTCTGTAATGTCAACTGCTAACTTATAAGGCCAGAAAGACTCAAACGCATAGAAGTTGGAAGAGATGCTGTCATTCTTTGTTTTTTGGGAACTGATCATGCTTGGAAAACTGAGGATCAAATATGGAATATGTATTTTGCTGATACTGGATTTACAAAGCACTGTAAGTGCCACTTGGTCTTGTAGACCAGAGCAGTAAAAGCAATGGAAATTAAATGCTGAAAAATAAAGGCATCATTCATGTATCTTGAATAGATTCTTACATAGTCATCCAGGATCTGATCTTGAAGGATCTGATGTTTGCCTTTTTGGAGTGTGCTGTCTAAGATGTGATTGAAATGAAACATTTATGTTGGTAGTGAAAACCTTTCAAAGATGGTTTGCAAAAAGGAACAATAGAAACAAAAAACACAACCCCCAAAATATTAATTTATAAAATTTGCTTTAATTGACTTGATCTTTTAGAAGAGAAAATAATGATACTTACAATACTTCTCACTTGTAGTTCTTTTTATTTGTTTTTATAAAGGAAATAATAGTAGTCTGGAAACAGAGACACTGTGTGGTTGTGCTGGGGAAAAAAAGCCCAAAGAATAAAACACATGTTCTTACACCAGTACTTGAATAGCTCTGGTTAAATTCTTTACTTATTTTAATTTCTTCTTCGTATATTAATGGAACCTGGACCTCTGAACTATTTCTAAAACAGTGACATTCCTCATGTCGGTTTAATCTCACCTGTCCTGAGACTACTGTTTTTTATTAGGGGTGTTATGATGTATGCACCTGGTCATCATTAACAATGATGGGATAGGTAGCCTATCTCAGAGTGCAGGCCACCAGCCAGCTGTCTGGCAGACCTTTGAAGACTGCTGACCTTGTCCATTATTGAAAGAAGGATTTTAGAGATCAAAGTCCATTTATCTCATTACCGTTCTTTTAATTCATCAAGACCCCTTTTAAGTGAGGGGGTTTTTTTGGGGGGGTGGGATTCGTCTGGTAAGTTACAGGTATTACATGTCGTGGCAAAAGGATTTAGTGTAAATACCCTGTGGCAAACACTTGAGAAACTTTTTTTAACCCCCCAAGATGGGGAAACCTCTTTGGCAATGCTAAAACTCAAGCCAAAACTGATACTATAACGTAGTCTTAGTCTTTAGATCTTTAAAGATCTGTTGAAACATACGGAAGACAGGGAGGTTACTACAGAGTCAGCCAACAAGGCTTCACAGAGGACTAACTGTGCTTGACTAGCCTTGTGGCCTTCTATGATAGAGTAACTGTATCAGTGGACAAAGGAAGAGCTAGAGATGGATAGACTCTTTGATGAATAAAGAGTTGGCTTGATGATTGCACCCAAAGAGTTATGGTCAATGGCTTAATGTCCAAGTGGAAGCAATAATTAGTGGTATCCCTCAAGGAATCGTACAGTTTAGTATCTTCATTATGACATAGATAGTGGGATTGAGTTGTGTCCTCAACAGATTTCCAGATGACATCAAGCTGAAAGGTGCAGTTGGTACACTTGAGGGAAGGGAAGTGGGGCCATGGGAATGTCAAAAGTTTCAACAAGACCAAGTGCAAGGTCCTGGGTGCATTGCCCCTGGGTTGGGGCAACCCCTGATGTCAGTACAGGGTGGGGAATGAGTAGATTGAGAGTAGCCCTATGCAGAAGGACTTGGGGGTACTGGTGAATGAAGAATTGGACATGAGCTGGCAGTGTGCACTTGCAGCCCAGAAAGCCAGGAGTATCCTGGGCTGTATCAAAAGTCTGACCAGTAGGTCAAGGGAGTTGATTCTTCTCTAGTGAGACTACACTTGGAGTACTGCGTTTAGCTCTAGGGTCCTCAGCAAAAAAAAGGATATGGATCTTTTAGAATCAGTTCAGAGCAGGGCCACAAAAATGGTCGGAGGGATGAAGCACCTCTCCTGTGAAGACAGGCTGAGATAGTTGTTCAACCTGGAGAAGGGATGGTGCTGGGGAGACCTTGAAGCTACCTTTCAATATACAAAAAGGGTGCAAAAGAAAAATGGAAAAAGACCTTTTGCCAGGGTCTGTAAGTAACAAGACAAGGGGTAATGGCTTTAAAATGGAGGAGGGTGGGTTTAGGTTAGATGTTAGGAAAAACTTCTTTGATGTGAGGATGATGAAATGCTGGAACAGGCTGCCCAGAGATGTTGCGGTTACCCCATCCCTGTAAATGTGCAAGGCCAGGCTGAATGGAGCTTTGGGTCTAGTGGGTGGCACAGGTAATCTTTGAAGCTACTGTCCAATCCAAAATGCTCTGTAATGCTATGATTGGACTACTTTGGTAGGAAATAATTTCTTGGAATTAAAGATGTTGCATATCTTTCTAACTTGATAGCTGTTACAAACAATGCTGTCTGTATATGTAGGGTTTTTTTGCCGCTCTGAAAATGCACCTAAACTTACTTCTGTATTTCTTCATGAGAAGAGAATGATGAGAAGAAATAGCATAAGATTTTTCTGTACTGTGTTCAATTCCCTCTTGGTCTCTTTATATCTCAGCATTGAAATGGTAAATAAATTAAAGGAGGTAATAAACACTAACTCGGATTGATGAAAAGATGGATTTCATTTTAGTGACTGTCTGTCCTGGTTTAGCATCTGATTTTATAGAAAGGCAGAACAGACAATTTAGGAGTAAATTTGTTTTCATCTAAATGTAAAATATAGTATTTTCTACAAACAGAGCAAAGATTCATTTGAATTACTGAATTTCAATAAATTGACCAACAGCATGTTTCTTAGAATCACAGAATAGTTTGGGTGGGGAAAGATGTTACTTAGAAATCATCTCATTCTAACCCACTAGCATGGGCAGGTACAACTTCACTAGACCAGGTTGTTAACTCCATCCGGCATGGCCCTGAATGCTTCCAGGGGTGGAGCATTGACAACTTCTCTGGGTAGCCCGTTCCAGTGTCTCACCATCCTCACAGTTAGCATCAGCAATATTTGACTTTTAAGGATGGCTTACAATCTTACAATCCTTTAAGCTTGACTTTTAATATCATCGGTGTTGATAGGAATCTAGCTAGTAACATTGTCTGTCCAGAACAATTTTTGTTCTCTTGGAGTTTCTTTACTTAATCCCATTCATTCTTGACTCTTACCTGCAAGAAAATAAAATAATGAATTCAGATTCACTGTGGTTTTGCTCTGTGTTTGGCTGTACAGCAGAATAATACTCTACTAAAAATTATTAAATCTAGTTAGGGTTAAGAACTAGATTCGCACTACTCTTTAAATAGTTTAGCCTTTGAATCAAAACCAGATAAACAATGTGAACAGAATTTGCTAATAGCTTAATTGTGGCTATATTCCCTGCGACAAATGCAAACCTTTTGAGGCTGAACAGTGAAGTATCTGTATGCCTTTAAGTTGTTTTCTTGAAGAAGTTTATGACACAGGCATTCTCTGGATAACGATGTTCTTGTACCTGTTTGGTTTTTTTGATTTTTTTTTTGTAAATTTACAACTATGTTTATTAGTATTAGTACCTCCATTTGGTATTCTTAGAAAATACTTCATCGGGTTTGATTTACAGGCTTTTTTATTCTACAGCTTCATGTGGTAAAGTGAGAAGCATAGTATTTAAATATTTATGTTGTATTTTTTGTCAATGGAGTTCCCATGAAATATTATGAAGCCAGTAAATCAGGAGGAGATAGATGGCTTTTGTTGTCAAAAAAGAAAAAATATGATGAGGGTTTTTAACTGATAATTATGCAGTTACTGTATATGACTTGCCAACCCATTAGGACACATTCTTTTGTCAAAAAAAGGGGAAAAAAGGTGTAAATGAGAATTGAGCACTGAGGTGTGTATACATTTTATTACAAGTATAGGAGTACTACTAGTTGGAATAACACTGTTGAGGTGTGTTCAAGGAGCGTGGAAGCCCACTGAACCATGACATTAAACTATTCATGTTTTGACGACTGCTGTAACTGAAATGTTCTTCTAAATAATTGCTTTTTAGGGATGGTTCATTTGTTTTTGACAACTTATATTTAACAGTATTTGGGCGTACAATATTTGCCTGTTTCTGTTTTGCAGGCTATGCTTATATATATTTGAGCATCATATCCTCTTCATTATTTTCAAATTCATAGCTACAAGTACTGTCAGTAATAATATGGTTTTATTTTGTCTAGACAGTGGAGATTTTTCAGTTTCTTACCCCAGTCTTAATACTGCTGGGATCCTGGTTAGAAGACAGCTTCCTATTGAGGACTTTTGCTTGTGAACTACTTAACCATTTAAACAACTGTTGTTTAGTGCATGCTGCATTGGTTTCTTGTATGATCAGTGGCTTAGCAGATGCGTTGTTCATCAAAACTGCTGACTTTGTATGGCAAACTATCTGAATGCAGAAACTACATAGGTCTTGGTATGCAATCTCTTTCCCTCACCTCTTTTCTATCCTTTGGGATTTTTTAGGTGATATTTCAAGAGTTACAAGTCAGTATGACTTCCTAGCCTGTCCTTCTAAAACATTTGTTAAGGGATGACTGGACCCAATGATGGAAGTATTCTAACTTCAGTAAATCCTCTGTAATGTTTGTGTGCGGTGGGTTCTCTTTCATTGTCATTGCAAATGCAGTCTGTGCTTTCCTAAGAACAAAGCAGAAATATTTGCAAATTATATATATAGATGTTCTATGTGTTAATAAATACAAAGTGTTCTATGGCAGCAGTTTAATGAGGGATCAGTGTGGTTTGAAGTGTTTTGTCATTAAAAAGAAAGGGAGGTCTTATGTGGAGCCACAGAGTTCATCATTTGACTCTTTCTTTTAAAAATGCATGAGATGATTTCCTGAGTTTTTTGCTTACCTATTTCAGTTTTCTCATTTTACCTCCCCTCCTAGTTAGGCTAGTTTTATTATTTTTCATTTTGCTTTTTTCCTTGTTTCGTATAATTGTGGCTGTCTAGGCTACTTCGTAAAATGTTCTGAAATTACTTCCAATTGTTCCTATTTTAAATCTAAAACCAGTTCTTTACATTTCTAATTCTGTCAGCTTTTGCTAAAGTAGCTCTCATGAACACAAGGTACTTATTACATACCTCTGTTACTGATCTTGAACTTCTTTTGTTTACACATAGCAAATGGTGTGCAGTCGTAATCATTTGCTTCTGCAGTTACTTTTGACTGTGGTTCTGACATATGCCCTTTTTCTTAAGCAATGTATCTGTGTGGTGCTTTTCTGGTTTAGAAATCACAATTTTTAAACTTGCAGAGATACCAAGGTAATTTGCTTGAGACCTTTAGCATGAGTTACATGTCCATGGGAGATTATACTTTTCCTTTTTCATGTAAGTATTTGAGGAGCCCCGCTTGCTTGCCTTTCATATTAGCTGTGACTTTGTCATCTGCTACAGCACCAGTTCTTTGTGTCAATTTTTCTCTATTAGAATTTAAAACAAAAATATAAAGATCACTGGCTACAAGCCAATTCTGAAGTACAAAATAGAGCTAATCACTGAACTTTGACTTGGGTAAATCTTCAGTTATACCTCCATCTTCAGATCTGCATCTGTATGTCAGCAATTCTGTGGGTTTATGACATAGGTATCAAAACATTTGTATGAACAGTTCAATCTCTCAGTTTAATTTTTCATTTAATTTTAATCCTACTTCAATTTTTCTGCCAAGTAAGTGCATTTCCCCCCATACTGCCCCCAACCCCTGCTTCACTTTCAACAGCGCAAGGATACTAATCTCTGCCAATCTGGCTTTCAGAATGTTTTCCCTCCTTTTCTAACAATGAAAATTGTCCACATTGTGCAATTTCATCTTCCACAGAAATCCACAAACCACTATAATGTATTTTTTGCCTGTCCAGGAGTTTACCTCCAGGTTGTTCTGTTTTCTTATAGTTAGGAACGCAAATATTCAAACTTGGTGTCGGGATGATATATGTGGGGTCTTTAGGTATTTATAATTTGCAAAATTTAGAGTAATTAGTTTCATGGAGTGTACTTCAGGCACATGTAGCATTTACTGTCATTATTTCTATTAAGTACAGTTGAGCAAGCCCCTTGAGCTATTCGCAGGGACTTGCTTGCATCCGAATAGAGTGCACTCTAATGGCATAACTATCCCAGCTGTGCCCGAAACTCAAGGTACCTGCCGCTTATCCTGTGTACTGCATGCACAGTGGTCATGGCTCATCCCTCTTTGAAACACTGACAATACAGAGTATAAGTCAATGCTTTTGTGTCTGTTGCTTGGTGAGTGCTGGCAGCAGCTGCTTAGCTTTCCTATGAAATACGAAAACAGCTTCAGGTTGCACCTTGAGGAACACTGGCTCTGGAAGCCTGATAAGGAACTCTGCATCTTCTGCAGAGGTATTGGATATATCCTTAGAAGCTGAGCACTCCTTGGTATCAAGAAGAAGTGGTTGTTGCAGGACTTAACTGCAGTTGGAAGAGTCTGGCATGCCATTATCTAGCTATCTGCCACTTACCATCATCTAGCTATCAGACTTTTATGGACAAGCTTAATCTTACAAAACTGAGGGTTTGAGACCCATGGAAGCACTGCGTACTTTTTGGACTGTATTTTCTTGTGTAACTATGGAGATCAGCAAGTTTTTACATGATTTTCAGATGTGCAATAACACAGCTAGCTGAAGCACAGTTAGGACTTGACTCTGTACTGACACAAACGCAGCCTGAACATTCTGGGAAAAAGATTTCTTCATCTACTAGAGCGCTTAGCCTTCTTCATTCTGCCTGGTGTGCAGTGAGTTTGAAGTTAGGTTCCCCAGTACAAGACAGGGGGGCATGTAGTTTCTGAAGGCACTCCAGCAAAAAGTGCCTAAGGTAGTGAGGGGACTTGAATAACTCTACTGTAAGAAAATAACTCTACTGTAAGAAAGAGGTGGGACTGTTCAGCCTGGAGAAGACTCGGGGAGGGATCTTACTAATTTATTTAAATATCCAAAGGAAAGGGATAAAGAGGACAGAGCCTGGCTCTTTCTAGTACTGCCCAGTGACAGGGCAAGAGGGAGCAGCTGAAACACAGGAGGTTAATTCTGAACATCAAGGAAACACTTCTTTGCTGTGAGGGTGACTGACCACTGGCACAGGTTGCCCAGGGTGGTTGTGGCATCTCCCTCCTTAAGAGATGCTAAAAAACATCTGGACATGGTAGCTCTGCTTGAGATCCTTTCTAGTGGCAACCAGTTTGTGATCCTGTGAAATACACTAATTGTTTTGCAGCGTGATATTGCAGATACAGATCGGCTGAGTCACTGCTTTACCCTGACCTGTAGTCAATGTGGGGGAAATCCTATGGGATTCACATTTCATTATGCCGCACTCACTTATCAGTGCTTATGAGCGTACAAAGAATCATTTTATAGGTAGCCCCAGATCACTGTGAGCACGTACCTGGGGAAAAATCAGTGAAAACCTTTGTTGCGCAGTTCAGAGGTCTTCCAATATCAGTATGCCAGCAGGCATCTCTGGGAGCAGCCACCTTTGCTGCTTAAGTCTTTCTAGGAAGACAGCAGGGTAGCTTGCTGCCCTGGGATATGGGCTGGTATAGGGCTGTCTTTCAGCTGCTCGTTGAACATCTACAGGATGGAGGCAGGCTGTAGCTTCAAGTGGCTTAGGAGCCTCAGGGCCTGATTCAATGTCAGTGTTCCCAGTGATCTCTGCATTGTTATGTAGTTCAGTTGTAGTCTCAGGGGTTTGAGCAATTATGATAAACCGACTAGACGCAGCAGGACTGAGACCATCTGAATTGGATACACCCACTCTGACAAATATCTTAAAACTATGCGTGAAATATGTGCATGATGCTAATTGTGTGTGTAGGCCCAGATCAGTACCAAAGTATCCTGATAAGTGGCACTTGATGTGGTCACAAATTCAGTTGTTTTGCCAAAACTCAAAGATGCTGTCTAGCACTAGCAAACTCCTTTTGCACAAGACATTTTATTTCTAGATTAAAAACAAGTAACAGAAAGAAAAATAGTCTCTTTTCCTACCCTTTCAATACTAATTACTAGTAGAAGTGTGCTGCAAAATCAGGAGATTTTGCAAAAATGAGAGTTAATCCTCACTGTGTACACTCATGAAAGAAAGAAATGGAAAAGACTTGTGATTCTCTACAAAGGTGTGGTGCACCAAACATGTCTCTTCTAAAATACGTACGAATAACTTTAAAATAGCCTGTTGTCCAGTTTAGATTGAAAAGATGGAGAGTAAGGCAGAAGTGTGTGTACTGCCAGGTCTGTAGCCCTGCCATACTCAGGCTGAGTATGGAGTGGCAGAGCAGCCAGTACCTGCCATAGCTCTTGGCAGAGCTTCACAGCACTTTACTCTGGAGTATGTGGATGGCTGCTAGAGGGCCTGGTGGCTTCTCTCAGAGAAATTGTGGAGATGGTGGGGAGGGACACAGGCTTGCATGCAGAGAGGCACTCACATCCAAAGCAACAGACATTCCTGTTCCCACTGCTTTATTGCTTTCTTTAGCAACCCCCTTCCCAGATGTTGTTTTAAGACAAACCTGTACTGTATAACTGACTGATACGGTGCACCGTGCCACCAGTGTCCCATCTCCAGTACCTTAAGGCATCTGCTGTCTTGATATCCACTGGTGACTGTGATGTCTAGGAGAGTGAAGCATGAGGAAGGCTCTGTCTGAATTGGCTGTGCTACTGGGAAGAATAAAGGTATTGGTATGATCTTATGGTAAAATACGTAATGCAGTTCAGTTTGGGAGACATGGGATATTTGTCACGCTGCACTGGAGTGGGAACCTCAGCCCTTCAGTAGGTCTCACTTTTAATATAAGACTGCTGCTCAGTTCTCCTGTGGAAACTAGGCAATGAAATCTTTGAGGAGGGCTGGACCTCGGCAAATGAGAGATCTATAGTTGAGAGTGGGTCTTTCCTGTTATTTTTAAAAATGGACTTGTGAAGTTTCTTTCATTTCCATAACCCTGTGTAGTATTGGGGTTTAGTTTGTTTAGTTTTATTTTTTTAAGTAGCTTTCAGAGCCCTCAACCTGTATAATTTACTTGCATCTTAATCTGTAAAATCAAGGGATGACAAGTTGTTTTGCAGGCTCTCCTGAGATTATTCCTGTAATGGCTATTAGTTGAGTCAGCTGTTTGGAGATATACTGTTTTCTTTTGTTTCTTTGTGAAAGCCAATAAATGAAAGGAAGGCAAAAGCCATTTGAATGCTGGATTATCTTTTTGCCTTTCTTAATAGCCTGCTTTAAATGTACTGAGGCCTTTGCTTCCTGCAAAGATTTGTCTCTTGGTCTTACTTGCCCCTGCTCCAAATAAGGTATGTTTGGGAAAAAAAAAAAAAAGAACACAACCTCAATAAACCAAACAAATTCCAGAAAGCAAAATAAATAAATCCCATTTCATATTATGGAATAGAAGCAGAGAAAACCTTGAAACTTTTGACGTGCACTCTTCCTCAAGCAAACTATAGTGAATTTGCTAGTTTTCTGGTGTATCTAGCTCTGTGATGAAGTACCTTGCAATACCTCAGATTTGCAATAGTAAACGAAGGCTTTACCTTACTGCCATTTTCCATTTGGACTCAGCTGCCTTATTAATGAGCACCTTTTCACAGAGAGGGAAAAAACGGTTCTCTTTTGAAGTCTTTCTGAAGCAGACCTCCCTGAACAATCACTAATGCAAATTCTGAAGTTTATTGCTTTCACATCAATCTTGTTCTCAGTTTCAGGTAGCTCTTTAAGTCCATCAGCGAGGTAGATTATTTTTGTGATTCTGTGTTGTGACATAAATGCCACCTAGTAGTATTTCCTCTTTTTCTTAAGTTAATGGTATCTCTATAACAGTAAGTATCTTGAGCTGCTTTTCCTTCCAGTAATCTCTTTGTAATTACAGTGTTATGAGTTACATTTCAGAATGATGCTGGAAATGACACTAAGTTTTCTTCCTGGATCAGTTAATGAACCCACACTCACCACCACTTCTCAAACAGAATGATGATTCAGAGTGGTCTATGGTTCATTTTGGATGGGCTTTTTCTTTTTTTTCCCCCTATTTGCTTTATGGCTTTTGATGCTGTAAGTTACCAGGGAATGACAGCACCTTGCCAGACTTGCTATTTTTCTGTGATCTACTTAAAAAAATCATTATAGTTTGTATCATTCTGCCTGATTCTTTTTTAATGATATAGAGTTTGCCTTCAATTAGTGCCTTTGTGGATCATTATCTTACCTTCATGTAATAGCTTTTCTAACTGGAAAAGTGTCATACTGAAACTACATTTTCCAGTAGGGGAAGGAGAAAGTCAGGAGTCATTATTTTTGTAGGTGATGCTGTTTCCCTCTCTAGTGCATCACCCAGTTTATAGATTGAGGTGGAAGAGAGACTGAGATACCAGTGCTACCAAAGAGGTGGATTTTAGTTTACATTGAACTGGAATTGCTTGCCTAGGAGGACGAAGATTTTTATATCTTAACCAATACTCCACTAAACGTCTGAACTCAACTTCACATTTAAATATCTTTGGAACATTTTTTTGTTACAATTCCATGAAAAGTGACTATTTATAGAAGTTCTTTTTCATTATTTTTATCATATACAGTCAGGTACTGGTGTTTTTGGTGGTAGCAGTTGTTTGTTTTTTCCTGAAAATTTTACTGTGATGTATTTTAATGCACTCTTATATTTGATTTAAATTATATAGTCATACCAGTATTTGGAAGCAATTTTGGCTAATCTTTTTGAATGTGTGAGAAAGATCCTGTCACTCCTCTAGAGGTCTGTTTAAGGGCACTGAAATTCATTTCTTTGCAATACATCTAGCTTCTTTAGTTACTGGTTTCTCACACTGCAACTTCGGCATGCTTGCATGCTGAATTGCTTATGTTTGTTTTCATCATGCCATATTGTGTAGGTGAAGACTCTGTTCAGAGAGATTGCAGGATTCCTGGAGGGAACTGTGTCCTCTGCCAGCCAACACTTCAGTTCTTATTTGTCCGTGGACCTGATTTAGAAGCCCAGACAGAATAGGATGAGTACTCGAGTAAGCATGTGTGTAAATAGGCAAAATTGGCAGGATCAAAAGCTGAACCCATCTTTTGATCAAGGTTGAGCAAGTAACAACTTCTGTTACTTTATCTGATGATGCTTTCTGCTTTTCAACACATGGATGGGGCAATACCATCCATAGGCTGACAGTGAATTATCTTGAGAGATTGAATTTGGGTATTTGAACTGATTTAGCTCAACAAGAGAAGGTAATTAAAGTTTTTCCATGTTCTATATGACTTCTAAACAGTAAGCTCTAGTCGTATTTTGAAGCAGAGGAAACCTCCTCACATTTACACCAGTTTTGCTCTGGTAGACTTGACTCATCAGACGAGCCCCTCTGGGGGTCTCTTGGCTGTACTGCAAAGCCTGACAGACTAGGATTAAATACAGTACCAAAAGGAAACATTAAAGATAGTAATTTACAAAATGGCAGTCTCAACAGTAATGATTAATTAATTTCTTACGTTATCTTTAGTTCTGTTAAGCAAGAATAGATAAGTAGGAGATGATAGAAAAAAAACATCAGCAGGTACTTGTTCTGTTATGTATACCAGTGGTATTGAAGATTCAGTTAATTGTTCATGGGTATTTTTGGGATCCTGATTGATAAATACTGAATGATCTTTTAAGGCATAGAAAAGCTCTTACCATATAGTTAGACTTGTATTACTCTAGGCAGACTTCTCGTTAAGAGGACAGCATCCTAACTAAAATCAACGCGTGTACTTTGAGTGGATGTGTCAGATCACTGTTAAGTTTTATGAAATAAATCTGCTGTGATCAGAGTGGCTTAATCAAGTGTAACAAAGTTGTGGAGGAACCAAGAATGTTCCAGATTGATTCTTGTTTTCACACTGCTGTAGTTTTGGGTGGTACGAGCATTAGAGTATTTGTAATAAGAGAGAATAGCTACCTAGCACTGTGCATTTTCAGAATGCTGCACACCCACTAGCTAATCACTTTGTCACCTCCACAAGGAAGGAAGTAGTTAATTATTATTATTATTATTATTATTGTTATTGTGATTGTAGGTGGGAGAGTGCAGAAAAGGGCTATTTCTAAGTTAGCAAATAGTGGGAACAACAGTGGGTCTGTAGGGCAAAACAATAGGTGCTGAGAAACCCGTGTCCATGATCAAGGGGTGTTTTTACCTTTAACAAAGTCTGGTCTGATCCCAGAGACTAAATGCCAGTTTGTGGTTGGAATACATTAGTTGTGGTCCTTAACTTCCATTTTTTACTGGTTTCATTTTAAAGAAATCCATGTAGTCGCTTAGAGATACTTTGATAATAATGGAGGAAAGCACAATGATACAAGGAGTTGAGCAGTGTTCAGGAGAACATTTTCAAAATAAACACTAGTGTATGTCTACCCACAGAGACACTCTGGCAAATGATTTTAGGTGGGAGCTTTGCCATGCCTGTAGGTTAGTTGTTTAGCATGGAGAAAAGGAAACTCAGGGGCAACGTTAATGCTCTTTATAACCACCTGAAAGGAAGGTATGGTGGGGTGGGGGTTGATCTCTTCTCCCAAGTAACAAGACAAAAGGAAGCAGCCACAAGCTGTGCCAGGGGAGGTTTAGATTGGATATCAGGAAAAATGTCTTCCTGGAATGGGTTGTCAGGCTTTGGAAGGGGCAGCTCAGGGAAGTGGTCAGGCTACCATCCCTGGAGGGCGCTTAGAAACATGGTTTAGTGGTGGACCTGGCAGCTTCCGATTAGTGGTTGGACTTGATGATCCTAAAGGTCTTTTTCAACCTAAATGATTCTGTGATGCTGTGATTTTCAGAGCTGGTAAGGATGGTTAAACTGGAAAGAAAGGCTTATGTTTGCAACCATCTCCAAATAGCATTTTATATGCATGAAACAAAATCCTGGTCCTAGTGGTTGGTTGCTACTTTGTGCAGAAGTGGTGGAACTCACATTTCACCTCAGGAATTTTCCTTTCCTGTTAGTGCTGAGAGATAATGAAATACTAATTTTTTTTTAAAATAGGTTGACTTAGACTTAATTAGAAGATGTTTCTAAACCTGACTTTCATGAAGAATATGAGCTGCTTTATTTTTCTGTGTATCAGTCCATTACATGAAAAAACTTGGAATATATTGTCCTCTTTAGGGTCTTTTTATTTTAAATTGTCTCAACAATTAATGATTTTTTTACTCCTCTGCTTCTCTTTCCATCTTGGACTCTGCAGTAAGTTTATATTGCAACATAACTAGTTGATTAGAGAAGTGTTTATTCTTCAATTAGACAGCGGGAATTCTTTGTTTGTTATTTGTCTTTGTTAACATCCAAATTACCAGTATTTTTTGCTTGATTTGACTTTTTGTTTCAGTTAATGGTAACAGCTACTGTCAATTCACACCAATGTTCTTCAACAGAAGCATCAGACAGATAGTGGTGTTTCTGAGCTTAAAAATAAGGAATTGAGCAAGGAAAAATGCAATCCTTTGGGCTATCTTTTTGTTGGGAAGAAACAAAAGATAGTTCTTTTTCTGCCTCTCTTTGCATGTGGAAGTGCACATATTCATACAACCTTTAAAATAATTTTGACCTTCACAGTTTGTGCAGCTGCACAGCAGTGTCATTAGAATGAGAGGTTTGATGCTGGCTTTTCCATGTGTCAGTTTTATGTCTACAAAATTACTATGTATTGAACTTTTTCCATGCTTCAAAGTGAGCCAGATGCATTTAACTTGATGTACAACTATGTTTTACACATTATCAGAAGATTTCTGGCCACCAATAAAAGTGGAAAAGAAAATTTAAATTTAATAAAGAGATGTGAAGCTTTTGACCAGGTAGTTGATAGAGTATGACTAAAGTGTTGGAGAAGTATGAGTCAGAAATTAACCTATATTAAATAGAAGAAATTGAATCTTAGTCCATCAGTTGCATTTTTAAGGGAGCAGCTTGTAATGTTATAGAAGTGAAATACTGGCTTGTAATCTGACATGGTGCTAAAAGCAAGAAGTTCCTGACCTTATTTAGACTTCAGCTTACCAGTGTGGATCTTGTATTATTCTTGGTAAGATGAAAAATAGTTGCTTCTTAAGTAAAATAAAAATGAGAAAGTGAAACAGGTGAAAACTCATGAGGCAAGATTGGACTTGGAGCTAGATATTTGCTAGCTGAATTCACAGGACATGGAAATACAAAATGTTAACATCCAGCTTCACAAATAGAAGAGAATGATAGATGGTCTATCACGGCTTTGAAGAAGATTAATAAATGTATCATAAATTTTAATAGAAAAGTGATCAGTTCAAGCAAATTAGGTTCTAAGATTGCATTAGGTTCTAAGATTGCTGGTAAAATACATAAAAAGATACATTTTTTCATGTAGCATTATGCTAGCTATCCTTCCTTGCAAAAGCCAGGACAGTATTTTTAGTTAATAACAGTGTTTTGTGGTTGTACAGTCTCAAGTCAAATCATATGCACAGTATTGCATACCCACAGGCATACACCAGTAGCTGACTAAATGAACAATCTCTTTGCCCTAGGAGGTGATGCTGGTGATGTAGTAGCTAGTTGCAATATGAAACCCAGTGCTATAGAGGCCTTCCAACATAAAGTTTTTATACTGTCCTACTGAAATAGGAATGGTTGCATTTTAGTCTTGCTAATTCAGAAAATACCTGTGCAAGGGGGGAGAGAGCTTAATTTAGACTTTAAGACAAAGTATTTAGCCCTATAAAAATGTAGAATTTTTTTTCCAATTTCTCATACCTTCCAGAGTTAACCAAACACTAAAGTGCCTGCAGTCACCTATTGTTCGAGAGAAAAAGTGTTTGTGTTATTGGAAGGTGTTTTGTAGTAAAGTGTACAAATTACTGCATCTGCACTTATTTTGTGCCAGGTTGTTGTCATAGCCTCTCTGTTTTATTGAAGACAGCCTAATGCACCTTCTAATGGAGGGTATGGGGTCAAAAAGGAATGTGTATGGTCATGAATTGCCTCTAAGCAGAGTTTTGAATAAATCCAAATGACACAGTGTGCAGATGTGGTTTGAATGGAGCAGCTTCTCTGCACTGAGATTAGTCTTGATACTTGCTTCTGTTTTTAAAAAAATCACAATATCATTAAAAAAAATCATAAAATCCTATACAGAGCAACAGTGTAGGTAACATCTTAATAACTGAGATTTGAAGTGGGTAGATCATGTAGAAAAATGATAGGTGGGTTATTTTTTTTTTCTAAGTTTCAGTAAAATCTAGCATGCAGACTAGATTTATAGGAGGGGGAAAAGCCAAACCACAAGAAAAATAGCCTTGGAATTGGTGGCAATTGGTACATGTCAGTTAGGTACCAATAGCCTTGAAAAGTAATGCAGAAAACTGTAATTGATAAGTGTTCCTTTTGATAATTTAGAATAACTAAATACTTTTCTGTATTGAAAATTAACAACAGTAACATAAATGTGTTAGTGACAAATTGTTCAGAGGACTGGTAGATCTCGTACAACAGGTGTAACGACACTGTGCTCAAATGTGTTCTTGTTCAGGTAAATGTATGTTTCACCTCTGCATTGTGAAGGAATGGGATCATGACCTGTACACCTAGTTCTGTGATGTAACAACTTGCCAAATAATTATTTCTCAAATAAAAGTTTAAAAAAATTAGAACAAGCTATTCATAAGCTTGTAAAAGCAGAGCTGCACTAGGGTAAATGTAGAGACTTAGAGGAAAATTAAGTTTTCTGCTTCTTGCATATGGTAGTTTAGTTTAAAACTAAAGTGATTACTACAAAATTATAGAGTTCACTTTTTAAAATAAATTTTTCTTACATTGTTTATATGCTTATAACATAGAAGAAATCACTTTTTAGGATAATGTTTTAAGAAGTTTGATCTTCTCATTAGCTATCTAGTCCAGCAGGATTTACTGAAATGAAAGAGGAGTAACAGATTAGTTTGATGAATCTTGACCTTTGCTTATAACTGAAGCTACCCATGCAAAAACCACTGTGAAGCAGCTGATGTGTGGTAGCTGGTCACACCACAGTAATTTTGTTCTTAGACTCTTCTCTCCTATGTTCAGAAATATTTTAGGTACCTGGGTTATTAAATGATGGGCAGAGAATTTTAGTAGGCATCTGATGGTCCTTATACCTATTCCCTATTTTTCAAGAGTACCTCTAAAATAATTAAGATGGACATTGCAGTATACTCTCTTCAGGTCTACTTTCAGTTTTTTACCCTCATGCATATTAATAAGGCCACAGTTTGCAGTAATCTGTTGGGACTACTTAGAGTAAGGATGGCAGAAAAAAATCCTTAATAAGGATCCCCAAAAAAATGGGGTTATGATTAACCTTTCCTGAGGTCATTATCAGTTTCTTTAATTTCTTTTTCCAGCCTATTCAGTAACTTCATTTCTTTGAATTGTGGCTCTCTTGTCTTTACTTCTGACATGAATGGAATCAGTATAGAAGAAGAAGATAGTTCCAAAATTGGGGAGGGGTGGCAGGCTGTTTTGTTTTGTGCTTTTTTTGCCCTGCAAATAGCCTCAACACACTGTTGGTCCTCTTAATTACAACAAGGTTTACAATTTATTGTAGTTCTGGTAATGGAAATTTAGTTTATTGACCATAAACTGCATAGTGTAAAAATCCATATTTTTATGCTAATAGTGTGCATTTTCTCATGTCTTTGGTTGCAAACTTAGGTTACAGAAACAACTTTCCACTCACAACTCAGAAATTTCTCTTTTTGTGATTTTGACTGCTTGGAAGTTTCTTATTAAAGGAAACCCTCTCAATTTTTGACTTGCCAAGTTTTTTTGTTGAGGTAGAAAAGTACTTAGCAGGTGGAAGTGAAGCTGTTTGATAACCAACGAAAGTGCTAGCCTCTGAAAACTTGTGCAGAACCCTTTAAAATTTAGTCTTTTCTTCATCTCTAGTAATACAGAACTTTGTGAAGATGGCATGAGAAAACTTCAATTTAAAACTTATCTCAGATTACAATCAAAAAGGACTCATTTATCTGAAGGGAAGTATTCATTTTACGTTTTGTGTTTTGTGTTATTATATAAATCTGGGATTCACTGATCTGTTGTCTTAACGCATTTCTACAGTTTTATTTTTTGTCTGCCACAGTGAGAAAGTAGCCTTTAGCTGCATATTTTAGTCAACTAAATTGGTTTATCAGAGTTAACAAACCTAGAATTTGGTACATAACATTATTCCAGAGCTGCTACAAATTGAAAACTATCCCCCAAACACTTCAATTGTCTTTTATGGGAATTGTGTCCATGTGCCAGGGATTGGAGGACCAGCATCTGTCCTCTGGCTGTAAATATCAGAATGCTTACATGTTTTTGTAGTTGATGTTGCTTATACTTGAAGGCTCAGGAACAAGCTTAAAATGCTCCAGAAATAAATTCTGTACCATGAGCTCTGTAGGGAACTGCCTTGTCATCTTCTAGTTGGTAGCTGTATAAAGGACTCTTTCCTCATACTTTCTTGCCAAAGGCCACACCATACCCATGGCAGGGACAGCTGGCTGGCAGCTCCCACCATCATGTCCCAGGCAGAGGTTCCTTGTGCCACACATACGTCTCCTTTCCTGGCTTGCACAGTGCAGAGACCAGCAGGGCAAGGCTGGACAGCTGCTGGAGGATTCTGGAGAAGACAGAGTCACAGGCAGTGGTGCTTCTGTGCTTGGTGATAGCAAAAGCTGTATGGAGTGGTCTGTAAATCAGGAATTGTGATGTTAGTGTAGAAATAGTGTCTCAGTGCTTTTCCTTATTTTGAAAAATCTTAGCATTTTCAGCATTTGTACTCTCCGTAAAATGAACTTCTGTTACTCAAGATTGAAGGCATTTAAGGCAATGGTGGTATTAAGCTGTGGGGTTTTTTCTACATCTGCAAGGTCTGGGCTACTTTTTAGTCATTGTGAGCTATTACCTGTTGCTTGCTACCTGCCTGCATGCCTCCCTGCCTTTCTGCTTGCTTGCCTGTCTCCCTCCCTCCCCTCAAAAAAAAAGAGAACATTTTTTAATAACTTCTGTTGCATTTCCCACAGTTTTTCATTATACATTTCCAGGCAGGCCAATGCTATATAAAAGGGAATTAGAGACTACAGTTTATCAAAAAAACTCTTCTGAAAAAATTGAAAAAAATGATAGAATTTCAGAAGAGGTTTTTCCTCAGCACATTCATGTGCAGGTCTGTTTGACTCTAAATATGTTATTTTATTTTTGTTTGGTTGGGATGTTTTTTTCAGTGCAAGTGTATAAGTGTAAAAATAGACGTAAATACAGAGGTGCCAAATATAATCACCTTTCAGCGTTGTGCCATTGTGGTTGTTGGAAGTAAACCCTTGTTTAGCTTTGGATGGTTAACTGTGTGGTTTGTGCTGATGACTGGATGTGCACTTGGTTGTTTGGTTGTGGGTTTTTTTTAGCTGAACTGAAAATATAATCAAAAAAATTGTAAAGAATGTTGACTTGGGTGGATGACATTTTAATAGCCTAAAACATAAACTAAAAATTTGGACTGGAACACTTCTCATTTGACTATTGTGCAAAGGAATGACGTGTTAAATAAATGTTTACTTTCTGGAAGTAAAAGTTTCCTCTAGAAAGAAAAATAATAGCTAGCAGAAACTAGTTCTCCCTGCCACCTTGTGCCTGTGGTAACTGCAGTTGTTTTATGGTTCTTTGCCCTGACAGTTAAATTTGTTTCTATTTTAGTGTACTAAATCAGAATAGGAACAGATTCTCAGTGTTACCATGTGTCTTGCTCTGTAGCACTGAAAGTGGCTAGAAGTATATTCAATGTAATCTCTATGAAACTTGATGCAAGTATAACTAGTGAAAAGCAGATTTATGTGAATCTTCATAAAGTAAAAACACAGTACCACAGAAAGTTTGATTACCCAGCATCTTAAGTGAATTTAAAACTTTCAGATGAACCAGGAGTTATAATGCAAATTACTTACTTAAATGCCAGTGAACAGCATGTGGACTTTTTAATTAAACAGAAAACCACATGACTTTTCAGAAGGGATCTGAGCTATGAGGAGACTCTAGGAGAGAAAGGATGTAGCATTTCCTAAGTTACATAGCTGCATCTGGGTGGTAGATGCTATTCACTAGAGTTGGTGTTGTTTGAGTAAAACAGTAGTTGTAACTCAAACCTCATCTAGTTAATGCATTTCTGGAGATTTCTTCTAGCTGTTTTAAGAGTATGCACCAAAAGGATACTTTCTGAGTTGCAGCAAAGCGTGTTGTTTATCCACAGTTTTTACTGGGTTCTGAGTGGTATTATATGATGGGGTTTATTACCTTTATAAATAGAAAACAGTTATTTATTAAACTACGCATTCTTTATTGATAGCATGTAAATAAGTATAGTGTGTAAATAAAAATACAAAAAAGAAATCTAAAAACTTTCAGAGGAGGTAATAATCTGGTATATACAAGGTTGTATAATCAGGTCTAAATTAAATACATACCTTCAGCAACAAGGTAGTTATAAAGAGGATGAGCAGAGTCTCACGAAGAGAACACAGGAGTCCTGTAGCTGTCTGTTTTGGCTTGTCTGAGATGTGACTGGAAACCTCCTCTGAGCTGCTAAAGTAGCTCAGCTGAGCAGGTCAGTGGCATGAGAGCTGGGCTCAGGCTGGTCAGCCTGAAGGGGCGTGAGCCGTGCATGCTGTCTGAACAACAGTGTGGCGCTCCAGAGTGCGGCATCCTGACTTCTTTTCTGCTGGACAAACAGAACATTAAAGTGTTACTCTATTCAGCCATACAAAAGTGATGCTTTAAGTGGCCTGCACACTGTGTTGTTCAACATGCAAATGCAAAATAATGGTACCAGATGTTTTGGTGAGTAAAATCTGCGCACTTGTCCCTGGTATCTTTACATACCATGGTCTTAGTGATCCAGCAGCAGTTTTCATCCCTCACTTCCTCCAAGCTTAGAATTTTTCAACTTTTTATGTTTTTTTTCATAAGCAAATGCAGCACCTGAAAGGAATGTTGCATTTCTGTTATCATGTCCTTAGCATGAAATACCTATATGTTGTAGTAGATAAAGCTAGCAAGGATGTCCTCTCAGAACCTAGCTATTTGATTTACTTTATTTTTTTTTCTTTAATAAAAAGCAGGGATTTTTTGGTGGAGAATCTAATTATAATTTTTTTAATTATAAAGTTGTTCTTTGGTAATATTACCCTTGACCTGATTTCTTAAATTTGGAGAGTGCCAGTGGTACATTTATGTCTGCAGAGTCTTCATCACTCTGTGTGTGTGTCTTTGTATGCATATGAAAATGTGCATGTAGGTGGTGTTCACATTAAAATAAGCAAGGAACATGACTAAAACATGAATGTGTTCAATCTTTATCAGTATTATTCAACTCTTGCTAGATTTGAAGTCTTTCCTGAGGTACAATAATACAGCAGTTGTGTTGCTCCTGTCTAGCTAACAAGCCGACCAGCCCAGGTCCCCTTTCCTTGCAGGACACAAAAGTGTGCAGGGGGTCTGCCTTCATTTTGGAAGAGCTGCTTAATCAGTGTATGGCTTCTTGCAATGTCTGAGAACACATAAATCGTAGAATCTTAGAATCATCT
>JAWMRD010000085.1:38762133-38832104 GCA_035584875.1 Syndactyla subalaris
TCCAACCTATGATCCACTACAACCATGGTTACTAGACCGTGGCACTAAGTGCCACATTCATTCTGATCTTAAAAACCTCCAGAGACAGAGAATCCACCACTTCCCTGGGTGGCCCATTCCAATGCCTGATTAGCCTCTCTCTAAAGAATTTCTTCCTAATATCTAACCTAAATCTCCCATGCCAGAGCTTAAGACCATGCCCTCTTGTCTTACTGATAGTTGCCTTGGAGAAGAGACAAACCCCCACCTGGCTACAACAATGCAAAAGGACAGCAAAAAAATAAATAGCTAGTTACTCTCTCCAGGGAAAGTAGCAGTTAAAAAGCATTCTCAAGTTAAAGACGGTCTACCATAAGTTGCAGCAAATGTGCCACAATATCTGTAACTGTGCTTCCCACTGGGTGGATTTATAATGCACTCGAATTGAAGCTTGCCTAGGTTTCGCTCTGTATGTACACACACCCCCTTGCCCATGTGTGCTGAGGAACACGTAAAGTTGTGAGCAACACTGTAAATGTAGGGGAAAGTTCCTTATCATGGTCTGTCAGCTCCACTGGGCTGTGTGTGTTTCTCTGGGGAGAAGAGATGAAGGAACACTGCCTGTAGTAAGGGATGGTCTTTTGGGGTCAGAGTCTCTCTCATAGTTGCTTAATAGCCTCTGAGAAACTTGCACGTGGAAGGAGGCTGGAAAGAGGAACAGCCCTGGGCTGCTTGCAGCCCTGAATGTCCATGGGGTGAAGGATTGCCAGAAGGAGCCGAGAAGGCAAAAGTGCTTCCTAGGGCTAGTCATGGCTGCAAATTTGAAAGTGGTGTCTGCATTCAGCTTGTCCTTGTGCCTCCCAGCTCACCTTTTTTGTTCTCCCAGTAGCTGTTGCATCTGTTGAAGCTCCTTGCCTTGTTCTGTTTTCTGGTAGGAAGTTTCTTCTTTGTTCCTCATAAAATGCCTGAGCTACCCCCACCCCACCCTTCTTCCAGTCTGATGCTGTGATGGGCTGTAATGGCATTGAGGCCAGCTCCAGATGGAGTAACTGGGTTGGTGGTGTGTGGGAGTGCAATGGATGCTCATTCAAGCAGTTGGTATGAGTAGGCTGGAAACCAGGTTGGTGTGACTTTCAATTGCCGCCACCTCCTCAGTCTCCTTGAGGAAGGAGAAGGTGTATGGAGGTATCCCCTTCACAGTGGCATGAGGGAAAGGGGTTAAATGTGGAAGAAAAAAATTTACTGTAAGATTTCTTATTTAGCTTACACACCATTAAGACATTATTGCCTTTATGATGCTCTCAAGATGTGCTTCCTTGGGAAACCAGGGGTGATACACAGTGTGTAATACATATTGTAAAGTATATTATTTAAAAAGTTATTCAATGCCCTGGCAGATTCCTTGCTGCAGTCAGTGCAGGGCTCTGATTACAAGACCGTGCACTTTGTACTTGTTTGTGTGTAGATGACTGAAGCAAAAATTACTTTATCATTTTGGTGCTAGGGGTGTATTTGAGACTTGAAAGAAAAGTCCTGTCTTGAGTCTAGTGCTGGCTGTGAATGGACCAGGGACGCTATGGTATATATCTGCATACCACCACTGGATATATAGTTGCTTTATGTTTCTAATGTAAGTTTGATAATGATAGTAGTAAGATGATTCTTGTGTAATTACATGTTCAGAAACAGCAGTCATGTTGTTTTATTAGTACAGAAGTCATAGAGAACTCTGAAGCATGCACAACAAAAAAGCACAAGCAGAAGAGACCAAGGGAACAGCTTGAGTGTCTTCCTCAGGAGTACATTAAATAACACAGAAAGGCCTTAAATAGCTTTGTGGGGAAAATACTGTTCTCTTCATCTGTAAGAAGAACCAGCATGACTTGCTTTTCTTTCTTACTTTTAAATCATCTAAATCCATATGAAAAAAATGTTCTTTCTTTGCTGTGAATGAAGGGCATATATTCAAGGTTGAAAACCAAAGTAGGTTTTGTTTGTTCATTTGGATCTTTCCCCTGAAAGGTCCGCTCCATGTTATCTAGACTGAAGCTCAGAACTTGAGTGAATATCATTCCTGGAAGCAGTGGCAAACCATTTTTGAGGAGAAAATGTAACAAAGTTCTGCAAAGCAGTTGCTGTTCCTAGTCTTTGATGTAAGATAATATTTAGTAATATCAGAAATGCTGCTTGACATAAATATTTGATCATAACAAATGCCCTACTATTCATATGACTTGTATTCAGTAAAGACCTATTTGTACTAGTTTTGGTATAGCAAAGTATTAACTTTGACATATTTTCACACTCTAAGAAAGAAAATGCTCTGCTTTATACTTTCAGCTCCTGGAAGGGACCCTTTTGCATGATAGGTCAAAAGTTCATATCAGGCTCTCAAAAGAGAGCTCACAAACATAGAACAGAGTAAATATTATTTAAAACCCCCCCAAAAAAATTGGAAAGTGTGTATTCATGCTCTTGTACTTAGTCGTTGCTAACATATTGGTAAAAAATAACAAATTACATAACACACAGTTTTTTATCAGCATTTCAGATGGATACAAATGCACATCTGATATACTCTGAGTACTGTAGTACTTCTTTAAAACACAAATTAGAAAATAGGTCACAAAATTTCTAACTATACCTTATGAAAGCAGAACATGCGAACTGTTAGGCTTTGTATGCATGGTAAATACAGCTGTTGTTTTGTTGATATGTTCTTGTGCATGATAATTTTATTTGATAATAGAACATGTTAAAGATTCTCCTTTTACAGTTTCAGTGGTGGTAATTTCATTTGGGTAGAAGAATGTTAGCCTATGGTGTGGGGACCGCACAGACAACACAATGAACTCTTGCTGTGTTCTAGATATGAAGATCACTTTTTCTCAAGACACAGGTATTAAAGTAGTAAAGATATCTTATTCCCTCCCATGATAAAAATAAGCTATTACAATTTTGAATACTAATCCTTGCTTTTGATTAATCAAAGCGGTCATACTGTGCCTGAAAGGTGTGTCAGGGTTGCTAGGAATAGGAATTATGTCAGTTCATAATCCCTCTAAGTTACAGAAAATGAAAGAAACTCGAAAGACTTCCCTGTAAGTCAGTACTCCTACAATTTATATATTTTCCTTAATAAAAGTTTACAACTAACTCGAGCCTTATCTTGCAGTGCAGGGCAACTAAGGTCTCAAACTGAAATTCGGCTCCTGAAGACCTAAAGGACATGTAGGCTTATAGGGTCTGTTGCAGCACCCATCATTTTCAGTCCAGCTTACATGTACATGTGAATGACCATAGGTGAAATATGCAGGAAATATAAAAGATTTAAACCCCAAATCCAGACTTTATCCAATTAGTAATTAAGTTAGTTTTTGCAGAAAATTAGGTGGTGATCAGCATATTGCTGTTATTTACTTCTAATAAATACCTTAAAGAACACACACACGTTGATTTTTTAGGTAGTTGTATACTGTGTTGATCTCACAGAGATAGTAATAAACTAAAAGGTAAAATAATAAAAAATAAAGGATGGGGTGAGGAGGGTATTGGTTTTTTTACCTCGATTTTTACACCAGGTTTGTCAGTTGGGTGAAAACAACATGCCTATGGGAACAGTGATCAGTTCTGCTCACTATGCCTTGGAATCTGCTTAAGTCTGATCACGCTTGTGCCTTGGAATCTACTTGAGTCTGCTTTCCAAGACTATACTCTGCCATCATAAGTGGGTATAAAACCCCACCTGAAATTAATTATGGAGAGGTTTCTAAAGACAGATTTGGCCTTTCCTCTGTGCATGAAAGGTAAGAAGTTTTATGACACTGTCTTTCAGTAGTGCTGGTGTTGGCTTCTGGTTTTGTTTATATGTTTTCCATGAAAGAACAGCGTGCAACAGACTGATTTTAAACAGTTTGCTGTTGGGTTGAGTTGTGAGTAGCATCAAGAAAATGTTTTTGAGGACAAAACTTGATTTGTAGCATTTTTTCTGCACAGATGAATTCTTTAGGCAGAATTTATTGAAGTTGCTCCAAACCATATAAAATGGAAAATTCAGCACAGACTGTGAAGAGTTGTTTCTCTTCAGGGAGTCCCTGGTTTTTCAGAGGAATCTTTTTAAGAGAAGGGAGGAGAAGGTCACATAGGGTGGGATGCTGTCCTCTTCTGAACCCATTTCCAAACCTGTGAAATCTCGAGGAATTAATTGCCCTCTGTGAAGGCAGCCAGTTTATACTCTCATTTTCTTGCCTCTGAATTACACCTAAACCACAAGATGATAGACTTAGAATGGTGTAAATTATCCGTTTATAGCTATAAAAGATAAGGAGATCATTTTGTTTTATTGCCTGGGGCTTTTGGGGGTGGTGGTATTTTTTTGCTGTTGATGATTTGTTTGGGATTTTTTTTTGTTTGATTTTTTTTTTTTTTTTCCTTCTGAACTGAAAGCGGAGAAAGGAGAACACTGACTTTCAGTACAGTGTTTTTTTAATGATCTAGCACAAAACTGTATTTGATTAACTGGATTTCCTGTAAAGGAGCTTCAGAGGTTCTGTTTCATTAAAAAGCTTGAATTAATATTAATTTAAGAAGCTACAGAATATTAGCTGAATTTTACATTTTAATTCTGTCTTTCCAATCATCAGTAATTCAGTGTCTCTCAGACTTTTTGGTAGTAGCTACTTGGACTGTTCTGATTCCATCACTCATACAGTGAAGTTGAATACTACTTTTATTTCTGTGAGTTTTGTGGCTGCACTACAGTGACAAGCAAAGGAAGATGGTTAATACAGTTTTTACAGTGTAGGTAGGGAACAGCAACTGCTTTAGTAATATTTTGTAATTGATAACATTTGCTTGTTTTTTATAAATATTTAAGACATTCAAGATTATTCTTGAAACAACTTCCTCTAGATGAGTGTAGGTGTGTCATGTTACTTTTTTGAGGTAATTATCTACTTTGTAAGACATTTCATAAAATTCTACCTGTCCTTTCTTGGAGGAGAGATTTTCTTGTCTTGCCTGGATCTTTTTTGTTGTTACGTTAGTAATTAATAAAACAATATTGTGCAGAACTTTGACTAAATGTTTATAAATTACTAAAATGATACTGAGGAGATAATGTAATGAATGGCAAAAGGATTATTTGATTCCATTTTTGAAAATAAGTGAAATATGCAGATGTGGATTGTGAACATAATAATAAAGTTGATGATTATATAGTTATTTAAATTAAAGATATTCTGTCAGTGGGGCAAACACTTGGCAATCGAACAGTATGTACACTTCTCTCAAGGATTTTTTAATGCATTGTTAAATCTCAAAGGCCATCACTGAAGTTGTCACTTAACTTGGCTTTTTGTAGTTTTTTCTGTTTAGTTTTTAATGTAGATACAAAACATTGTGGTATTGGTGTAGGAACAGACTTTGGGACACCTTAGATTCCCTTCTGGCTTGTTTTGCTTTTTTGCTTGGAACTCAAGATGCTTTCCTGTTCCATAGGCTTTTCCATAACTCTAAATGAAATGCCATTGAAATGTGTCCTAACATCAAGTGACTCTTGTGAGGTTTAATCTATTAATGTTAATTAAGGAGATAAATAATCACACCAGGAAAATATTAAAATAGTACTGTTTGTTTTATGGGGAATATAAATATGCCTACTGTATTCATTATCAGGGCTCATAGTTTTTCCTTGCAGAAATTATACTCATGTCTCTGCGTGAGTTGTCACTTAAGTTCCTAGGTGTTTTTATGATCAAAATGGAAATGATCAGTTCCAATTATTAATTTATAGTAGTATAATATGTTTGGACATATAGGTTGGTACTTAAATATCTTTTGAGAGGTATGATAGAGTAATGCAATATGTCACAGAGATAATACTTTTTAAGTGACGAAGAACTTGCATAGACTACTACCAGTCTTTAATTAGAAAGAAGTACTGGGCGATAGCTGAACCAGCTTGAAGCTGAAGGACAGCTCAATTGTGCCAGCTGTTGACAGAGGTCGTGGTCATGGCTGTAGAGGTAGCCATCTATTTGTAAAGTGTCAGGATGAGAAAACAGTCTGAAAACAGTGCTTTTCCACATGAGACAGACAGAGCTCTTGGTTGTGAGAGCATCTTTGTTTCACTGGCCTTGCCACCTTCTTTTGAGGGAGAGGAGACCACTCCAGTTCTGCTCCAGAGCTTGCACAGAGGTGTTACAAGGTGAGCTGTGGAGCTTCACCTCCACCTCAGGGAGCTTTGCTGCACAGTCCTAACAGCCCAGTGTCCCTCCCAATAGTGGCCTTCAGCAGTGAGCCTGACAGCTGACATTCTAAGTGGCAGGACAGATTGGCTTCTTTGCTTCAGCCCCTGAGATGATCTCATGCATTCCATAATTCACTTCAACTGATCTGTGGCCTACAAAGCCAAGGCAGTTTAGGGCCTGAATTTTGCAGTTTTAAGTTCTTGTATAGGCCATACTTGGTTTCAGCAGAAGTGAAATCCTGCAGCATTCCACTGGGGGAACAGCAGCAAACTAAACCTTATTTTTTGTTTCTCTACTGCTGAATTATTAGAAACTGAGGGGCTGTAAAACTCTATTCCAAATATAATACAAAATCAAATATTTTTCTTTTCATGTGTTACCTCTCTATTACTGTTTTAGCTCTTACCCCTCACAGGAGTTTCTCTGCTACTTAATACTTGATGAAGTTGATTTCTGTACTTTTCTGTAAACCTGTTAGGCAGTGTACAACCAACTGCTTTATCTGAGTAAAATGTTTTATGAGACTGTGGTTATAGTAGTACTACAAGTAGAATGATGGTCAGCACATAGAAGTGTCAGGTTTTGCTCAGTCTGTGTAGGACATTGACTCTACTCTGACCCATGAATCTTCACTTTCTAGGTGCTTCTGGGCTTTTTTGTGCCTCCAAGTCGCAAGCTAAAAGCCAGTTTTCTGCAAATGTACACACTGTTGATTTAACAGCTCTTAGTAAATGTGTATAGTGATTATAACTAACAGAGATTAGCCAATTTCAATGATGTTGTCTTTTTTACCCCACATATTAAGAATGTCCTTTTCTATCTAATTTAAATATAAAATTTCAAACATGAAAATAATGGGGTTTTTTCTTACCTTTTCAGAGGTCAGACTTGGGAATAAACACAGTCGGGTGTAGTTTAGCAGGGTTTCTTTTTTTTAGCAGTTGCCAGTGTGAATTTTGCTTAGAGGATGGTATGTTTATTGTTTTAGTTAAAAAACAGCCTTGTATTTGATCACTAAAGATACTTGAGATTTTTTTTAAAGTACAGTACAGAGAAATACAAATACAGGTATGCATTGCACATCCATATGAAAGAAAAGTTTCTCGTTCTGGGCTTCTAGACTTGTCTCACTGTGTCTCTATGTCTTCTTTGTCAGTCACTACAAGTTTTGAAACCACTCTACCAGTAGCTTTACTGTCACCTATTTAAAATTAACCATGTTTAAAGTTTTTCTGTAAGTGTCATAGGGCAAAAAAAGTTGTGTTTCAGCCTTTCTTAGTTTCATTTTTTGCATTATGTACACCAGGAGTAATAGCAATAATACAACAAATTGTACATCATATGTATATATATGTGTGCAAGCACATGTGTAAGGAACTACTGTTTACTTAATCAACCTGACTTCCTTCCTGGTTCTGCTTTTGGATATAATATTTCTGAGGAAACTTTCAGGTCTCTGGGTGTAAAATTCTTGATGATGCATTAATACTTGTTGCTATTACAATTTGAAGAAAAAAATAGGAGAGGTTTTCAGAAATTTTCTGGTTGTAAGATGTTAATCTCTAAAAAGTTTTGATAATCCTCTATGTCACAATTGATTGGGAATTTATCACTACTTGAGTAATTTCTCTACCAGTTTTGGGAGATAATTAATTTTTTTCATTCATTAGTTAGGTTGATTTTTATCAGGAAAAACCTTTTAAAAGTTGGATGATTGACCATGTTGTGTACTTGAATTAGGGATTCTTTTTTTTTTTCAGTCACACAATTGAATTCTCTCCAAAGTAACAGACAAGGAGTTATAATAGGATCAGAGGGGTTTTTATTAGAAAGTCATGATTTTAAAAAAATGAGGAGGGAGGGTGGTGGCGATAGTGTGATTATAATTGACATTCAGATACCATGTGTGGCCTTCAGCAGTCTTTTGTCAGATGAGAAGATGCTACTCATCTGGTTTCAAAAAACTGATCCAAGTCTTGACTAATTTAAATGTGCAATGGCAGCTAGCGGAAAATTAATCTTTGTATTGTTTTATCCTGAACTGGTCCATTCTGCTGATCCCCTGCATTGCCATTCCACCTTTCCTCCCTTCTTGTAGCAGGTAGAGGTATTCTCAGGATGATGGTGGTGGAAGTAGTAGTTAGCAGAGACCAAAAGGCATTCACATCCTCTCAGGACATGTACATTCTTTTTTCTTATTCACTTGCAATTTTTCTCCTTTTCACCACGTGAAACAGGCTCACTCAAGAGTCAGTCCTGTTTAGAGTGTTATCTGATCCTTTTTTCTTTTTTTTTTAATGGTGAATAGGTAAAGTTACAGGCGTGTATGGCCAAGATGTATTTGTTAACTTGCTCTGTAATGAGTGGCTCAGGCAAACACAGGCAGGTGGTCTATCAGTCAATGTCTTGATCTTCTAATCATGCCAGTCATGGGGTTTTAAAGCTGAAAGATATATTAAAAAAACAAATCTAGGTTTCATTCAGTGCTGTAACAGTGATACTATAAAGTCCCACTCCATACCAGGAATAATGTCATGATTGCAGATTTGCTTAGCTAGCCTTGGTAACTGATGATGCCAAATTCTCCTCCATTTCTCTAGTAAGTAGCATTGCATCATTTCCTTTCAAATATCTTCATCTGGGGAGAATTATGTGAGAAAATCTCTAGTGACATGTTTGTAAATGGTGTTCTATCACTATTAAGCAATGTCTATATAAATGGGACATTTTAAAATGAAAATATTTGTTGCCATTGTTAAAAAAAGTAACACTTAAAATATCTTCGCATGCTTTTTTTGTGAGCAACAATATAAAATGTTTACTTTCTGCCCTTGATGTAAAGAGAGAAATATCAATATGAAATTTTTATGAGTTCCTGTATATTGTGCTGAAAATTAATATTTTCATGTCTTAGTAATTCTGTTCTCTTTGGTTTTTATGCATTCTCTGTTGGAAATTTTCCATAATTTCCTTTTTCTCCAGGATACTTTTCATATTGTGCCCCCGTACATATGATTCTCCGTGCAGCTAAGGAGGACTAGAAATGTCCTCATCATTGCCACTGGCTTAACTAGAAAATTAATTTGTGAGCAGATACAAGAAGTTTTAAGCATTGACCCGGTGAGGGACAGACTTGAAGAAATTTTGAGATGGCCTTCAAAAAGAAAGATAGTTACCATTTTCATATATATATGGATAGTTAAACATATTTTATATTTATGTGCAATATACAGTTTTATATACATACGTATGTATCTCCAAGTATAATGTGTTACTGGTTCTTGTCTGACAAAGTCTGAATACAGAGGCATCCAATTACAGAACCACAGAGATGAATGAGATGCAGACAAATTTTAGATTCTTCTTTGGATTTTAATTCTGTTTTTTTTTACATTTTGTGGTAGCTGTAGATTCACTTTCAAGGTATAAATAATCTGAAATACTGTCTTCTCTAATAAAGAAAAAAGATGGAAAGTTCATGTTTTAAAACAGTGGATAATAAAAGCATGTTCTTTCTATGTCTATGCTAAATTTGCATTTGGAGATTCTGAAGGAACCTGAATTTCCATGTGAAGAAGTGTCAGAACTAAAACTGGAAGTCACTTTGTATTCCACTGTTTCAGAGGTGTTTGGTGGAAATTGTTTTCTTATGTATTAGTTAAAGCAGAACTTCTGGTAGGAGAGTTAATCATGTCAAAAAGGCATCTGACATACTGTTCTATGCTTTATTTGGCTTATGTTGAACAGATTTTTTTTTTTTAACTGAATTACGTATTTTGCTAAAAAACTGGGCAGTATTACAGAATTAATAAAAGGTATAACACTTTATTTCACTTCATATATAAGGACATGACTGTTTCACAGTTTTCAGAAAAAGAGAATAACTGTGGTGGTCTTAAGAGTGGCCTAAAGTATTTTTTACTGTGTAATAGTTCTGTATTGTCTAGGTTTGTAATTTTTTGCAGTCTTAAGGAAAGTAATGTTTTCTCCCCACTGCAATCAACCAACTGCAGAATTGTAAAGATTTCACCTCTGATTCTGATGAACTGGAAGGCAGACAAATATAATTGATACAGAATGGCCCGTAGTACATCACCCATTCTGCAGAGACCTCTGTCTAGTTACATGAATTGCTTGGGTTATGTAGGGTGAGTTGTGAGTTGGGTTATGTGGTGGCTGGGTAGGGCCCTGAGGAGGTGGCCTGGGCACCTAGTACTGAACTGTACCCTGAGAAAGCTGAGGATGAAAGCAGGCTTAGTCTCACTTCTCAGCTTCAGAGCATGTTCAAATTAATAACAACTACTTTCTCTCTACAGAGAGTAAAATTGGTCAGTGTTGGGCTGTTCAGTGTTGAGATGAGAGGGCTCCAGAGAGACCTTATAGCAGCCTTTCAGGACCTAAAAGGGGCCTTCAAGAAAACTGGAGAGGGACTTTTGACAAGGGCATGTAATGACAGGACAAAGAGGAATGGCTTTTAACTGAAAGAAGACAGATTTAGATTAGATATTAGGAGAAATTCTTTACATATGAAGGTGGTGAGACACTGGCACAGGTTGCCCAGAGAAGTTGTGGCTGGTCCATGGATGGAAGTATTCAAGGCCATCATGAATGGGGCTCTGATCAACCTGGTCTAGTGGGAGGTGTCCCTGCCCATGGCAAGGGGGTTGGAACTAGATGATCTTTAAGGTCTGTTCTAACCCAAACCATTGTATGATTTTGTAGTATGTAACATCATGATTGATTTTCTGGCAATGTGTGCGTCAGGAAAACTTGCTTTAGAAGTTTGTTTTATGTGTGCAGGAATTGGGAGTGAAAGTGTCAAAATTATGCTGGTAGTAAAGTCTTAGATATTTGAGTTGTGTGTGTCTCATAAATAGTTATGGGTTACTCTTTTAACTTTGCACTGCACTAGTGTCAAACACACTTTTCTGAGAAGACATCTAAAACATTATGTAAGGGGCATATAAGGTTGCCTTTATCCATGGACATAAGTATTATGTTTTGAGGCATGAAACCTTTACAGAAATCATTAAAATAAACCCTAGGCTGAAAGTCTGTGAAAAACAGCCCTGAGTAATGTGTTTTGTTTTCTGCCAGCTGAGTAGCTTGGATGAACACAGGGTTTATGTGGCTGTGCAGATTCACCTCCTCCTCTTAAGCAAACACATGGATAATATAGATAAGCTTTTGTAGTCACAGATGAGCTTGCTGAATTGGAGCAAAGGAAAAACGTGTGTTGTAACCTTTATGAGGTTTCCAACAAGGAGATCTTAACTTTTAAGTGTCAAATGGTCATATTTCATTAAGAAACTACTTATAGTACATAGTACAAAGATGTGAAAAAAAATTACTGGAAGAAATTATTACCACTTAACGAATATGAGCCAAATTGTCATTTGACAGTGATTTCGTACAGTTCTTAGATTGACGTTTGCAGGGCTTTGATTGTTACAGTACTTTCTTAAAAAAAAATGAACAAAAACCCGAACCACCAAACATGAAAAACCTCAACTCAACAACACCTCTCCCAAGCAAACAAGTAAAAAACAAACCAAACCAACAAACGCATAAAAAAATCCAAACCAATCAAAAACAAACACTTTAAAAAAAACCCAAACCAAATAAAACCCCGAACCAATACACAGATGTATCTTCTAGTTGTAATAGATTAGTGTAGTTGTCTGTAATCAATAGATTACTATAATGTCCTAGTTGTTGACCTAGGACGCGGGAGTTGACCTAGGAAGATTTTTAATTTTTTCCTTACTTCCTGAATTTTTGTGATAAAATGTCTGATAGTAGTTATATGAAGTAAGAGGTTTTGAACAATTACATCTTTAAGAATGGAAGATTTTTAAATATGCAGTCATATATAAAATGTATATTTTGGAGTTTTGTTTTGCTCATTTGTTTAGTTGTTAAAATGCAAATTTTAATTCAGTTGTTCTTCAGTTGCCGCTGATGCTGCTATTTGACACTGAACTGGTCCTTGCAGTTACCTTGCAAGCACCACTTGACACTGTTCAGCCCTGCACTAAGCTGTCAGCATTGTGCAAAAAAGTCATGTATGTGTCCAA
Organism: Syndactyla subalaris; assembly: GCA_035584875.1. NCBI lineage: Eukaryota > Metazoa > Chordata > Aves > Passeriformes > Furnariidae > Syndactyla > Syndactyla subalaris. Next base: position 38,774,441 of record JAWMRD010000085.1, read on the forward strand.
TCGGTAAAGCATATCCTTCTTATTTGTCTTGCAGGTACAGGAGAGAGTGGCAAAAGCACATTTATCAAGCAGATGAGAATCATTCATGGATCAGGTTACTCTGATGAAGACAAAAGGGGCTTTACAAAACTGGTGTACCAGAATATATTTACAGCAATGCAGGCCATGATCAAGGCCATGGATACCCTCAAAATCCCATACAAGTGTGAAAATAACAAGGTGAGATTTTTGTTTGTTTCTGAAGCTGAAGCTTTTCCTCTTTTTATTTTAGGAAATATACTGAAGGTCTCAAAAAAAAAAAAAAATAACACATCACAGAAGTGATACTCACAGCTCAGAAGAAAACAGCATCTTCCTCTCCTGCATTTAGTTCTCTGCCCTTCTTTCTACTTTTACAACATGAATGTGCTGCTTTTAACAAGACACCTCTCTTAAGATGCCTGAGGGGGTTTGTCACAGAACAGAGGTTTAATGGCAGGCTGCAGTTCAGCTTTACTTACTCTTGTCTTTTCTTCCCAGGTCGTGCTCTGGTTAGAGCAGTAAAACCATTCTTGTCATCTCTAGTAGAACTTTACCGCTTAAGGGTTGCCATTGTCATTACAAATAGAAAAAATTCAAATTATTAGAAAAATAAATGGGGATATATATTTGTGTGTGAAAAGATCATGAAATTAAATTTTCTACACAAGACCTTAAACCAGTCAGATTCTTCTGAGGTTGATCTGGTTACTGTAGAAGGCCAAAATACATTTGAAATGTTTGGAAGATTCATCTCTGATTAGCCTGACTTTTTCCATTTTTAAAAAATATTTATATTTTAATAGGAAGATAACTAAAATAGTTTAAGCATTCCCTGAAGTGGAGTGAAATGCTTAATATTTACTTGAAGACATGGTGAGTCATAGGATTATGTGTGTGTGTATCTCACAATATCACAGAATCACAGACTTGGTCAGATTGGAAAGGATCATAGTGGGTCATCTGGTCCAACCTCCCTGCTCAGACAGGGACTATTTGATAACAGTTCCTGGGAACTTGTTCTCATTTTTACTGTTGATCCATTATTAGCAACTTTGGCAAATGGAGATTTTAAGATCTCTCACAAGTGGAGGGCTCACCTCTCTTTCGATCTTGTGAAAGACTATTTTATGATAATTTAGTAATCTTGGATAAAACCAGTACTTTCTGATTGATTATTCCAAGGTTCTTTTATTCTAATATTTATTTTTAAATATGAGAAACCAGGAGCAGTGATATTTATAATAAAGAAAAAAAGTTTCCATTAACTGGGAGAGAATGAAATAAATTTAAGATTAAAATATTTTGTGTTTACACATCTGAAGTTTAATTATTAGAATTGAACTGTATGTGTTTTAAGATAACTAATTTAGAAGTAGGAAAGATAAAGGTTATTATCAGGTTAAAGGCATGTTATTTTTTCATTTGCATTTGCTGAAGTCATTGCACTTCATTGGTGATGAAATGTTGCAATAACCAGTCTTGCAGAAGGCTGCAGTGAGAAGTCAGGAGGATCCCATCTGTCAAAATCCATATTGTTAACCTTCTTTAATGATGGGTGGGGTTTTTTTGTGCACATGAAAAAGATGAGAAATTTGTAATTGATAAGACTCTTGACTGTTGAACTTTATAGTCTAAGTGTGTGCTAGAACTGTCTGTTTTCCCGTCATCCTTCACAAATCAAAACCAAATGTGTAATTAGTATTAAAAAGAAAGCTTCATTTCTATATGTATTTCAGCCTTTTTGCTCCATGTTTTTGCTGTATGCAAAGCATAAAGCATACTGACCTAAAAAGTTAGTTGATTGTAAAGGACATTTTTTTCTTCAAAGTTGGCATTGATTGTCACTTTACCTTAGTATCTGGAAGTTCTAATTGTATTATATTACAAAGTTTCATAGTTATTTTTAAGAAGTACTGAGTTTACATAGTGTTTGTTATATAGCTGAGGGAATCAGGTAGGTTTGGCAAAGCTGTATACATGTGGTCAGAACTATTCACTTTCTCTACATAAAAATTGCTTTCCTGAAAGTAGGAGTCTTATCTTTGTGTTCAGCTCCTTCACAAGCCTTCCCGTCAGTTGCTAACAGGGCTACATTCAGTTAGAATAAAAGTCACGAACTAACAGGCTCTCAAGGCAATTCCTGTACGAATTCCTTCAGAAATACAGGAAAACCCAAACTTGCTACAGCCTTGTGCCTGAATAGAGACAATTGTGGTCTTCTACACCTTGGCTTTGTATACAAGGTCACTTCACTTTAAAGCAGTGAACACCAATCAACGGGTAAATCTGGTCCTTCTATTTTTTAAAGGCTGTTGAAAACAAACTCATTAGTTTAGCAGTCCAGAAAACACAGGAAGGGCACTTCCTATTAATTTGAATCTCTATCAGGAAGTCCTATCTCTGGAGAGAATATCTCAAAGTTTGAGTAACAGCATATTTTTAGCACAGTAGCTGTTCTGCACAGTAGTTTAGAAAATTGTAGGTCAAGCTGGTACTAATGTGGTTGGGTCTAAAGAAAAATGACCCTTTTTTATCAAATTCTTTATGTTCTGCAGTAGACTTTGAGACTACAGTTGAAATGCTTTTCTCTTACTGTACCAATATTCATACCTTTAACTGTGAATTAATAAAGTTGAAGTGTTTTGAATCTCTGAATGCTTCCGGATTTGAAGTGCCCTTGTATCAAGAAGTTTGTTAGCTCTAGGCAAATGTGGTTTTTTGTGTGGTGTACAACATGACAGCATTTGGGTTGTATTATTTTAATATAATCAGTCTATCAAGAGGCAAATTTTAACAGGTTAGTTCTTGTGGAATTCTGTTTGGCTTCATAGTCACCAGTGTAAATAAAGAGGTAGTGACTGAAATATATTGTCCTATATTATAATAATCTAGACTGTTTTGAAAGATTTACTATCAGAGTAGTGAAAGTCAATTGAGAAATGTAACTATCAGTGTTTGGAAGTTCTAATATCTCAGAACTGATGGTAAGCATTTATAACATGAAATATTTCTTTTGTTGTGTTTAAACTTCAGAATGTGAGTTCTTCTGAAGTTTAAGATAATGGGTGAGGGTGATCTCTTAGGAATTTGTCATAGGAAATAATTGCAGTTTTTTAGTTTTCTTTTGAGTAAATTTTACTGTGCTTTGATTACTTATTTTTTAAGTAGAAGTTGTGAAGTTTTCATATGACTTTTGAATTTTACATTAACAAGTATTTTATGAAATAAGGGAAAGCACTAGTTTTTGTAGAAATGTTTATAGGCAATTCTGAAAATTGCCTGTCTGCAAAATTTTGTGAATGTACAAAACTAACTCAGGTTAGCTAGGTATTGAAGTGCAGTTTTAAAAAAATAAAATATAGGGTTCTGCTTTTTGCAGTTTGTCTTTTTAGACAAATAAATCTACCACTGTACTAAACACCAGCTACCACTGTTGTCATGTACTATCCCTTTTTGTATAACTTTTTGTATAATAGTCAGGAAACCTTACTTGAATCCCATTCCTTAATTTCCTGTGAGACTTCTTAAATATTCATATGTAATATAACTAATGTGACTAACAACAGCAGAACAGACTACAGGAAAGTTTTTTTAAGAGGCTGGAAACATAAAAGCAAGTTTTCATGTAGACCTAGACATTATTAAGTTTCTAAGAGTTTTTTCTGCATGAATTATTTCTGTATTTATGCCTATTTCCTTTGGAATATGTTTTGCAGATATGGGACATGTTTTCAAAGTCCAAAATCTTACTGGCATTATCTTCAAGTCCATATTTACCTTGTTATCTTGTTTTTTTCTATGTCAGATAGATCTAGGAACAACCTAATAAAATTACAGACAGAAGTGGAACAACAGGAGAGGGCATGAAATCAGATTGCCCACATGCATTATTTTCACAAGAAATATATTGTAGCAGTCAGATAACATGGAGTAATGTATAGGAGATTTAAAGTATCATGGTCCTTTAACCACATACAGGATAAAGGGACCAAAGATAGCTTTCTTTTTTCCCCCCCCCCACAGAGGGCATAATATGAGGGAAAGCTGATCTCCCTGAGAGCTGTCTTTCCTCCTGTGGGAACACTGATCAATGAGCTTTAGGGATTTCAGTAAAGCCATGAGTAGTTTCCTTCTGAGTGCTTCGTAAAGAGTCGTTCATGAGGACTTTGGCAATCCTACCTAGATAGCAGCCTCACCTCAGCTGTCTTTCTCATCTTTTTATCAGTATCCTTCTGTCAGTCATTTTGTCTTCTCATTCCCTGTCGTTCTGGTGCCATATATACATTTGACCTCAGCACATCTTTATCTACTTACAGAAAGCCCCCATACAGGTAATAATTTTCATCCTGTTCTCTTTCTCATTTGTGTGCCCGTTGTTTAGAGCAGAGCTCTCTTGCATTTATCTATATTGCTCTAATGGATTAGTAAACTGACTGTTTTCTCTGTTACGTTCTGCTTAACTGTTTCATTCTCCATCCCAACAGAAGCATGAGTATTAGCTATTTTTCCAAGTGTGTAGGAAAAATGATTGTGTATGAGAAGTAAGCTAGACAAGCAGGGTTGAATGTTCCATGAAGAGCTGAGAATATCTTCATTTGAAACAAACATACAGAGAAATGAACACTTCCTTTCTCCACTTAAATAGCAGGTAATTTCACTGATATGAAATGAGGAAACCGTCAGCTTGCTGTTCAACATAAATTTGAAAGCTAAATTCTAGTTAACTCTCTTTGCAGTCCAAAAGGATTTCTTCCTTCCTTTCTTAATATTTCACTTTAGGTGAAGCTCTTTTCAAATATAACCTTTTAACTTTGTTTATGCCCTTTGCTAACAAGAAGCACTAAGCCATATGCAAAAACACCTATGTAAGGGGTGATGGCCTTGTTTTATCTTTACAGTTCCATTGTTTTAACTGTTTCTGCTAATGTGAAGAACAAATAGGTGGTAGTAATGCAGGCAGATTATTGTAGATATTGTGATAACTTAGATGCTGGATAAAGGACTGTAAAAGTAGGAAAGCAAGCTACTAGCATTTTTTAGATTAATTTTTTTCTGAGTATTTTACTTCTGATATGTTTGGGGTTTTTTATCATTTTGCTTGCACAGAACATTGTGTGTCTTAAAGGAAATGTTCACATAAGTTCTCTGAGAATGAAAATGTGAAGTATGCTGAGATCAAGCTTTTTTATATGTAATAGGAGTTTAGCATATATTTTAAAGTAATGACATTGTGTACTCTGGGAATGGTTCTGATTTTCTCCATGGTTAACAGCTGTTATGTAAATATATGTATTTATACAGCATGAAGTTACGGAGAAAGTACATAAGCATAATCATATAGAACTATTTCCTAGAGGAAAATATTTTAAAGTAATAATTTCCTAATTATTGCTTTCAGTTCTATAGAACATAGGCTAAGCGTATCTAGCATTTATTTCTAAAATAATTTCAGATTGAAATTTTTTTGTCATATTTTCCTCTGAAACTTTATGGAAATACTTCTTTCTTACAATAAACTTATTTAGAGGATTCAGATCCAATTGAGTTCTGGTTATATTACGTTGAATGAGTAAAAGTTATTGATTTCTTCATTGTAATTTCTAATAATGCACAAGTTGCTTGACATAAGGTTTATAATGGATTAATAATTCTTCAGGTAAAATGGACCATACTTTTCTTCAGGTTTTGTCAGTGTCTTGTTCAGTTTGTGCTTCCTTATACGATGGTAAAAATTACAATGTCTAAAACGCAAGTAGGTTTTATGTTAAAATAAAATTCAGCTTTGGCTTGTCAAAAGAGTTTTTTGAAAAAAACATCAACCAAAACACAACCAATCCTGCCCCCTCCCTCCCCTTTTTTAGTTTGTTTCTCAAGTATAATTTGTTTTGTGTTGTGGGATATATTGCATCATTGCTTTAATCTCTAAATTTTCTGAAAGATTGTCTTGCCCCTTTTTTCTCCTTGGATAAAGCAGGCTTAAGGTCTGCATGTGAAGAGGTGATTACATATTCACACTTCATCAGTCCTGTCACATGCCTACCTGTTTTCAGGCTATGGGCCCATGTAGCTCCCCTTTTAGACTTTGAATTCACTTTGGGTGATTGCATAAAGGTGAAGAATGAAGCAAGAATCCAGTATTTTGCTTCTGGAAGAATAGATTGGCAAAGGAAAATCTTGGCATAACATTAGTCACGTTACATTTTAAGTTTTTGTTTCTAACAGCTTTATAACAAAAAAAAAACCCTCAAGGTTTTGTTTGTGTGCTTCATCTTTGGTAAGAAAGCATACAGATTTTGACTGCAGAATGTTAAGTGTTATGGTGGACGTAAGATAGTGGGTAGGTAAGAAAATCATTTATTATGATCAAGTCAGTTCTGTGAACAGTCTCAAGCATGACAAAGAGAGCTGAATATTGGGTTGGAGGGGTAGTAACTACCAAGAGTATCTTCCTAATATTTCTCTAACTCCCACGTCTCTCCTTTTCAGTAGTCCTGTAATATATGATAGTTTGTGAGCACTTGGCTGGGGAAAATGATACTATGGAAAGGTGTTACAATTAAGGTTTTTTCAAGTTAAGGCTGTTTTTGATGATGATTTTCCATTTTTCTTAATGTGACCTACTGACCAGAGTTAAAATTCAGCTTATTATTTAATAGTTAATCTTCTAGACCAAGTTGTAGATACGGAGTGCCAGTAGGTTTTACCCTCACTCACTCATAATCCCATGGAACCAGGTAAAACAGAACAAAAGAATATTTTTTGAGAAACTTTTAATGTATGTTTTTCTACTTTTCCTTTAACCTTTTTTGTGATTTTCTAAAGCTGCTTTCAATTCAAAGTCAAAATGGAAAAAGTATTTTTTAAAAACTGAAATACTTTGTAGTAAAGCTTTAATTACTTTTTCTTACAACTCTAGAATTTTATGGGGTCTTTTTAGTTATTTTTCTTTCTTTTCTTTCTTTTACTTTCTCTGTCACTCTAACTTTTAAATATTACATTGACCTTTGAAAAGTTGAAAGAGTGATGATAAGGGATTGAAAATAAAGCCATTCAAAACAGTGCAAAAACATACCAGATATTATAAGGTCTGTTGCAGCCAGTGGTCTGCAAATAAAAGAAGGGCACAGGCTAAAATGAAATGTGATGATATTTTTTGGAAATATTTTATGGATATTTTAATTTAGCTGCACAGTAAGAATTTGGGGAAGCAATTAACTTCAATACTTATTCTTGATTTTGAAAAAGCTGGAGTTTTTCCAACCACTTGCCACTTTGGAAGCAGCTTTTGAAAACTTTCTGCAGTAAAAGAAACTAAGTGGCTCTTTGATAATGAGCCATGAAGGAGCCATTTGTATTGTATTTGTATTGTACTGAGACATCGCTAGAAGACATAAAGAATGTCTGACTAATACATGTATCTACTGTTATGTCTGCAGTATAAAATGGACTTCTGTTAAAGAAAGTTGGAGATGTCTGATTCAAACTTGCTCATAAAGGAAGGTGTTTAAGAATATGTATGAAAAAATTCACTAATGCAGGAATGGACACATCTCAGAGGCTGCAAAGGAGCCTGCACACTGAGACAAATCAAGCATTTCTGAAAGAGAGAATGTAGACCGTGCATGTGGTATTTAAAGTGTTGTCAGGAAGGTTCTTAGGACCCTTTTGTGATTTAGAGGAAGCATGTTTGTGTTTTTTAGTCTTAATAGTTTTTAGAAGCATGTTCTTTTAGAATTTGTGTAATGGTACTGGGTTGTGTATAGTTCATTTACTGCTTGCAAAACAAGCCTTCCCATTATTTTAAAAACATCTAAACACGTGTTGACATTTTTCCAAGATGAGTTAGCATTTTTAATTTCACCTGTGTGTAGTTTTAGTCCTATTGATCAGAAAAACAAATTGCGTCACTTCATTATTAGACTCATCAGGAAAGGCCCTGTTTTAAACACAAACTTTTTTTATGGGGCAATATTTATAAATAAAACCATCGTAATCAGAGAGAGCATGACAGTACAGCCATGTAGCTCATGTCCTTCTTGTGCGATAAACAATGACTTGCGGTGGCTGCCCTGGCTGTAGTGGTGTACTCATTCACTGCATTGCAAAATGTTTTAGACAACAACTCCCTGCTGTGATGATCTAACTTTTCCTCATACCTGTTTCAGAAAAGAAATGTACATTTTCAAGAAGTACATTTTTGAGGATCTAATTTAATGATTGGGAGGAGTTGTAGCTTGCTCACTCTCTAGCTCCATTGTTTCCTTATTCCAGTGGTGTGTATATGCTCTTACTGCTATGTTTCTGCCTATCTGTCACTTTTTGGACACTCAGCTTTTGTGGTCTTCCTGTAGAGCTTCCTGTGCACTGCTGTCTGGTGATACCAGCAATGTGGGTGGTGTTCTGCCTATCTGACAAATAAGAAAACTACAATAACATTAATTTTTCTTCATTAAAGTCAGTACTATTCAGAGTTACTTTTTAAAATCACATTGGGATGCATTTCTGTGATCCAGTAGGTCTTTTTCAATTTATCATCTACTGGCTAGAATATGCAGTAGAAAACAACCTTTTATGGACGCATCCCAGGCAGATGTTATAGCTGTCTGAGTGTACTGAGACAGAATCCTTGCCAACATAAAATGCAATCAAATTCTGGCATTTCAATGTTCTAATGTAATTTTTCATTGTGTCCTTAATTATTCATCCAAACAACATGAGAATTAGATTTTACAAATGCTTTTCTCTTGAGGAAGGTACTTTAATGAAAAATAGATTTCTCATATGAAGCTACTACATATGAAGCTGCTCATATGAAGTGTGAGAGGAAATTTATATGCATGTGCCTTGGGGGGAGAGGAGGAAATGGGAGTGGGTAGAAACATGGATGAAGGGATGGATATAGTTGATATATAGGCTCAGTTGTCAAGAACCTACTTTTCAAGTAAGGGTTAGTCTCTAAAGAGTGTTTTGTTTAGTAATGCTTCTCCACTGTTTAGATAGTCTCATTAAACCATTATTCTTTAAGCGTACATAGTTATTTCTCAACAGGGTATTTAGTAAGTTCTTTCCCTAGACAACTTTTTTTTTTTTCTATTTGACAGTTAGATGAATTTCCTTGTGTAAAGGTTTGTGTTTCTTTTCTTTTTTTTCTTTCACCTCAAGTATTCTTCCTCTCAGATTTTGTGCAGTTGTATTCTTCTGAAAAGTGTGAGAGGAGGATGATAAATAAGACGTGTTTTGTGCCAGGTTCCCATATTCCTTTTGAAATTCTCGACTTTTTGTAAGTTGATGAGTTTCTCAGGAGAGTCTTAGTTTTCTCCAGTGGCACAGGTCATGGAAGTAATCAAATGGATCAGTATTTGACACAGATTCATACAGCTGGTCAAAATATGGTTAACATGGCTGTGGAATACACACTTCCTGATATAGTTGCACTTTCCAGCACCTACTTTGCAGACACAGGTTTATACCAGCTGCAGACTCCCAGAGAATTTTACCGCAGTGTTTGTTAAAAATAAGTATTTCCAAGTGGCTGAGGAACCAAATGGAAAACAATACCATAATTTTGGGTCTGCGGCTGGCAGTACTGCACAAAATACAGAACATCCCTTCGGTGCGATACATGAAAAGGAGAGTGACTATCTCATCCTTACAATAAGCAGAAGTGTAATGCGTGCTTTCACTATGAAGTAATTTTGTCTTAGCAACTGGAGTTCATAGATATTTTGAAAGTCTGAGTAGAAATGTGCTTAATCAGAACCCTACCACACCCAAAATTCAGACATCTGTATTCATCTCCATCTCCTTTATGCCTTACTGCATCAGCAGATGAGTCTAATGAAAGGAAACAACAATAAATCTCCACTGTTACAATATGTTACATGTGCCAGCACTGTTACCATATATAAATAAAATCAGTAAGTGAACTATTTTCCTCTGCACTTCATAGAATTTTTTTTCCTCAGGACAACCAATTAGAGAATAAGGAAAAGGCTCATGCTTATTAAAATAATTCTTCTGCCTTGAGGGACGCATTCTGAGTGTTAGTCTTTACTGTCTCATCTTACATCATGCTGTGTGGAGACCTTAGAGACCAGTAGTTAGGCCTGGAAAATTAACAAGTAGACTTTAAAATGTAGAATAGTGATGGAAGTCTTCAGAGCTGTTGGGGCGCGACTGTTCAAAGGCAGAGCTTATTCTCCCTGCTTTCTGGCATCTGGTGCCCTGAACTCTGCACCCTTTGCCCTAATTGCAGTAGCAGTCTGTCATGAGCAGTCCCAGGATGACCCCACATCCAACTTACAGCATGGATTCATAAATGGAGAGTAACCGTAGCATGCCCAGCACATGCTGGATTGGTTCATCATGAGCTACACAGTCTCTTTGAGCTAGATTCTCTCAGGTCTGGGGAACTGCAGTAGGCTGTAGGGATACTGTCTTTATTCCATGTCACTTTCATTGGCTCATATGGCCGTGAAATGTCAGTTTTACCACAAGCACCATAGCTAAGAGCCTAAACGTGGATCTTGAATAGCATCCCACGGCATTTAAATTAACCCTAATGTTACTTCAAAGACACAAAACTTTGAGCAAGTAAGTTTGAGTATGGAGATTGCCTGTTTTTAATTTCCCCTTTTGACCTCTGAATTGAAAAAAAAATGTTTCCTTCATTTATAACATCATTTTACTGAAGTGTTAATTGTTGCTAGTTTGGGGAAATTCTGTATTTTGGATATGAAACAGCAGTGATTTAACTACAATTTAACTTGCAAGTCAATTTATAAAGAACTTATCTTCAAAAAAACTTCTATTTTAATATTTGCTATGTAAAAAGCAGGAAAAGACATGCTAGCTTCAACAAATGCAGCTGAAGACAAGCAGCAGTAAATTTCTTTTAATGTGACAAAACTAATGATGCCTCTCCTTGCATCAGTTCTTTCAAACAGTTAAAAATCTCTGCTCTTTGCTAAAATATCTCTGACAGCATTTTAAAGTGGTTTTTAATAGGTTGCTAATTTATACTAGCAGTTTCTAGGCAAGGAAGGGCTTTTGATGTCTGAGCTGCTAATTCTGCTTCCAGCAACTCTCTTTTTCCTACTTTTTTTTTTCTTTTTTTTTTTATAAGGGTTAGCTAATCTCTCTTCTGTGAGAAGTTGGAACTAATGAGTCCTAATTTTGGAAATTGCAAGATTATGCATAGTCAGATTGTAGTAAAAAAATGCTAATGGTTTCTCTCATCACCCTGCTTTTTTCCCTGCATTACCACTTCTGATCTCTTTAATGCACATGCCTGCTTTTTGGCCTTCCACTATTACTGTTTGAATTACATGAAAAGAGAAGGGATAGGTATTTGCAACTGAATACAAGTCAGACATAACAGTTAGGAAGGCAAAGCTTATTTTGCTTGTCTACCAGCTCTTCTACGAATGCAGTTAACAGAAGTGGATTTCTGGCTGGTAGCTGATCAGCACAGTGAGACTTCTGAGAAGATACTTTTTCTTAATTGCACTGCCAGCCTCGCTCCAGAGTCTGACTCAGCTAAGCGATGTTTTCCTCCTCCCCCTCTGTCTTGTCAGTGTTGGTGTATAGCGTATGTTGATAAGGCATGTGACTGCCATACAGGAAATACACTTGCTCAGTCATCAACTGTAGTCCATAGTTCAGTTCAGTTGGATGTATTGACAGAGGGGGGTGCACAAGACAAGAAAACTAAGCCACTTTCAGAATAAAAAAAACCTTGGCTTAAAAAATTTTTTACATTTTTTTGCATCTTTAATCTGCAGTTACTTTCTCTTTAACCAGCACCCCACTACCACCACTGATCAGCAGCCTGTGGTTCATCTGCCATATGATTTGCATGAATGGCTAGTTTATGTCAGAGATCTTTCTGTCATGGAAACCCATTTCCCCCTGATTTTACAGAGATTATGTGTTGTACAAGTTATTCTCAGCAGTTAAGTAGTATTTAGACATTTATTCAGGAGCCGCAGTACTTGCATTTCAGATTAGACAGAGATAGTAAAAGGCTTTCCTACAAATTTTTCTCAACAAAGTAATGAAGATTGAAGACACAGTTGAAGTTATAACCAAAAGTCTAAGTGCTCTTTCCATTTATTCACTCTACAAGGCATCTCCCTCTTGACATCAAACATCCTTCCAAGCATATCTTATAAATATACTGGAAGTTTTCATGTAAAAACTTTTGGGGAAAAAAACTACTTTAAACAACTATTCAAAGAAATCTTTACACTTTTTAGTAAAAATTAAATGAGATTTGGCCTGTAAATACTTTCCTGTATCTTATCCAAGGGCATTTATAACTCAGTGTTACTTATGATGAGTCCAGTGGTTGTCCTCTTAATGATGTTGATAAGTACTTGCTCAAACTAGTATCAAGTGTAAGGATTCATAAGCACGAACAAAGGTCGCATAATTGGCCTCAGTGTACTTTAAATGTCTATCTAGCTGACTATCTTCCTGTAATGCATTTCCCAAAGTAACAGGACTCATCAAAGTCCTTCTTAGGGGTCTACTGCAACTTTTCTATGTTTGGTGTTTAGGCTGTTTCGATCTCTGATAAGCAGAATGCTGTCAGTAATAAAAATCTCTCGTCAAGAAACTTCAGGATTTATTTCAATGCTCTGCATTTATTACATAGGACACAATTAAAATTAAGCTTCTAACTGTGCTTCAATAAGTAATTTGGTGAGCTGCATGAACACAGTTTTTGTAAGACACATTTTCCCTGGTTTCTGAAGCTTTTCTTTATTAAGCCCATGAGGAACAAAAAATGTTAATATTAATGAATATCTTACTGAAAATAAGAAATAAAGGGGAAAATGTCCTGGGAAAGATTGCAATAGTAACTGAAATTCACTTAGTGTTGTTTTTGACAGTGGAGTGCTCTGTGGCTTTTGTTGTACTTAATATATTTAATGCTATTTTTCCTTAATCATGTAAATCCATGGCATGGTCCCTGTGCTACCTTAGTCTGTCTTTTCCCTCATCTCTGCTACCTGTGGGAGTGGTAAAAAAAATCGTGTCTCAAATCATTGCCTGAACTGATTACTTTAGTCCTCTTCCAAAGACCTAACTACTAAAATACTGATTCCCTTTTAATTAAAGGATTTTTAAAAAGAAAAAAAAAACAAAATACATGTTTACTAAGAGAATGGGATTCTTTTTTAAGTCTACATAGACAGTAACTCTTTATGGCAACCCTTCCCCAGCAGCACACTGTTCAGGAAGAAACTCATATCCTTGGGTTTAGGTTTGGATACTTGATAGCGAGTAAACTAGGAGGAGTGTGTTATGTAATGCATAGTTAGTTGTGTTGTTGATGATTCACTGTCTAATTAACTGTGTTCTTTTTAATCTGTCTCATTCATAACTTTCCCATCTCCTAACTGTGAAATGAATATTTATTGTGAACCTTGACTGAAGTAAATCATGTAATGATGGGTAGGTTGTATAGTTTCAGTGTGTTGATACCATTTTTTGGGGTTTATATCTTGCTTTGAGGCTGAAAACAAGTGGTGAATCCTTGCAGCTAGTAGCTGAAGAAAGTGGGAGGAATTGATGGTTACCTGACACAGTCACCCACTTTTGGTGGTTGATGTTACTACCATGTAACTGTCACCTGTCAGTTCATTTGACTTGCTTTTGGAGACTTTTCACACCTATTCCATTTATCAGAGATATTAAGCCTAATGAACCAGAATTATAAAAAATAACGATTGTAATAAACAAAAGAAGACTCCACAAAAAAACATATCAGCCAAATGAACACACATCCACAATGGACAATACTTTTGTTTTTAAAGTCTGGGTAACACCCAGTGAATATCTGCTGAAGAAGGAAAGGTGGTATTCTCTTGTTTGTCCAAAAGTTGCTAGACTGGAATTTCTGGGACTCCCCTTTGTATTAAGCTGATTAAAAGGTGATGGCATTGTCAGTCCTGCTCAAGGTAGAAAGAGGAGGAGTCTTTATTTCTGAAAACCTCTGTTTCTGTGTTTCCTTTCACGGCTGTCTGGCGCTTCATTTTAGATTTTCCTCCTCCTTAAGAACTCAAGTCTAGGAGAACAACAGTTCTGCATTTCATAACTTCCCTTAAACACTAGCAGCAAAAAAAATAATGGTGATGCTGATAGTAAACTCCTTCATACCTTGTCTTGGTACTGAACCTATGAACAACAGCACAAACAACTTAACTTTGTGGCCATTAACTCAGGAAAATAGCACTTTTTTAATATGCATGTGAGTCACACTTGTTCTCTGTAAATAGAAGAGAAGGCAGCAAGCAAAGCAGTAATACTTCACTTAGAGCTTAAGTTATGCATGAAATAGCCTTGAAAACTGAACAAAAACAAGCATCTCGAGGGAGTTAGGAAAGTGGCTGATAGGAATTATAAAGCAAGCAGGTTTTCACCTTAGTACATGAGCAGTTTTATGTCGTGAAATACAGTCACTCGGGGGTTGGGATCAGGGGGCTGTGTCACTGTTCCTCTGATGCAATTGCTTTTACAACAAAACAAGTCAGTGCAGCTGTGTCTGCCTAATATGTTGCTAGTGTCAATGTAAGTGCTTCTCGACTACTTTCCACACACTGTAAACACAGTAGGCAGGTGCTTTATCAAGAAGGATACTTCATCAGTTGCCTCCTTAGTTCATATACTCCATCTGCCTTTCTGTGAGCTCTGTGCATGCTGTGTTTTGGACTCAAATAAGCCTTCAGGCACTAGGTTTTTCTCATTTTAGTGAGAAGTGGGGAGCCCTAAAGTGGGAAGCAGTGTTGTGAATCCTGGCTCTGGTGTTTGTGATGCTGATATGAGTCCCTAATGAGGAAAGGGAGACTGAGCTATGTGAGCACCAGGTGTGACACAGCGCTGAAGGGCTTCACTGCAGCAGTCTAGGTTTTCACTCCTTAGCTTGCCAACAATGTCATTCATGGCAAACAGTTTTGCAGAGGTCAGAAAAGACTTCATACAAGTGACAGGGCAGTCATTAGGCTCTAATAACATAGCTGTCTTCATAACTGAGGTGGATTATCATGTAGTCACCTATTAGGATAGGTTTGTCTCAGTGAATCTGGAGGAATGTGCTGTTCTTTTTTATCTTATTTTGCTAACACTGATTAGTAGTGCTCTTAGTTTTATAATGTTTGGCCTTATTAGTACAGACATTCATATGCATTTTTAAAGAAGAATGTGATACTGCATTTCTTTCATAAAAAGTTACAAACTATTTTGAAAACTGTTTTTAAAATCTATCGATGATTGTGTATCTTCTGATAAATATTTTTGTGGGAATATTTTTTTTTCCCACACTGCTTTAAATATTTTTGGTTAAAGTAATTTTGGAGGTGACTGGATAAAACCATGCCAGTCCTAAATTATCTGTGCTAGAATAGCTTTATGTTAACTTGTTTCACCATTAAATAAAAAAATCTAACATCTTGGATGATATCAGTTAAAAGCATAGAGAAAGCTTTCAGCACTGCATGCTGTATGAGAAAGATAATAATAAAGTTAGAGCCAAATTCCTCTTGACGTAAAAATCAATATTGGGCTACACAAGCGAACTGATAACTACACATACCAAAAATCTTCATATGTTGGAGCATCCGTGATTGTAGTAGTGCTTAGGAATTTATTAGTAAATATTCAGAAAATAAGAGGGGAAAATCATCAGTTCATATTAATAAAGGCATAAAATTCAGGAGAAAAATTCAAAATTTGTTAACTTCTGCACAATTCAGAAGCTGTATGCACAACACTCCTTCAGAGCCTCATGAAAATGAGTTTAGTGTGTAATACTCTGTTTTGAAATGCTGCTTGAAAAGAAAAAAAAGGGGGTGAATGGTACACTTAAAAGTCTCACAGAAGTTTTTGGCCTTGTACTACGGTACTGTACCTTTGTACACTTGTGCCACTAGAAGTAGTTCCCTGTGTCCTGTCCTCAGGACACACTTTTGGAAGCTGTAGTGTTTGTAGGTAGTATGGGAATGAAGACAAACTGTTTGGGCAGCACCTTGCAAGGTCTTTGAAAGCTACAGGGGAAGTTGGTGAGAAGGCAAGAGGAAGTACTTGGAGCACTGAAAAGCATGCAAAACCATGAAAAGAAATAATAGAGGGGAAAAGCAGAGGTGGCAAAAATATGATAGATGCAATTGTACAGCAACATATGATCTGGTATGTAACTAACCAAGCTTTTTATGTTCACTGAGGAAAAAACCCCTTTTGTATTAAAAATATTTCTTTTAAAAGATCTGAAAAGTCATCACAGTGGTTTCATCAATAGTTATGTAGAGTCCATTTATGTCAGCTGTAGACTTCAATCTTCTCAAAAGGATAATAATAAAAGATAAAAGTTTATATGAGATATGGGATATCATGCTCAGCTTTGGTTCAAACCTTTTTTATTTGGTTGGTTTCATTTTGGTTTGGTTTTGTGGGTGTTGGTTGGTTATTTTGGAGTGGGGTTTGTGTGTGGTTTTTTCCCTTTTGTTTTGTTTGGGTTTCTGGTGTTTGGTTTTTTTTGTTTTGTTGTGTTTGGGTTTGTGGTTACTTGTTTTGTTTTTCATTTCAGCATTCAAGGTCTCTTAGTTCTTCTTCAGGACTTCTAATGTTCAGCTTTCCACCTGTCAAGGTGTTGTATATTTCTTTTTCATTGACAGACTTCATGTGTCTCCAGAGACTTGCTTAAAGCAAGAATAGTTAATCTGTACATACTTTCAGAACCAGGATATTTTTCTCATTTTTCTATTGCTGACAGAAGATACACATTAAGGAAGGATTCTGTTAAGAAAATAAGTCTGCACTTGCCTCCAGAATTAGATGATTCCAAACTGTGTTGTTCTAACAGGTTCCTCTTTCTCGTTTCATATGCTGAATTATCAAAATCAGTCATTTGCTTTAGGTTTTCTTCTCTGCTCCCAGCCCCTTTCTCCCCATCAGAACCATGGATTCAGTTTAGCTCTACTGCCCTACCATGAGGGATTTCATTCTAATGATTATTTTATACCTGGTTTTATTCTTCCACTGATGCTTCAGAAAATTAAATATCGGGAAAAAAGTGCACAACAATTTATATTAAGATTGTAAAACTTTCAGTGTTGTGTTTGGAAATTGGTCAGTTCATATCTAATATGCTATATAAGCTTTTCTTTGTGCTGTTGCTTTTAACTGTGAAGGTTTAACGACTGTTTTCAGCAGAAATAACAATTAACAAATAACTGGAACTATAAAAAAAATTTAAAAAATCATAGTTATTTGTCCAGTCTGGAGTTTTTCCTAAATATTTACTGTACAGAAAGACAGTCAGTTTGCTATTGGCATTTAGCAAGTGTGATAAGCACTAAGCTGCATAGCATTTTTCTCTGTTTCAGAAATTGTAATGCAATGCGATAAACACAAATGGTATGATAGTCTGTTGTTTGCTTTTTCACTTTGAATGTAACTTAATTTCAGTTACTGGAAATAAGTACTGAAATGGCTATATATTTCCAAGTGCAAACCCATGCAGTGTTCATCATGACTGTGAAAATAGAGAAATATTTGAATCAAATTTTTTTAAGATAATTAGTCATAAAACATTAAATTATCATTGCTTGAAGAAGAGAAAAAAACCCTTTTATCTCTTCTGAGGAGTCAAAGTTCAATAGTAAAGAAACAGCAAGCAATTCCAGTTTCAACAACAGAACACGTTCAGCCATGAGACAAAATGTAGGAAACCAAAAGTAGCAGTATTTGTGCCAGCCAGTTGTGTCCCATTTATGTAACTCTGGCACATAGACACACGCCTTTTGGGTGAGCTTCAGTTAAGTTTTGAGTATTTAAAGAAAAGGCCATAAATAGGGAAACTGCTGGTTTTGTTGTTGCTTTCTCAGTAAACAGAACAATTGGTGAGGATATTACATGACGGACCCTTTTCCTCCTTCCATTTGAAGAAGTTAACTTCACTAGCATGATTTAAAATTTACACATTTTTTTAATGGGAAATTACCTAATTCTGTAGCAGTGCTTACAAAATGGTGACATTGTGCTGAACATGTTTTTATAACTGTGCTGTGCACATGCCTGAGTACTATTAGTTACCTCTGGTTTCGAAGACTTGCAGTAGATGAACAATACTTCTGCAACTTCATAGACTTGGTGAAATGGTTCTGTTAGCCGCTTTGTGACAACATGTAGATGCCCTTCTTTTTCCTTGTTGGATGGTCTGTTTGGCATGATGTGTTGTAGGATCAGATTACTTTGATATAATATTACTGTGTTACAGACCATTAGCAAACTTACTTTTTTCTCAGGTCATTTGTCTAATTTTAGAATCTTGATAGCATAAAGATAGCTTTGTGTTTTGCCCTTACTTGGGGCAGTAATTCCATTGTATCATATTTCATCATCACCACTCTATGTTGGGAGCATATTTTTAGTACTTCTTTTAAAATGCATGTTTTTCAATCTACAGAAGAAGAGATTTGAATTCCCAAGTTCTCTGTTGTTCAGGAAAAATGCCTTAAACCATATGTATTTGTTCCTGTGGCTACTTTGCAGATATTGGAAAAAATCATGTGTTTAAAAGGTTCTATGCATGCTGCAAGGCGCCTTTCTCCTAATTAATTAAGAAAATTTCTTCAACAACCCTCATGGACCATGAAACCATTGTGGTGGTTCCCAGAACAGCCCCATTTACCCTTCTGCCCTCAATGTCTTCCTGGTTGCTTGCCTTCCTGAAGGTCCTTAGTGCTTCATGGTTATACTTTATTTTGGGTTATCTTTCATTTTTCCCGGTTCACATAGGATGGCAGTTTATCCATGAGAGCCTTCCTTCTGGGCCTGGTTGGGATTCTGTGGTGCTGGTCAGGCAATATAATATCAGCCATAGGACTCCCAGCCCACCAAGAACCCTGGGAATTATAATTATGTCTAAACTTTATCTTAGGGAAAAAAAAAAATGTTCCCTTCGCAGTCTTACATAATGCACTTGAATTTTATGCCTGAAAGTTCATGGGGAGTGCATTCCTGAATGGATTTGCTTTACTCTTTTGTGGACAGGAAGAACTGGAGGAGGGCACATGGGTTTGTCTTTCTCACAGAGTAGTAGAAAGAACAGGATCCATGGGGATTCTAGAAAATTTTAGTTATTTCTTTTCCTGTTTTACACACAGAGTTTTGTATTCTGGTTTCATAACCTACCTGAGTATGTTTTTGACAAAAGAGAACAAAAGACAACTCTTTAACTCTTTTATGTTGTTACAACAGTTCACTGCAAGAAAACACATGTTGATATAGTTAGGTAATTTCTTCTGAAAGCTCCACTATCTCCCAGAGAATCATCTGTCAGATTAAAATGGGTAAAAAAAAACTTAAAAGGAAACTTTTTGTGTTAATGAAGTTAGTGGAAAGTTTCAGCCTTAATTATAATGAAATTTCTCTCTTTGATATTTATTTCTATTCTGAACCTCTTCTGGTTGTTTTGGTTCAGTTTTGTGGTTTGAGTTTTATTCTGCTTCCTGGCTAGGCTAGGGAACTTTTCTTTGTGTTAGTCACAAATAAGTTTGGAGGGAAGACCTGGGGGATGGGACTTGGAGTGAGGACAGGGACATGGGAAAGATGGACCATCAGACTGAACTGGACTTTTGTCAATCACAGATTAATCAAAAACTAATTCAAATGCACGTACTTATGTATAATACTAGCTGGACCTGACACCTTTTTGTGCTCAACAAACCCATGCAGCTCTTTATGAGCTCTCTCCTTTATGCTTTCCCCTACCCCCTATGGTTTTTTCTCTTTAAGCCATAAACCTTCTGTCACACTTGTTGTATTCTCTTCAGTCCAGGCCTGACATGGGTGCAAGAACATGCAGACTCAGAAGACAAAACAGAACTTGATCTCTCAAAATTATTTTTCTTTTCTGATACTCTTGCTGATTATTTAGCTTGGAACAAGAAAATAATTCATTGGGAGCCCTTTTCTTATTGGGTTGAAGGAAAAGTAGTGAAGCATTTTGCTCCTTAAATGGAATTTTCAATTGAGCTTTTCCATAATGATATATGTAGTCTAGAGTAGCAAAGCTGCCTTGATTTATTTACGATTTTAATTTCAATTGCATCTTCTATGTAAGAATTCTTCAAAGGGTTTAGATGAATTATGCAGCAGCACAAAGCTACTGATAGAATAAACTGAGAAGTGTGCAAGGAATTATGTAAGGAAGTCCAAACTGATGTTATTTCCTTTAACTTCCCACTGAGAATATCTGTCTTTGCTTACTATGTATGAAGAAGTTATGGCTGCTTTGAAAACTTGGTTCTGTAAATTTTTCTTTATCTGCTTGAAATTTTTGTCTTCTCAAATAGTGAAGCACCTTCCTGTTTTGTTCTGCCTGTATTTAATATTTCTCTAAATGCATTAGATAAGCAATATTGCAAAGCCTTACTGTACAATAATTCCAAGTTATTTCATTTTTGCTTTCCATTAAAACAAAAAATTATGTTTAGATCTGGGAATTCTTAGCCTTTGGACATCCACATTCTTTTGAGAGAAAAAATGTAATTGAAACTGACCAGAATTAAGGAAACTTCCTATGCGTGCTGTTTCATGTTCTCTTAGTGAAATAACTTAATATACACAGTAAATGGATTAAATTCAACTGTTGATGGTACTGAAAACTGAACCTTAGATATCATTACTT
The DNA here is from genome assembly GCA_035584875.1 of Syndactyla subalaris. Taxonomy (NCBI): domain Eukaryota; kingdom Metazoa; phylum Chordata; class Aves; order Passeriformes; family Furnariidae; genus Syndactyla; species Syndactyla subalaris. Next base: position 38,795,157 of record JAWMRD010000085.1, read on the forward strand.
CAGAGTACTGCATATGTCTTTTTTCAGTGATTTTAAACTGCATATGACTAAATATTTGAGGGTGTAGAAATAACTCTTGTCCACAGACTTGCAGACAAATAATATTTTAAAGAATTCTATATGAGAGACCTTGAAATATGTAAAACCTTTGAATTCAGTATTCTCTTAAGCTGATACCATCCACACAGCTATGCTTTTTTTTGGTGACTTTAAATTCTTCTTACATATTGCAGCCAGGAAAAAATAACTGATGTGTGAATTGAATGAATTTATTTTGTTTTGAAAGAATGTTCAGTTCCAGTAGGCTGGAAGCTAAATTTACCTCTGATTGTTATAGCTGTACTAAGCACATTATAGTCAGTGTATACAGACATAGCATGTTCATTTGCCAGATTTTTTGCCTAGCAATATGATTTTCTCCTTATTTGCATAAAATATTTAAGCTCTGTTGATTTGCTATTTCTGAGCCCACTGGCTGTTGTCCTTTAAAGTTATGGAGCCAACAGTAGTGATGATCTCTTTTGTCAACATTTTTGACTTTCTCTTGCTACAGTTACATGCTGAGAAGCAAAACCCACACTATGTTTATATCTAGCTCTAAAAATAAATATCATATTTCATAACGAAGCAGGTATATTTTTATCTGTTTACAATTTCAGTTATACTTAACACTTTTCTTACACTGTATGATGTTGATACAACTGTTTTAACAAGGAACTACTTTCATATATTTTACTCTTTTCTGCATATTTCATATTTTCCCAAGGAAAAAAAATTTACCATCTTTAAAACATTTTATCTCTGTGATGCAATATTCTGCTGAAGTCATCCTTTTTCTTGACTTCTTCTGCTGAAGTCATACTTCTTCTTGACCAAATACAAAGTCAGTCATAAATATTAACTGTGTTGAAGACCAGTCTCTTATTTGGCATGTATTTCATACCCAGCAGAGTAGATCCCCTTAACTGGAAATATTTACGTGATATATAATTACATCTCTTTAGATTCTAGCTTCAGATACATCGTAGATACTTCATACCTCCAGAATGACTATGAACACTTAAAATTCATTTGACGGAATTGATTCTGGATGCATACCTATCATATGTCTGCCATTTACTGGCCTGAAGCAATATTCATAAAAAGGTGGTGCTTATATGATGGTGTAATACAAAGTTTTGATAAGAGGCTGGTAAAGCTTGGAAAATCATGACAAAGCCATGATGATTATAGTGAATATACACAGAATCACATCAGTTATAGTCTGCATTCAACAGTTGCAGGTAACTGTTCATAAGATAACTGAATACTTCAGCAAGTTTTGGAAGGAATGTATTTTTAGATCCTAAAATGCTGTGCTTTTTACATGTACAAATGAGAGTATTTTTCTTTGATTCCCCAAAGAAGTTTAAATAGAATGTCAACTTCTCAATGAAAAGAAGTTTTTCCACTTTAAAATATATTTTTCTATTCAGCATTTTACTTTCATTGTTAGAATGTATGTAGCAGTAGTGATCTTCCAACATAACAGAAGTTGTAATACATATAAACAGTATAGCACTATTTATTCCGTCTAAACCATGCAAGAAAGAGTGAGTTAAGTGTCTCATGTAATTGGTAATGTGATGAAAGAAATCACAGTGGCCACCAAAGGCTTGCTTTCAAGGAAGGTAATTCCAGAATTAATGTAACTTCCGTTTTGCAGGTTTATTATAGGGGTAGTATGTCCTGTCTTGAAAATACTTGTAGTATATTCAGAACTCACAAAATAGGGCTATTTAATAAGGAAAGAAGCAGTGCTGGAAAAATGAGACTAGTATGGAGACAATCTTCAACTCTTTCATCAGTGGATGTTTTTCACTGTATTTTAGTTAAGATAGACATACGTGGTCAAATCTAAATACTGCTGAATGGTTACAGAAAACCACAAATCACTTAATCACCTTCTTTCTTTATTGTATAATGTACCATGAGAGTTGTATGTGGCCTGTGTAGGGGCAGAAACTGTTTCAGTTGCAGAATGTTTTAAGAGCTCCTAATGATTGCTAAAAAGGCCTCTACTTCATTTTCTTCAATAAATAACATCTGTAAGAAAGAATGAAAGTTCTTAAGATTCAAATATGGATTAAAAAAAGAAAAAAAAGGAAAAGAAAAAAAATTTTTTTTTGCTTCTAACCACAACCATTCTATTGAAGTACAATTTAAGCTGTAATCTTCTAATATTGGTATAACAATGGGTCTCACTTAAAAAGTTGCAAGTGCGATAACTGAGAACTGTTTATAGATACATGTCTTTAGCCTCCATCAGCTTCAGAAAGAGTTTATATTATGCATACAAGAAAGGATGTCTGATAAATATCTTCAGACAGATATTATTGTAGTATAGGTGCTGGAAATCAGAACACTTAGGAAATTTGGCCAAGGATTACACAATTTGAATACATTTCAGTTTGCATAAATTTCAGACTGTACTAAATATTGTAAAATATTTTATGTCTGCAGCCTAATTACATTTCTAAAAGAAATCGTTAGGTTTTATCCATTGCCCTTTAAAGGCAGCATTTCTAGTGGATATCTATTGAGCAAAAAAACCAAATTCAGGATATGTATACCTCAGAAGTGTCTTGGTGATTACCTCATTAATGTTCCATACAATCATTTTTGCAGCTTTCCTTCTTTGTTGTCATTGGGTGGGCAAGAATTCCTGCAATAGAGACGGTCGCAGGAGCTCGCAGTACACCAAATATTCCTGGTTACTCAATCCTTCCATAATTTTCCACAGTGAAGCAGAGTTTTGGGTTCCTTCTGTCTGGCGCATTCTCTGTGCAGAGAATCTTCACTCAGTAGTATATATAGTCCCATGAGTGACAAATCTAAATGACCTAATTTCCTACAATTTCATGAACATGTAATGCAGTTCTCTAGAGAAATAAATCTAGCACCTTGAAAAATTGCAGTAGCTCACCTTATTCTCAAGAGATGAAAAATCACCCAGAAGTCTTTTCGTTCCTGGGCCAGGTAACTGAGGAAAATAATAATTAACAAACTCCATGAACACATGCAGTCCATGAGCATATCAAATGCCCCATGCTCAGGGTTCAAACTAGGGCAGAGCTCTAGATGGGCTAGGAGGTCCAGGTACAAGCCAAGTCTCCCTTCTAATACAGCTCCTCTTTTTTTTTTCTCTCTCTAATCAGACCAATCTAAATGAAGGGCTGTTTACTGAATGAGTAAGTCTACACTCCACTTAATTCTTCTGAGTGTTTATGTGTTTACATATGCAGAAGCCCTTGGTTTTGGTACTGAGTAGAACCTAAAATAGGCTGTAACACTGAAAGAGATTTTTTTAAGAGGAAGAAAAATGTAAGAACCTCTTAATTTATTCTTAAAATAGATTTATTAAAAGTTAGGGTCCAGTATTGTATTTCTCACTGTTCAGGAAAGTGTGACAATAAACAAGCCAACAAGTAAACAAAATACAAATAAACTAGTTCCATAAGTAATAGCCTAAATTAAAATTAATCAGTGAGTATAGCTGGAACAAGCATAGTGCGTATATGAAGATATAGCTCTGGTATAATACAGCCTGTATAATGTGAGGTAACCCAAAGCATTTATTATAAACTCCATTTCTCAAGAACTGCATCATTACTGTATGCAGGTTTTGAATCCAGTAGAGCTTGTGATTCATTAAAAGCTCTCATACTGCCAAAGAACTGGCTCAATACTGGCTCAATATAAATATGCCTGGAAAAGAAAATGGCTGTTCCCATCTAAATATCTTTTTGTTTTGGTTTGGTTGGTTTGTTTAAATGTTCTCTTTTTAATATGATAAATGTCTGTTTGGGACCATAAAATCTATCTGACGTCCAGCCTTTCTGAAAGAACTTGGAACAGCTTAACATCTTGAAAGGAAGTTGATGCCTAAATGTCTGGCTCTTAAACTGTGGTCCAACAGAAAGTTAAAAAGTGCTAGTTTTACAGTACAGTAACAACTGAGGTGTTTCTTTGTTGTTGGGTTTGGTTGTTTTTTTTTTCCTCAAAGGGGGCTAGTTTTACAACTTAACTACAAGGCGTTCATTAAACAAAACAGTTTAAAATTGCAGATTGATAATCAGAGCTGTCCATATACAAATCTTTGTCTATATCTGCTTAAGTTTTAAGAACTTAGAGTGGGATTAAATTAAAGAAGTAATGGCTAGTGAAACATTGTCCTGAGGGAAAAAAATAAGAGGAGCATGGTATGCTTAAAAAATGTGAACAATACAGGTAAGAATTCAGTGGTGAAAAGTATGAGTGAGTTCACAATTTGTTCGGGTGGGGTTTTGTCACCTGCAGCTTTCAATATTTGTGGTTGGTTTGTTTAATAATTCTGATTTTGGAAGGTTTCTCTCTGCTTCCAAAGTAGGCAGAAGACTCTCTTATTCCATCAGTCTACACTGCGTTAACACAATTGCATATGTTTTCTTGATAATTTTTGATGGTTAAGTCATCTTTTTGCCAACTGAGTAATATTAATGATAGCTGAGACATTAATCTTCAGTGTAACTGTGATACAAGCAAGGTGATCTATTCTGAATGTGTGATTTCGGATTTTAATTAAAGACACTTTTTTTTTCCTATAGAGATGAGAATAGTGAAATCATAGATTTTAGTTACAAGTTGGAGAAGGCCCTTTCACCCATTTTACATGATGCCAAGGAAAGCAATTTTTATATTAGAGGGTTTTACTTGGCTCTTTTTTTCTCATGTTTTTCTAATCATTCTCTTCAGTATATAAATATGCATATTTCAGATAAGTCAATAGGTACAGTTCACTTTAGGATCGTGATTCAAGGCACTGGAGCTGCTTTCTCTTTGCCTTTTGGAGATACTCAGTGCACGTGTTGAGAAGTGGCGTACTTCATAAGTAGTCTCAGGTCCTCTTTCACACCATTTCCTCTATTTGCTGTTTTCTAGCGTAGCTCCACCTTTTCATTTCCATGAAGAATTTTGAGGTATTTCCAGTCACACCATTTTAAAGTAATGAAGCACATATGCTGTATCTGGCATTTATTCACAGAGTTAAGTCTTGCTCTTCTGCTTCTCCTTATGTCCATTCTGTTCCTCCACGTCCAGCACTTCCCAAGGCCTTGTTTTCTTTTCCAGAGTCTCTGGTGCAGTACTGGCTTTGCTGATGATACAGATTGTAACAAAAAAACTAGCAAGCCTCATTCAGATAAATGGTGTCCAGAGTAAGTGATTTTAATGGTGTGTTACTTCTGAAAATTAAAATTTAAGATTTGTACAAACATAGAAGGATCAGTCTGTTCTAAATTTGGCAAACAGACCACAATATTGTAGTTTGAGTGGAGAGTAAAAACTGTTTTGTTACCTGTGGCACAACTAACATAGTGACGTGTTAGAATTGATGTAGATGTGAATTACCTCTTTGTAAAATACATTCCTATAGTAATTTTGTTTAAAATGTTTCTGCAATTACTTTTAGGTCATACTGAGTTATTGGTTTCTCACATAATCAGATTTCTCTGTGTGGTGTTAGCATGTGAATGTGTAACCAAATTGATGATACTTATGTCTTAAGGATCAGCTGAATGGACTATTTATCATTTCTTTGGCAAGCAGCTTTGTGGGTTTGATTTAGAACTAAGTAAACCTGTTGGCTCAGTATGAAAAATAAAGATTTAGTGTGTCCAGTATTGTCAAAGTTTAAGTGTTGAGATTGGAACTGTAATAGTGATGTTTTTCTTTTAGGGTTGGCTTCAGCCTTCTTGGGAAGGCAGTCTAAAGACAATGAAAGCAGGAATGGGACAAGAGATTTCTTCTCATTCATAAATTGTCTTTTCTTCTATCAGCCTGCTTCCTGGTTTATCTGCGGTTATTAACCTCACCAGATTCTTCAGTTTCAGCTTTGCTTTTGCAGCCTGACTCAGACAACATACTGTACGTACTACCAAATAGAGTCCACAGTCAAATTCAGTCCCCAATATTAGGCAAATGCAATTCATAACTTAATTATGAATGTGTAGAATCACTAGGTATGCCCAGCTTCTTCTGTTCTCTAAAAAGCATTAAGCATCTCCTTCATCATTACGCAGTTTAGGGGGGGCTGCTGTCTCCTGCATTGTTTGATGCCATTTGTGTACATATGGCTCACAAGCTCATGGCAAGCTGCCACTATGACACTTGAATGAGTAATTGGTTTCTCCCAGAGTACGTGTTCTGCTTGTTCTAACTCATGTTGGGAAGAAAGACCAACATTAATCTGGACAAGGTGGCCTCTTCATGAAAAGGGCTACTTCCACCATTTGTCTTCAGGATTTTTGGGGGTATGTTTTTAAGGTGCAACAGTCAAGTTTTGTGTTGGTGTGGGAGCTGTTGGTACATCACTTTAACATTTAGTAATGAACTGGACTTACCTGTAATGAGGTGCTTGAGAAGACTGAACATGAAACAGGTCAATATGGTGGTGCCTTTAACACGAAAATAATAGTAAAAAATCTGTAGCCATATGGCTAGAACTGTGTTTTTCTGATATTTTTATTAAATAATAAATTCTTTTCCTCACCCACTCAATCCCTGTATAAAAGCGGGGAGAGCAGTATGGCAGCATCAGTTTAAATATGCTTATAAAATAATATTTTAGGAATTTTTTTTAATATTTCCCTTAACTTCAGCATATACAGCTTTCCTTTTATAATTATAATCCTAGGATCTTAGAACAGTGGAGCTGGCACTGCGAACAGGATACCATCTTTAAAGATGTAATTTCTTTTCCCATATCTTCTTTCTTGTTACCATGACTTTTGGTTTGTTTGAGGGTTTTTTTTTTGAGTTTCTTGGTGTTTTGTGGAGGTTTCTTTTTTGTTGTTTGCTTGGGTTTTACTTGGTTGGTTGGTTGTTTTTTACCATTTTTGGTTGTTTGGTGTTTGGTGTTTTTTTTTTTTTTTTTTTTTTTTTTAATTGTGACACATGCAACAGGAAAAAGCACTCAGGAGCTGTACTTTTTATGAACAGAAGTAAAATTTGTTGTAAATAAAGGCCACTGAATTCAGAGTAATCCTCACAGAAGGATTGCAGAGCATTCTAACACACAAACCCTATAATTAAGCAGCACAGCCTTTCAAACCATTTACTGTCGTTCTTCAAATATATCTGGTTGATAGATTTTCAGTATGGTCTTATACAAGGACAAGACAAGGAGAATGCAACTTCCAGATATTTGTGAGACTCTGATGGAGTTTACCTGATTTACCTGGCTTGTGTAGGGATAGTGATTTCTGCACTGATCTTTCAGTACACACTATAGGATTTATTTGCCTTCAGATTTCAGTAGATAGAAGATGAAGCTGCTAAACAATTGCTAAATTAGAGAATTATATTTTTTTGTTTAATCCCTCTCTTTTTCCTCCCTCTTACTGTTTCTTTTTGGACGTGGAATTATTCATGCCAGATGAAAGACATTGCCGTTGATCCTGTCAGTCACAGAGGTGTAGATGGTTTTGTACATATTGAGGTTGATAACGAGCACTTTCTTTTTTTGATTTTTCTTGATCAAAAACTTTACTTACAATTACAGTGGTGGAGTTGCAGGGAGGCACGGTATGTGTGATGTATCAAGAAACAGAGGATTTATGGATTCCTATTAGACAATGAATTTTGTGAAAGAATGAACAGTGACATATCTCTGAAAGCATTGAGACACCAACCACAAGTGTGAGCTTCCCTTTATTTGACACCACTGCTTGTCAAGCCTCTGGTCATCATCAAGTCAGAGTATGATTTCTAATTAAAGTTGTTTCTTTCTCAAGAGCCTGTATTTTAACAAATCTAGTTAACTTTTCCTCACTAAGATGTTTTCCAAATTACATGCTGTCCTGCTAGTCAGGAGCCACAGAAGTGTGCACAGGCAAAGCCTTCTGTTCTTGTCCAAGCTGTTTTGGGTTTTATCTGGTTTTTCCCCTCCATTATACTTCAGCCATGTGCTGATCCTCAGAAGGAAACATTGCAAATACTGCTGGCTTTTTGGTGCTTAATTTGAAAAGAGTATGACCTACAAAGTGCAAAAGACTTCCTGACCTCAAACTGGTAGCTTACTTTTTCCCTGATAAAATTGAATGATTTTACTGCTCTGTGGTTAGTGTTTTGTGAAAGGTAGATGTTAATTGCTGATCCAAATTTGCATTTAGATAAATGCTTCTGTTGGTGAATTACTGAGGCCTCTGGATATACTGATGACTTTGTCTCTCATGGATCCCTAACTAAGGAAGACTTCCATAGTGTGAAAAGCTGAATTTTGAGAAATAATAAGAAAGACTGTGATCACAGAAGATGAGGACTGATTATTGTGTTGAAAAATCTTATAGCAGAATTTGATACCCTATTTTCTAAGGATTTTTGTTGTTTTTTTTCCTTTTTTTTTTTTTTTTAATTAAAGCTGTATTCTAACATTTTAAACAGTTTAAATGCAGCAGTTTAACTGTTATTGCAACTAGTGTGCTATAAAAGGAGGCTACTGATAGGAAGAAGATGCAGGGGAAACAGCACTGAAATCTTCTTGAAAACATAAGTTTTGTGGTTCCTTTGTCCCATGATACAAATAAGAGAGAGTTTAGTATTTTCTTAGAACTGTACTTTGAATTTTCTAGCTTTCCATTAATTCATTTTAACTATCTTATTACAGAGTTAAAAATAATGCACCAGTGTGACACCAGTGTAGTCAATTAGTCAGCTACTGTAAATATGTTATAATTCACAGCCAGTGAATTTTGGTTAAAACCCATCTTTATGTCAGTGCAGAGATTGTAACTGAGAGTGCTGTTATAGTATAGGAGGTGCTCTAACGTTGTTATGTTGTTGTCTGAACCAATGGATAATTGTATTGAGATAATAAAAATCAGACTTTATTGCAAGGGGCATTCCATACTACATTCCATAATTGCCTAGTTAGCATGCATTGTAATGTTCACTCTATCTGCTCAGTGTTGACCTTTCTAACTAAATCTGTCATTTAAAACAACTATTTGAATATATATTAGTTACAGCATCAAAATAATAGCATGAAGAAAAGTGCACAAGCATACAAAGGAGATGCCAGAGCCACATCCTTACCACATATTCTCCAACTTTCCAGCTTTTTAAAATTTTACATGTTAGGATTTGTGACCATGGCAATTACAAAAGAGTGTTTCATCCCGCACAGGTCTTCTTCTGCTTTGTGTGTCAGATTGCAGAGACAATGAAGGACAGCAGTGGTCTCACACTTGGATGCACAGACTGCCAGGTGCTGACTGTGGCACGGGCTGCACTAACCATCGTTGTAGTTTGTGGGGCTGTGGTGCTTTTGCAGATTTAGTGATTAGCACTTCTGAAAGTGTTGGGGGCTGCAAAACCAGCATAAAGCTTCTTCTGATTCCTCCCCATGAGCAGTGCTCTGTTTTATTTGATTAATAATGTCCTGACCTACCTGCAAACATGCAGAAATGTTCCTGGTCTGAGATGTGTTCTGCAGGTTGGATGATTACATGAAATCAAAGTGCTATAATTATCCAGTGAAGCTAAATATTATTCATGTTTAATCCAATTTGTGATTCATTTTAGGCCAGCAGTTTGAATTAAAATACTTATCTACCCTGCCCAAAAAGTAATTGGGGTCACTGTCATATTGAGAGAGAGTTTAAAGCCCACTGAAGAAAACAGAAATCTTAATGATGGCATCAGTTGGTACTTGGTCAGGATAAGAGTGCTTTGCTAGCTTTTTAACAGCATCTTTTTTTCTTAAGGTGAATTAATTATGCATTTTGTTGTAAAGACTAATTACAGATTAGTTTTGTTAACCATCTAATTCAGTCTTACAAGCAGCATTCACACTAATACTGTAATTCAAATTCAAAATGATTTTTTGTGTGCATGTCATAGTTGCAAAGTAGCTGCCTGTCTCTGATAATACTTGTGAAAAGGGTAGATAAGGCCTGTTAATAAGCATTTTTTCTGGATAGCAGACTATAACTCAAATAACCTGTCTTTTCTACATAAACAGCTTCCCTAAATTAACTTGATCAATGTCTTGAAGATTTTCTGGTAAATTGCCTTGGCATTTCTGAAAGAAACAAACAAACAAGAACAAAAAAAAAAAATTAAGGGTATAGATTTGGATATTTTTGTCTAAGTAGAACCTGTTGAATCCAGGAGACTTGATGTGACTGTTAGTTTGTGACCATTGACTTTGTCTCTAGATGTTCATCCCCTTGCTGTGTTTTGGAGAATCTGCAGAATATCTTACGGAACAGGCTTAGGTGACTGAGTATAGAAACCTTGGCATACTAATGAGAGTTTTTCTCAATAGACTGTGTGACTTTTCTACCTGTTTTATTCCATTTCCACAAGCTTCTTCCAGATACCATTTAATCAAAATTAATTTTAAAAAGCCCTCAGTTTTGTTTACCTTCAGGTAGATTACACCCTTATTGAAAACACAGCTTTTATAAACTGTTTAGATTATTAAAACCATCCTATAAGCAAGCAAACATAGTCCTCCAGAAACCTATTTCCTCTCAAATAATGACTAATGGTACATTTGTAAAGCCCATGCCTTATTTCTCCTGGGAGGATAATCCAGTTGTGCTTTGGCAGATAAATAAGCCTTCTCAAATGGTTGTTAAAAAGTCTACTGTGACCTCTCACTGTAAATCCTGAATAGTTAGTAAGCAAAGTTAATAATTTAAAAATACATATGAAACAGTTTTACAGATGCTAGGCAGCAAAGAAAGTTGCTTTTCAAGCTCTTTTTTGTAAGAAACTTGATTCTACAATTCCTATATTGAAAAGATTTGTTTTATTGTTCATTCTTCCTCCTTCCTAATGATGTAAGTTGGCAGCATATTTCAGGAGACTGGTATTTTGCCTGAAGCCTTAAAAGAGGAGTCAGCAGTGTTTTGCTGTCCTCCTTTAAATAAACTCTTCTTGGCATCTGATATGAGCCAGAGAAATATAGTCTGTTTCTAGGAATGAGAAGATAGTACCTAATTTATGAAGAAACTATCACTTTTTTAGGTCACAAATGGCCTAAAACTTTTTTTTAATTCTCCCTTAAGACATGTTTCAAATAGTTACTCATCACCATGATACAGTATGTCTGTGGTTTCTCTAGAGACAATAATGTTGGCTTGCTATCTTTAACAGCCTGGGACTAAATTCATTCTTGTATGACCCTGTTCTAAACAACAGCTTTTCATATGAGATTACATTTTGCCCCCTTACTTCAATCTTGCCAAGTCATTGCTCTAAACATTGAGGGATTAATGAACACATTTGAAAGAAGTAGGTGATAGGGTATCATGTAGCTTTGCATGCCTAGGGTAGGTCTGAAGCTCATTTTCAGAGTTTATTTCCAAGAAATGAGGTAATTGTTTAGAAAGACAATCTTCTTGGTTGGACAGCACACAAATGCAACCATTTAAGTTAGTTACCATTTTTACAGAGGCAAATTCCTGCTGCAAATTCATTATTTTGAAAGGGACCCTCCCAGTCTTCTGATATTTCTAGAAATACAAGAAATACCGTTTTGAAGTAACTGCATCTGCAGTTATGTATTAGTCAGCAGAGGGCACTCTGCTCCTTTAAAAAAGTGTGGCTTAAAAATATGGAGGCTAAGTGCTTTTCTTTTCAATGCCTTTTTTTTTTTTTTTTTTAACTTATCACATTCGACAATTATAATTAGTATGAATTGTGTGGTGGATTACTTTTCATGTAATACTTCCACTTCTGAATTGAAACATATTCATAATGACATGATTTCTTGACTGGTTTAACTCCATCTGGCAGCTCAGTACCACATGGCTGCTTGGTCATGCCACCAATGCTCGGGATGAGAATTGGGGAAAAAAGTAGTAAACCACATGGGCTGAGTTAAAAACTGTTTAATAATTGAAACAAAATAAAATATAGCAGCAATCATAACAAAAAATAATAGTAATAAGAATGAAAAGAAGGGCAAGAGAGGACTAAAACCCAAGAGAAATGAGGTGCCCAATACAATTGCTCTGCACCTGCTGAACAATGCCCAGCCCATACTGCTGCAGTGATCGGTCCTCTCAGCCAACTCTCCCAGTTTATATAGTGGACATGGCATTCTGTGGTATGGAATATCCCTTTAACAGGCTCAGATGACCTCTCCTGGACGTGCTCCCTTCTCAGCTTCTTGTGCACCTGCTGTCTGGAAGAGCATGGGAAGCTGAAAAATCCTTGACTTGGGGTAAAGCACTGCTTAGCAGCAACTAAAACATCAGCATTTTATGAACATTATTCTCATACTAAATCCAAAACTGCACCAGCTGCTAAGAAGAAAACTATCACAGACGAAAGTTAAAGTTCCTTTAAAAAGAACTTGCTGTTTGTTTCCCTGTGTTGTAGGACAACTCTATCCTACATTCACCATATGTTCTTTCTAGATCTTAAATGCAGTGCAATTTCTGCAATTCCTTTGTGTAAGTGGGGTGGCTGTATTTCTAAACTGTCTGAATCAACTGGCCATGACCTCCATTCTGTGAAAAGGTTTATAGTCTTTTCCTTTCTAGCTATTTGAATCAGCAAAACTGTTATTTCTCTGATTCTTGGGATGTCTGTAGTGCAGAATTCGGGTCTTGTACAGGAGTGAGGCTCAGCAGGAGTTCTATTCATTGGCTTCTTAAGTGAAGCTTTTTATAAAGGTCTAAAAACCTGTGATGCATGTAAAGAAGGAGAATTTGTTTATCCTAGCTTCTTGGAAGGTTACTGTAGAGACTGGCAGGGAAATTGTCTTCTCTTGCTTCTCTCTCTTCTCTTTTCCTCCTAACCCCTTCTGATTTATAGATTATTTTTTAAAAAATAATTATTTTTATGTGGACAAAGCAGGAAAGACTATGAGGGGCCACTTTTGATTTGTTACCATGTGGTCCAATACTCTGAAAACTGTTTTCTGACTACGAACTTGTCAGGCACACGCTATTGAACCACATGTATGATGAGGAACTGTGGTGAAAAGGAAATTGCATCCCTTTGTCTGGGTTTGGCATTTTCCTCTGCTCACTGCTGTTAAAACCAGCTCTAAGTCTGCTCCAATTTATAACAGCTGAATACAGACTGTTCTTTGAGTTTACCAGATGTAATTACACCCTCTCCCACCTCAGTATTTACTGCTTACAAGCTTGATGCAGTACCTCTAGAGACACTAACATGGAGTTTCAGCTGGAGTAACACTGAGAAGTAGTTCAGTAGTTCACATTTTTGCTCTTTATGAATATTTTGTTCTCAGTTTATGAACTGGTTTTTCTAGCACTAGAAATGATATATTTTCTTATATGTATGTGTACTGTAATTATTTATAGGATTACTGCAGAATAATTGTTTGAAAAACGAAGCTTAGAACTGGTCCTCAGGAGAAAAAGAAAAACATGGGGGGAGGAGGGGTAGAAGGAAAAAAAGCTTAGGACATGGATATTTTTCTGAAAGTGTGATTGTATATACACAGAATCATAGAATGGCCTGGGTTGAAAAGGACCTTAAAGATCATCTAGTTCCAACTCTCCTACCATGAACAAGGACACCTTCCACTACACCAAATTGCTCAGAGCTCCATGCTTGAATGTATTTTCATTAATATTTCATGATAATGCTATTTTTTTTTTTTTTAGATAGAGCAGTAATTTGGATAATTCATGTTAGCTTCAAAAACTAGTCATCAATTCTTGATTACAGTCATTCAAAACTGAAATATTTTCATTCGTTTCTGTAATTGCAGATTTGAATTAAATTTATAAATAGATTTTATTGCTACAAAATTATTTTACCTATTTAGTCTTGTCAATTGTTAATTGTAAGAACTTGATGAGGAGGTAATTTGTTCCTAATGACTATGTCCAAGAGAAAAAAGATTGTTTAGTTTTTTGTTCCTATTAATAATGTTAGAACTCAAATGCTACAATTAATTTAGAACTATTTCAGAACTTTAGTAGGTATCTTCCCCTGTATCCTTGGGGATCATAAGTATTTATCTGAACCAAAATGTTATTGCCAGAATTTTATCAGCTGCTGAAAACCTGTGAAATTCTGTCAGTAAAAGTAGCATTTGGAAAAGAAGTCAAAACATGATGTTCTGGGACTGTTTAGTTTTTAAGTCCAGTAGTAACTTTGCATCTCTCTTTACTTACATGGATTGTATTTTACTTGTTGCTCTGTTTTCTTTAAGAGAGAATTAGGCAAAGCTTGGAAAACAAGCTGAACTTACTCAGTTAATATAACACAGTCCTAATCAAGCAGGTAAATGTATATAATTGACTCCTGTAATTGAAGTGAAAGCTATTGTTTGTTGTTTACAATTAGAATATAATTGTATTTCTGTATTTTTTTTTAAAAAATATATTTTAGGAGAAGTGGATATAAACAAGTAGGATGTTTAGGCAGACTGTCTTGAGCAATTTCAGGGCAGAATACCTAGTCTCCCAGCAAGACAAAAGCAATTCTTTGGAGGTGAATTGCTAAAGCAGTTGGAAAGGATGTGGCAATTGGCCAGTTCATAACGATGTTTCTGAAAGTCAAAGTAGAATTTCCCCAGCTCTGCAAAGAGAATAAAGCTGTTTCTGTTTCCAGGATCCTCAACAGCAAAAATGACACATTTTCACAGCAGAGGTCTGGAAAGTATTCACTAGCTACACAATTTCAGGAGCAGTGTGTGAAAATTTCAGCTACGGTGCTACATTTATTACCAGCAGGAGATGTGAAACTGCCTAATTTATAATCCATTGCAAATGTAACATGCCACACATGCAAAAATAAATATTAATCATGATTTTTTTGTAATAGGTATTTGCAACGTGCTGTTCAGTTTTTGAACAGTGATGTCATCCTTCAGCTCAGCTTTTCTAACCATACCAGTGTTTGAAGAGTGTAACAGCCTATGCAGTCAATAGCAAGCAAAGTTGTGATGTTTAATGGTTGCAATGCTTAAAAGTATCTCCCCTCCTAAGAAGGAAAGTAGCTGAAAGTCTTGAGAATCTGCCTGAAGCGTTAGTGGTATGAAACTTCTAAAAGAGAGGCTATGATATTTTTTTTAACAAATCTGCATATTTTATATCTAAAAATGGAACAACTGGATCTAGTGAAAAATACAAGAGGATAATGAATAACAAAAATCTGAAGGTGAAATTTCTCTCTTTCACCTCTGTCATCACTGCAATTAAGAAGAATATTATGTCATCTCCTGTGGAACTTAGATCTTTTGGATTGAAGAGAAGGGTGTGAGATGTTCTCTGGGTCCCTTCCAATGACAGAGTTTTTCATTTTAGTTGTCCTTTCTTCACATGCCAGGAGCATAAACAACAAAAGATGATTAGGTATTACTATGATGGTACTAATTAAAAGTAGTCAAATAATTTCAAAGATCAGAATGCATTTCAATTTCAGTTTGCTTTTGAAAAGAAATTTATACCTATAATTTTCATAAAGCCTGAAGTCTCTGAAATGCCAGTATATCTGAAATGGTACTGTATGCCTGGTAAATTACCTTATATACCAGACGCAGACAAATTATTGGAGCTACTTTGGTAACTAAGACTTCCATGAGGGCAAACAAATGATCCACCATACTACAACCACAGTAAGTAACCAGGAGATGTAAGATTTTTTTGAGCAGTTCCTCAGAAATTGTGTAGGATTTCCCATCTTTATGGAAGAGTTCATCTGGGGAGCTACTGTTTGCTTATTTTATATCTTACTTCTTGTGGATATTTCACTGCTTAACAGATTTGGTCACAGAATCATTAAAAGATAATGAGAAACCATGTTGTGTAGTATTTAGAGTGTAACATGTATGCACTGTTTTCGTTTGAGGCTTTGTGTAGTGTTCTAAGCATTTGAGCAGCCCAGTAAGGGCATTACTAAGGTGATTGTAGAGCCCACAGTTAATTTTAAAGTGCTCTGTGTAAAGGAATCAGAAATCCTGATAGATTTCAGTTCAGTCAATGAGATTTCACCCTTTCATTGTGAAGAAATGAAGCTATTATATACCCTTATTTTTCCCTTTGTTCCTGCATAGTTATGTATATCTTTATGTTGCAAGTGGAGCCATGGTGAGGAAGGTGCTACTCTAACAGGTTTTGTGAAGCTTTTTCTGCCATAAATATAAATAGCGCATGCTAACTGAGACCTGCATAATTTTCAGTGTTTAAGAGTTAAAATACGCATCCTTAGTTTTATACATTTAAATTCAACCTACCAGAAAGTATTGGGATTACCCAAAGTTGCTGTGGTATCATCTTTCTGTAGCTAAGATTTTGGAATATGGTGATTGTCCTGCCCTAGTCTGCACTGGTGCAGCCTCACCTCAAGTCTGGTGTGCAGTTTTGAGTGCCAGAAGACAAGAAGGATCTAAAGCTATTGGAAAGCATTGAAAGGAGGGCAACAAAGATGGTGAAGGGCCTTGAGGGGAAGCCACATGAGGAGCGACTGAGGGCACTTGGACTGTTCAACCTGGACAAGAGGAGAGTGAGGGGAGACCTCATTGCAGTTACAACTTCCCCATGACGAGAAGAGGAGGGAGAGGCACTGATCACTTCTCTATGATGACCAGTGACAGGATTTGAGGGAATGTCATGATGTTGTGTCAGGAGAGCTTTAGGTTGGATATTAGAAGGAGGTTCTTCACCCAGAGTGGGTGAAGTATCCAGGTGGCTGGGTACTGAAACAGTCTTCTCAGGGAAGTGGTCACAACACCAAGGCTGACAGAGTTCAAGAGGTGTTTGGACAAAATTTTGAGGCACATGGTGTTATTTTGGGGGCTGTCCAGTGCAGAGGCAGGAGTTCGACTCATGATCCTTCTGGATCCCTTCTGACTCAGGATATTCCATGATTCTAAGATTCCATGTCATAGTATGTTTTAGCAAAATGTAAGACATTCAAAATTAGAGACATTTAATGAAAATTGAGGCATGATTTTTAGGCTGGAACATATAAGTCTTGTGTTTATGAACACTTATGGTCACATCAGCATTTTAATATAATAATATAAATACAAGAAAATTGCACGGTAGAATGGGCAGGAAACTTTAGCTATTGGTCAAATAATAAGGATTTTGGATCAGGGGCTATTTCAGATCTCTGTTCTGAGATTTTCCTTAAATTTTTGGATGTTTGCACATGTAATTCTTGGAAATGAACCTACTAAATATCTGGATAGGTCCCAGCTTTTTAAAAATAACTGCTATAGAAAATTTGAGCTTGCTTCATGCTTGAGGCTGAAAATTTAGCTTTCATTCTTATTTTCATATCATACAGTATATCATACAGATCCAGAAGCTAAAGGCCTTGCTTAAGGAAAGCTAAAGACATTGCTTAAGGAAAGTGATACTATTATATTTATCTTATTATCTTTTCCATTCCAACTGTGTCAGTAAGGTTCTCTTTTTCCTACTTTATCGTGTGACCTGGCCTCAAACAAAGCTATGCAGTGAATGGTTTTTAGCAATAAAAATAAATAACGGTAGACTGAAACAATGTATTAGTTCTTTGCTGTACTTTGGTTTCATTGTCCATCAGTCCATTAAAATTAATTAGTTCAATCTTTTTTAGGCTTCACAAAAAAGCCACCACTGATAGACATTTGGCAGCAAGCAGATGATTTATTTCTTAATTTCTGCTGTTGAATCTGTTTTTTTCTTTGGCTGACTTTCAGCTACATCTGAAATCCCATTACACAGTTTTTCTGAGACTTGAATTTGAGACTTGATAGCAGTTTCTGATTTGTAGTTCAGTTCAGTCACAGGATAGCAGTAGCCTGTGGCAACATTAGATTTCTGGGGTGTCTATCCCCTCCAGTCCCTAGGTGATACCTGTCCCTCAAAGGAGAGTGACATGTAAAATAAACAAACCAAAGGGAAAAGAAGGTCTGTGTCTTTTCACGTAGCACCTTTATTGTATCCATAATTTGGGGGGAAGGAGGAGGCAGGCTTTCCTGACCCTGCATACTTAGCACAAATCAGGCAATTGAAAAGCAAGCTTTTTGGTTGCTTTACCCTTTCATTTTCAATGGGGTTATGAATTGTCCAGAAGACAGTGGGCCAGTCTTCTGACTTCCAGTAGTTTGGGATGCTATCTAGGCATTTTTGCTACATGCAAAGGCAGTGGAAGAGAGAAGCTTTTTGGTTGATGAAACTTTTCCTCAGAGATTTGGCTAACGATTAATTCCGAAGATTTAAGCTATTTTACAAAAAAAGAAAAGATGAGTGATCCAGTTCCTCCTGTAATTGGAAAGATGAAAGAGATAGTTGGCATTAAATGTTTTTATTTACTCAGTTTGTTCAGCTAACTGTAACTGTTGTCATAATTAACCACTGTAGTAGCTCAGGAAAACACTAGAGTAAATTAGTAAAACCCAACTTACTTTAAATGTACACAAGTAACTAAAGAAAGCAAGTGCTTCGCAGCAGTGAAATGTCAACCCATCAATGGAAAGGAAGTCTTCTGCAAATCTAACCACCATTAACATAGGCCTACAGAGCCAGAGAGCAGAGAAAGTGTGAACCTTTTTCTTAGTGATAGTGCTGAATTACTACAACTTTTTCAGTAGGTGTGTTGCTCTCTTGAAGTAGGTTGTGAAGGATCAGGTACCTCCAAGTACCTTTGGGAAAACCTATCATTTTCCTATTATTGTAAAAATATATTTAACAAATCCTTTACCTTAAGTCTTTAATCAGTTCCTTCCTCACCCTGGCAATACTAGGATGTGAAAGTCATGTGGCTTCATTGGGTATTCTTGTGTGATCATTGTAGATTTTAAAAATGCACGGCAATCCATACTCTTCATGTATTGTATGTTTAGGCAGCATGAACATCATATCTGCTTGAAGACATATAATTCTGCTTTCTTTTGGTTAAAGGGAGTAGTAAAAATGGTAATTCTGTGGCAGAATTATATCTCTTTCCCGTTCTGGAGGCATCCTGTTTTAAAACAATTCTCTTGAAATAATAATACATTTATAGTACATTGAAAGAGCATAGTATAGCCAAACCAAAACCAAAACAAACAAAAAAAAACCACACACACACAAAAAAGAAACTTTCTTGGAGTGGAGATGAAACACAAATGGGGAAAAATAAAATAAATAAATACTTTGTTTCTATAAGGGAAGCTTGCTGCGTCTTACAAAATAAATTCTTATTTTTCCTTCAGACCTTTTAAGATGAGGGTTTAATTTGTACATTTGAAAACTGGATGTAAATTAGCTGGCTGTGGAAAGCAATGCTAACTGTGAAACCTGTTACTTGAAGGAAAATTTGCTGCACATAATCACAGAGACGTTTCACTAAATTGTAGTGATAGTCTAGATTCTGGGATATTAGCTATTCAGGAAGATTTCTATCATGTTAAATTTTGAGTTGTCAATTCTTTTACAAGAATTTTAAGTTTCTCTGCTTGGAATTACTGTGTACAAAATTAGAATGAATATCTAAAACCTAACCTTCTTCATAAAGGAAGAAATTACAAAGATTTTAAAAGTACAAGTTGCCTAAGATCAGTGTAAGACTGATTCAGTTTATTTCACCTGCCTCTTTGTCCTTTTGGAAGAGAAGAAATAGCTAATGGATTCTCCATTTCTCTTCTTTCCGATGTTTTTTCTATTTTCTACTTTGTTTGGAAAACTTGGTTTGTTCTGTAGAGTTTGATTGCCAGAAGTATTTGCTTAAGAAGTTGCTTCAGGTGATGAAAGTGTTACAGTAGGTATGAGATTTGAAGAGAGAAGGGGTGAATAGTGGTAAAAGAGGTCTTGCTCCATGCTCTGCTTTGCCATGGGAGAACAAATATGTGTTAGCTTTGGGCTCCTTAAATCTGTTTGTTTCTAAACAGCATCTAGACTGTGCTGCTGTAATTGCACCATCCCATAGCTTTCCTTTCCTTAAATAAACAACACTTACGGTTCATCTCATAGTAGGGCATGTCTTGTATGATGAAGGGAAACCATATTTTTATATACTTAATTTTCTATCTTAGCTTTCTAACCTACCAGTTTGGTGACAATTATTGGTGTCCCAAAAGAAAGAAGTTTAAGAAGATAAAATTTACTCAGGAGCAACTTCACTTCCTGTAAGGGTTATCTCCCTTTTCCATCTTCATAACTTCTTCATGGTACTTCATTTTTCAAATTGCACATACATGTTGGTGATATGACCAATGTGAGGAATTATTCCTTTTAATCTTGATCACTGTTTATGAGCTCTCTGCAAACATAGAAAATGAAGTAAATTTTACTATTTTGTTTGTTTTGAATTAGGTTCATGCACTGTTAGTTCGAGAAGTTGATGTAGAGAAGGTGTCAAGTTTTGAGAACCCCTATGTAGATGCAATAAGAAGTTTATGGAATGACCCTGGAATTCAGGAGTGTTATGACAGACGACGGGAATATCAGTTATCAGATTCAACTAAATAGTAAGTACATGGTGGCCACAAACAACTATGTATAATTTTCTGTTTCTAACAAAGCAACTTCAACTTTTAGCATCTTACACCATATGCTTGTGTACATATTTGTATGCATATGCAGCACAAATGTATGCTTACGAGATTGCATTAAGGAGTGGAGTGCATCTAGTTTAGGGTTGTATCTGCACTTGTTTCACAGAATGACAGTCTTAAACTAAGATTCTAACTAGAGATAGTTAATGTTTTGGGGGTTTTTTGTTAATCCTCTTCAAGCTCTTACTCTCCTCTAACATACAATGACAAATGCCAAATGGACAGAAATACTTTCATGTATTATGACAGTAGTGAATACTGCAAAGTTCAATCAAAGTCGACCTCCATACAATTCATAAAATTTTAATGCCCCAGAACTCCAATTTTCCCAGGTTTTCCCCTTTCCCTCCCCCGTTACATTTAGAGTCCTGGTGATAAGGTAAACAGTACTAAGCAAGGGAGTTTGAATTATATTGAAGTGCCTTTCTATTATGGAAACAAAGTCTAGAGCTAAAAGAACATGGCTGCCAGGAACGCAACATGAAAGCACTTTAAGTTAAACTGTGTTTGTTATAGATCAACAATAATAAAAATGCATGTTACTAAAATATGTCTGAAACATTATGCCTGTAGTTTCCTGGGACAGGAATCTTATTAAAAACATTGTGAAATTTGTCATTGTGATTCTGAGGACTGCATGAAGATTCACTCCATGAACTTTAGTTACTCTTAAGTAATGTAGCATATTACTCTGATAAAATTTCTCATCTGCCGTCAAAGAAATGGATAGTGGTAAGGGATGATGGCCTTTTGATGTTGATTAATGTTACAAAACGCATCACAGTTTGTTATTAAAGCTGTGCAAATACATTCATGGACTCTGCATGAATTTCTGTATTAGCTATGAAAAAAAATTATTCGGAGGATCTAATTTCAGTCTCCATTTGGCATATGTACAGCAATAGAAGCTTCTTATTGAGGAAAGTGCAGAAGAATACAAAGGCACCATGAATTTCCCGTTAAGCTCATTGAAATAGGGCTATAGATGTGACAGGAGTGGGATGACATTTATCTGCACAGTAGTCTGAGGATCCTTGTCTAGCACAGCACTTTATAAGTGAGTTAGTCAAGATAAACTTACTATGGTCTTGCTGTTACAGTTTAGGCAGCTGAATACCTATGGATGCATGACATAGGTCTCCTCAGATTTGCTGCAATGTCGTCACACCATGTTTTTCTGCTTGTCCTATACATAGGGTTTGTTGTCCTGTGCACTTCTGTGTCCTGGTTACCTTCCCAACATGTCATTTGTGTCTATTTGTTTTGTTGTAGAGTGGTGCAAAGCACAGTGGCATGCATCTCTCTTGTATTATTTGGATTCTCACTGTTCCCAAAGGTACCATACTGTGTTTTGGTCTTAAGTGGCAAGAAATCAAATAGAATATTACATAAAGTGAAGAACTCCAGGATGCATAACCGGTGAAAAGAAAATATTTTAGGAACAAGTTACTGACAATATATTTTCAAAATGTTTCTGCACAGAAACAACTGGCAAGATTAAGACAAGCTCTGCTTCAGATTCTACTTATATTTTGAATTTTTTATATTTATAGGTCCTCACTTTGTTTCCACAACTGATGTGATACTGGTTTTAAAGTTGAAATAAATGTATGTATTTTGTGTGCTTACTTTAGAGGTTAAAAGTAGAATTACTTACTCTCCGAAGTAGGAAATAATGATCTGATGCTAATTCAGATCAGATTGTGCTGAATACCATAGTTTTGACCTACTTCTAATTAAACTGTCACCATAGTGGAGATTTTGAGTAACATTAAAAATAGTAGGGAATAATTATTAAGTAGCTGTAAAAGCAAATTCCTAGCACATTGTCTTACAAAAGGTACATGTACTACTTGAGAGGTTATTTTCCAAGCTCAGCATGTTTATCAATTTACTGTGTTTTTGCAGATTTGGTGACTTTATTACAGTTCATACTATGGATTTCTGCAAAATCGTCTAAATTAGAATTGTGAATCACTGTATCTGAGTCTTTAGAAAAGCCTCTTGTGTATTTATGCTTGCAAGTAGAGTATTTTCAGGTATCTAAGTCCACTAAAAACAATTAGGAAAAACTAAAGAAATGTTGTTTCAAAAATACAGTGTATCTGTTTATCAGTAAAACACTCCAACAAATTTGCTAGCATTAAATCCCTGTCACAAAGCAAGGAAACACATTGCTTAAAAGTTACTACTGGGATTCACAAACTAGTTAAGACAGAAATAAGCACTCAGTGCCCCTTGCCCTCTGACTTGATGTATAAACCAAAACAGTTTGTTGTCCCTCAGATCTCTTGTAAGCATATGTTTCTGTGTGTCTGGTAAGCATATATGTCAATGTCACATGTGTTCTTTCTTTATCCCTTGCACAAGCCTCTCATCTTCTTAGTAGTTTTCCCATTTGTTTTTATGGTGGTAGTAGTAGTAGTAGTAGTAGTAGCAGTAGTAGTCTATTTTTGGTCTGCTGCCTATATTGCTTTTTTCTCCCATCAAAGTTCAACAAGGTCAAGTGCCAGGTCCTGCCTTTGGGTCACAACAACCCCAGGCAGCCCTACAGGCTTGGAGCAGAGTGGCTGGAAAGCTTCCTGGTGGGAAAGGATCTGGAGGTGCTGCTAGAGAGCACTGAACATAATCCAGCAGTGTGCCCAGGTGGCCAAGAATGTGCTTAGAGCATACAAGACGAAAGATCAGTGTATGAATCTAAGTTCTTATTAAGGCAATTTACTCCATTTGCTGGTATTGCCTTTAGCAATCATTCTTTCTTTTATTTCATAAAGCTCTAGGGGATTTTTAGAGTATAATAGGTCTGTGTGAGCCTTTCAGGACTAATACTGTCCTAAATTGGGACCTGCTATGCAGCTGACACTGATATGGCAAATTTTAAACAACTGTCTATGGGCTATCTGTGTAACAATCACTAGTTTGCAGTGAGAAAACCATGGACTCATAATTTATACCATGCCTAAGCACATCATTATTTAATAAATATTTTAATACTGTTCATTAATTCTTTCTTACCTTCATTTGTAAAATTGTGCATGAAGGTTCTAAAGGTGTATTTGGGGCAGTTTCTGTTGCAGAATGGTAGATTCTACATTTATGTATTCAGGGTTTACAGTCTTACTTACATAAAGTTTACAGTAAGCTAGAACTAACAAATAAAATTGAAAGCCTGAAATTCAAATATCAAGTACTAGCAACAGAACCATGCTAATCCTATCTTATGACATAGATATAGTCCCCAAACATAAAAGGATAATTTGAAGAAAGATGATACATGAAACCTACTGTGTACCAAAGCGCTGCTTCCTATGGAAAAACTGCAGATTATGCAGCAGAACTCAGGAAATTCAAAAAGGGAAGCACGGTTATATAAAGCTGTATACAGTATGTATTTCTTTCTTGTCTCATGCAGTAACAAACATATTTATAATTGCTGTATAATTTTTATCCCACATTTCCTGAAAAAAAAAAAAAAAAAGTTTGCACAAGCTTTTTTTCAATTGATGACTTACTTTTTTTTGCCTTTGCTGAGGTCGACTTTTAGCCATGCAGGAGGTTGAGGAAGACAGCTAGGCTGGATTTGGATTTGCATGTAATGGTCAAATTAGTGCTATTTTTTTTTAGGGATAGTCTCATCAATCAGTTCAGAGTTTTGCAGAACAAAAAAAAACTCCAACCCTCCACTCACACCCCCACAAAACCACACCAAACCCCACCAACAGTGTGGACTGTAGCCCCCCCTGATTACAGAATAGCCAGGCTCCAAAGGCCAGATCTTATTTAATATCTTGCCCAATTATCCTTAGTCATAGACTTCGGTTAGGTTTTTATTTTCACTTGCTCTGCCACTGTATGTGTATAGAACAGCACATTTTGTAGAGGGTAATACACATGAACTATCCTAACTTTGAGGAAAATACTTTTTTTTTTCATTAAACTTCAGAGTTTTAGGGTTGAAAAGATGTAAATATGTGGTTACTATCATACAAAAATCTGTCTTACTTGTGGTTGAATGAAGTGAAAGAATTTGCATATGTTGCTGGTAATTACAGCTGTGGTTACACTGAAATCAGTCATCAAACTTTACGTTAAACAACAGAATTTGAAGAATTTCTCGAGGTTTGTCCCTTCCCTCTTCCTCATACTCTCATTCTTCCCACAGAGACTAAGAAACACTCAGGTTGTTGACTGGCTGGGTGATAACTAATCATCTTTACTGGTTTTATACTGACCTTTTTATCAGTGTCGATAATTACATCTATCTCAACATGTTTTGTTTTATTTAGAGGTTTCTAATGGAGTGTTTCTGGTGTGGTGCCAGCCAGATACCGTCTCCTTAGCAGTGTGAGAGGCACTCTGTTCCCCATGGACTTACCCTGTGCTCACATCTTTCAGACTGGCTTCTTCTAAGTGCAGGGTTTATTAATGTGCTAGTGAATATTTATTCAGCATCTTTTTACATCAGTTTTGCCTGTTGAGTTTAGGAAGACTAATTAGGTAGTAATGATGAGTAAACCAGTCTCATTTTTAAACTCAGAAGGGAAACGCATGTTACAGATGGAGAAGGCTGTAGTTCTTCTACTTAGGTCTGCCACACCTTACTGCCTGCACCTAATTAATTAGGTACCCTGAACATAGCTTAAAGTTACAGAAATTCATCTTATGGAATTATTCCTAAGAAAAAAACTACTTTAACACCTGATTAATTGCAAAAATCTGACCTCAAACACACTAGTAAGTAGTGGCTCATAGCTGAAAGAGGGTGTTTTGAAGTGCCTCTCCCATGGTGCAGGTACTCTAAGACCTCGATCTCTGAAAGTAAATTCAAGTAAATTTTGATGGTGTCTTCATTAGGTGATGTAGCCCAAGGAAATTAATTAGGGCTGAAAGTTGAGCTACCTGTTCATGGTGATGGGGGTCATATTTAACTTCTTACAGAACTTTATTGCTTGAAACAACTCTGATGTGTTTATTAAGGTTAGGAGTCTCAATTCCTTGCTTAATTTCTCTATGGGAAAAGCCTGTAGGAATGTACAAAGCCAGTCAGTCTACTCCTATGATCCTGCTCCTGCTGTTCATTTTTAAATGTGGGCAAACAGTACCTTTGAAACCTGCTCTTTTTCATGGACATCTTTAGCACCTTGATAGCCTGGCAGCTTCCCTGAAGCTGGCTGCACCTTTGTCACAGGTGATGTAAAGTCCATTAAAAATAATTACTTCTCTCTTGATGCTGACTGGGAAACAAAAGGTTTCCTCTGTTTCTGGTCAGCATGCAGATCACAAACATGCTGCTGGACACTGGCAGTTTCTCCTGACATGAAGGGATAGCCACTTCCTACAGCTCATTACATACTCATCACCTCAGTAATGCACCTTCTGCTTGTCACTGTAGCAACCCCCTCAAAAATTACCTCAGCAGCCCCTAAAATTCATTTTTACAAAAAATTAATTTCAGGTGTAATTAACTTTTGAAACTTGGTCCATATTAGAAATTTACTTAGAACCACGTATTACCCTATTTTCTTTCCTTTGTATAATCCCTAGCTGAGCAAGTACTGTTTGGGTGAGAGGCCATATAGCTGCAGTGTGTCTTCTAAGTGTGGTAAGTAAGATTTTTTGGCAGATCGTAAAAATAAGCTCAGAGTACCATATAGCTGAGACCTAAACGTCTTGCATAGTTGCTACTACTCATGCAACTGAATTCTCCATGGTAACACTGGTGGTTACCCACTGCTGGCCTAGCCCTGAGGATGGCTGGCAGAGTATTTCCAATACCCATATTTTTAAATTTTGAAGCTAATAAACTGAGAAAATATCTGGGTTTGGGCAATTGTTAGAAACTCTCTCTTTATGGAAGTTTGTGGATATGTCAAGTCTTACGGTTTGTTTACAGGAGTGTGTAGCCATTTCTGAAGAGTTAGTTGCGTTGCAAAGGCTGACTGCAGTATTTGTTCATTTTTAGTTAGGCACTTAACCTAAAATACACTGTGCATAACTCTTGTGTTCTTAAATTTTTAGTTTGTGCATAGGATTTGTTCGCCCAGGTGAGCAATATAGTTGTCAGTACTTTAGGGTCTGCATTAAGTGCTTGAAAGCCACAGTGAATCAGATTATTAATAAGCAAATATACAAAAAAGTCAAAATCTTCATTTTCATTCACTCCTCACCCATCTGCATTCAGAAACCTGACATTTCACACAACCTTAGCCTCATTCTGGTTGCTGATAAGACAGTGGAGGAAGTAGCTCCACCGTGCTTTCCTGCCGGAGCCTATGGACTTTCCATGTCCCAGGCCATATCCATCAAATGAACTACCTTAATCTGAACAATTTCAGTATTCCAAATAATTCTGACGAGAATGTGTTACCAAGCTGTTGCACAAGTGAAAGAGTTGGCAGATGGGAATGGGCAGAGGGGCAGCTAAGGTCGGGCTGGGGCCCACGCAGTTGAGGGGAGAAAAGAATTGGCATTAGCTAGCATTTTTGATGTTTTGATTTAAAGTTGCTGCTTGATAAAGTAATATAAAAATGAATAAATTTTTAATTTAATAAGCTGTAGGATTCTTAAAGGCAGTGTATGCAGTGCTGTGTTCCCCTGGTGATCAGAGAATTTCTTTAAGCCCCAGCTTTCATGTGGTGGAAAAACAAGTTCAATATCCAACTCTCTTGGTATAAGGAAGATTTGAAAATATAAATCTTTATTGTGACAGAGACTTTTAAAACACAATAAGCCAATTAATAAATTTTTAATGTTACAAGAAAAGTTAGGATAGTATGTGAAAACTGTGTGTGCTGGTAATATGTCTTTAAACATTAGTGATACTCCAGCTGTGTTTTCTTTTTGGGTAGTCACCTGTATTCACTTACACATTCCCTCTTTGAAACAGTGAGTCAGCCCAACAAACCAGTTGTTCAGAATAATCAGTCACCCCACCCCTTTTAATGCAATGCAAAAATCCATTTCTGTGCTTTATGAAGTTTGTGTAGTACTATGAGTGTAGAAGTGTAGTGTTTCACAATTAATACAAAAGTTTTGATAATGTGTTCAGCTTAGATGTGTTGATCTGCTCCCACTGGTATTTTAGGAAGATTGCACCCGACTGAACAGAAACAGTTCTGCAATGTATCAGAATTCTTCATGATATAGAACAGTGGGTAAAATGGAAAGATCCTGATGTCAATCCCAATGATAGATATTCCTACCCAAAGATAATAGATTTTTCTTAATTATTTACTTTATTTTAGAAATTACATAATTTTTAAGAGACAAGGCATATTTACTGACTTTTAAAATGTCTTGAAGAAACTCTTTGCTGCAGGCAAAGCTTTCAGTCTGATTTTCAGAAAAATGTTTAATCCCCTTGAAGTTGATAGCAGAATGTGAAGTTACATATCCTCATAGGGTGACAGGAAGTGTAATTGTCTGCAGAACTGTCAGTAGCAGAAAATGCCTACTCCTTCACTTCAGAACAACAGTGCAAAACTTCACTAAAATCTGAATTCCAGTGCAAGTCATTTTTCAGCAGAAGTGTCTCTGTTAAAATAAAATTTTAAAAATCCTCAAAAATATAAAAACCACACAACACAAATCAAAACTTTAAATCTTTTTTTCTACTTAAAGCGAATTTCATTAGTATTTGCTGTATGTTCACAAAATTAAAGTAGCAATAATAAAAGATTTAGAAGTAAGTTGTGACACAAAGGATGGTGATATTTTCATTTATATAAATTGATACAATAATAAGTTTTAAGTTAGAAAGAAATGCAGTAGGAGCTAAAAAGCATTATCAGAAAACAAAAAAATGCAGAATGTATTCTGAATTGCTTTTTTTGGGCTGCAGATTATAATTTTGATTGCCACAAAGATTTTATTTTTAAAGGATTTAGTGCATGCTTCTAATTTTTTTTTCCTTTTATGAAGTTCACTTACTGGTTTTGACACTGTTTTCTTGATTTTGGGTTTGTTTGTGTAATTCAGGATAGTTCTTAGAGAACCCAACATCCTTTGATCTGTTAAGAGAAGAAAAGAAGTTAAAAAAGTAGAATTCCATAAGGAAGCATAAGAACTCCTCTGTGGACTGTATAGGCTATGTAAGGTGCTACAAGTGAAATGAGTGAAAAGGTAGTGTGACCTGAGTTTAGTTATTGAGTGGGTAGAACTTGGCCATGATTGGATGGAGATGAGGAAAAGGTAAGTATTTTTAAGGATAAAGTAATGCTTCTGAAACTTAATGACATCCAGGATTTGTGTTAGAAGAAAGCAAAACAAAACATCTAATCTGCTTGTTTCATGCTTTCTAGAAACACAAATGAGATTTAACGATTTAATAGTATCCCTTTGCTTTATCACCTTTCTAAAACCAGCTGTATATACTTTGCCAGATACCTTAGTAACTGTCCACTGGGCAGAAGTGCATTAATGCTAATAAAAGCTAGTCTCACCTTGGAGACTAGCTGAAGCTTGCCAAAAGTGTGCAACAACACAAGTGGATAAATGGGCCAGCACATACCAATTTATTCAGTTAAAATTCTCCTGCTCATGCTGCCACGGTAGCATGTAATGACCTGCAATGCTTCTTTATATCCTTCCAAAATTCAGTCACAAAACAAAACTGATTCTTTTGGGGATGGGAGGGAATGAGAATTAGTTCAGAGTCTCTGTCACTTTCCTATTGTGGTGGTTATGGATTTCATTCACTTACGCTTTTTTTTTTGTTTTCCACCAACAAATTGGTGATGAGCTTGTTCGTGCTGCTTTTTGTGTAAAAAAAACAACTGAGGGTAGATCAAGTGCTCAGACTCTGAAGGCATTTTCTTGTTGCTGGAAACTAATCAGTGTTCTCAGAAAATACTTTCAGAGTAGTTGCTTCTGATTTACTTGAACTATAGTGTTCAATACAACTTTCTCACATTCAGTGCTTACTGTCAGATTGATATCTCATTAATAAAATCATACTGAGTGAAATTTGATAATAAAATTTGATAACTGAGCCAGTAATAATTTGGTGCCTTTCCAGTGCTAATAAAGTCGTTCTTCTGTATTTTTTCTGCAAGTTAGAAAACAAACTGTTTTATTTCTGTCATTGTTCAGAATAACTTCCTCTCACTATTCCATTAAGAAGTAATTCACAACAAGAAGTCTGATTCTTTCTTGTGTGCATTTATTTTAAAAAGCACCTTCACAAATTGCTACAAGAAAAAGAACTTGTTCAGGGCTTGGTGGCACTTTGTCATCATTTAATAAATTAAAGGACCATTGCTCTCATCCCCTAGAATGAATGAGGGTATCCTTAGATTAATTTATCTTTTTGATGGCTAACTGTAGGCATTCTTCTGCTGTGAACTAGCCAAATGCCGAAGAACTTTCCCTGCAGCAATCTTTTTCCCAGATATCTGGCATGGGGATTGCATAACATGCCTGGTGCACAGGTTTTATGAGATGTCCAGCCCCTGGACCAAATAGGCTGTCATACACACACTGGTACACTTCTTTTTGAAGGATGTCTTTAATGACAGTTTATTAAAACCTTCAATACACTTCAATTGCAACTAATTTTATAGCCGTTTAGGGTTGTTTGGTGGCCAGCTGGAGTGTATTTCATGCACTGCAGGCATATTAACTTAATCAGAAGTTTCAGTCTGAATGCAGGACTTTAGGTGCAGAGATCCCACTAAATAGTTGGTGCTGCCTTCTGATAAAAAGATCTGGAGAATGTTTTAATTTGCCAGTGGGTGGGGTTTTCGTTTTTCAATTTAGTCTCAAAACAGTGCCATTTATCCCCCTGTCATTTTATAGTTGGAAGTGATCTATTCAATAGCAGTTCATTGCTCTATAGAAGGTTCAAGTTTCTTTATCCGCGTGTATGTGTAGACACTGCAGAATAAATGTCAAGAAATATGTTGCATATTCAAATAAGACCATGAAATTTTATAGTTCTCACATGTCATATAATACTGCATCTCTAAATTTCATGGAATTATGTGATTGAAAACTTAAGTGAATTTACATGTGAGAACCAAGCAAAATTTCATGAAAAAAAACCCCATAATAATTAAGCTATTCTCCCACAGAATTAACCTGATGCTATATACGTGGGGATGTAGTACATTTTTTATACTTCGCCCCCTTCTTTCTGCCGATAATGCTCTTTTTTTCTGTTGTACTTCTTCCTACCCCACAGCCCATTTCCATTCCCAAGTTTTCCTTTCTCTTTTCTTCAGTGGGATGATGGTGTCACTGTCTAGCATTCCTGTTGTTTCTCCCTGTCTATAGCTATCTTAATGACTTGGACCGCATAGCAGATTCCAGCTATCTGCCAACTCAGCAGGATGTGCTCAGAGTTCGAGTTCCAACAACAGGGATCATTGAATATCCATTTGACTTACAAAGCGTCATTTTCAGGTAGAAAAAAAGTTTTAACACCCACTTGCTTTTTTTCTTTTGTTTCCTTTTATGTTGCTAATGGCAAGTATAAGATATTGGTTAAAAGTGCATAAAAAGCGATTAGTTTATGTTATTAAAATTTTACAAATTTATTTTAAAATGACAAGTTTATTTTCTTGTAATTGTCCACATTTAATAAGGAGCTCATGTTAAAGATGTCGGAAGGATCAAAGTTTACTAATTTTGAAGGTAGTTATTACTGATAGAAATTCTTTTCAATAATATGTATCAAAGGTCCACTATGAGTAATAATCTGAAAATCAAATCATGTGTCCTTGTTATTCACATCAATTATGAAATAAAAAACTACAACATTTTTAGAGAGAAATTACTCTCCTTCAGAGAGAAATCACCCTACCTTAGTGCAAGTGCAGTTGTTTAAAAAAAGGTCTGTGGTATTGCAAGTTAGACACCTGTCCTTACACGGAGACATGGGATGACATGCGAATACACTGTAGCAGACATGAGTTGTAATTTTGGGTGTCAAAAATTTTAGTGGGTACATATCGCATTCTATTCACTTTAAAGGGGACAGCTTTAACAAATTTGGAATTTTGATTCTGATAGTTTGGGGGGAAAAAGGCAGTTCACCAAGTCTGTTCTATTCATATCTGTTTATGTTGAATACAGAGAATATACATTGCCAAATCATGGCTTATGAGACCTTTTTATCTCAAAATTCTGAGGGATTTGAGACCCACAATAGTTTAAATACAAAAAACACACCAGACTTAAAGCAAATATGAATAACTGTCTACTTACAACTGATGCTATTAAATATCAATGGGAAAAATCATTAAGAAAACCAAACTGTGTTTTTAACTAAATTCTTAAATTTTGTCATTGTGTGTGTGATTGTGTGTTTATCTGTTAAGGTATTCATGGAGTTGATGTGGATGTTAATTTTACAGAATGGTGGATGTAGGAGGCCAACGATCAGAAAGAAGAAAATGGATACATTGCTTTGAAAACGTCACGTCTATCATGTTCCTAGTAGCTCTTAGTGAATATGATCAAGTGCTTGTGGAGTCAGATAATGAGGTAAGTAATTGTCAGCAAAAGCCACCAGTTTTAAAAGAAAAATAGCTTCGCTTGTCCAATCCCAGGTGTTTTCTAAGTGCATATATTAGCAGTCATATACAACTTGTACCTAATGGCACAAGAAGCACTATAAGGATCAAAAGGAGGAAGGGCTCAACCTCCAGATATGGCAAAGCTGATCCACTCCATGGAGGATTTGAAGTAGTCTGTCTGTTTTCTGTTGAAGGGGGGGAATGCATAATATAGAGGAATGTTTGTGCAATTAAGTGTTATAAGCAGAGGCACAATAATAGGTGGTGTAAATGAAGATGAACTTTAGAGATTCCTTGCTGCAACAGACCCTAAGGTAGGAAATGTTATTCCTTTGACATAAAACCTAAGAAGCGTGTTGTATTTTTATTCAAAAGATAAGAGAAGTAAGTAAGTGGGTGATCTGAGGGGGCAAAGCACTCTAGTGTTCATTAGTTTGAATGCAGTTTTACAGAGTGAGGAGATTTTTCAATGTTCAGATTTTGTCTTTCCTGAGGGATATTTTAGCTTACTTCTCAAACTTTTATGAATTTTACTCACTGACACTGCCCTATGCAAGTCTTTTCGCACTTACTTACAAAAGTAAGGTGAAAAAAAAATTTGAAAATATCTTCTTCATGGCTGCATGCGTGTTGATTACACTGATTAAGAGAATGGTTGACATAACAAAGTAAAACAGGTGTCCCTGGACATTCATGTTTGTGTGTTGAACATCCTGAGTAATCTTTTTTAAAAGCCTGGAAGCCTGAAAGCTTTTACATTTTCCATGAAAGAAATGTGTTGTTATGTTATATAATTAACAGTATCATTCAAAGCTGAATTTACAAAAATTATTAGGTAGTCTGTGCTGACTGCATCTCTTGTAATTTTGGCAGCTAGACATGTGGAGATAAAAAGAGAACTCAGTCAGATGTGACTGATTTAAAGCCAAACTTGAAATGTCTGGTTCTGTCTTCTTCTGTTTGCATTATTCTTCTGTAGCCATAAAGTAAACACACAAGTGTTAAGCATTTTAAATATACAAGTCAAAGCAAAATATTTTGAAAATCACATAGAGAAAAATTAGTTATGATAATTTTCAAATGCAATTCTAATCATCCAAAATAAGCTTCCAAACTTCCTGATTGTAGCAGTTTATCACTATGTTTTCACACAGTCTTTCATCAGAAGAATTTCTCAAAGGAATGGTCTCACAGGGAAAGGTTTAGAAGACTATGGTTCTCAATTATCTGTATCCTGTTCTGGTGAGGTGACTTGCTCAGCACTCATTCTGGTTTGTCAGATAACTTCAGTGTGCACATCATGACTTAGAGCATCCCTTCTGCAAAAGACAGAGCAGTATCTTCCTAGACTGAATCATTTGGCATATACCAACTTGCTCTGAGTTCTCGTAACCTGAAAGGGTTCATGTGTTGTAACCTGAACAGAACGTCTGACTGAAGGTCTTCTTTGTGTTTTGGGGTCTTTAATGGCTGCAGTGATGCCCTAAAGTTGTGGTAGCTTTTCTGTAACTTCTTTTGAACTGTTACAAGAAAGATCACTCATAAAGCTGATTTGATTTTTCAGATTCTTCACTTCTGAAATACTTTGTGAAAGTCAAAACCTTCTTGCAGATGGTTCTCTCACCTCTCCGCTAAACTATTTCTGTTTCTTATTAACAGCGGTGGAAAACTTCTGAATCTTTTTAGTTTAAAATATATTCATGACTTTAATTCAAACCAGTTTTCTTTTAATGTCATACATACATAGTCTAGTAGGCTTTCCATCACCCTTAGGTCTGTGTTACTCTAGTTCTGGGAGGGATTGTGACAGTCTGAGCTAAGCACCAATCTGGGCAGCTTAAGTTTTGGCTTTCAGCAAACTTTAACCTGTATGTCTAGATTTGTTGGTATGCCAGGGCACTGCTTTCTTTCTTTCATTTTCTCTTCCCTTTATGTCTAACCATTGTAGTTTGAGAATAAATGGAACAATGGGTTTACTCTGCATAAAGCATTCTTCTGAATGTGGGTGTGGCAGAAGTATGGGAAAAGGTTATAAATGTGTTAGTTGACACTTCGAATTAAGAAATTTATCCCTGAAAAAAAATTTTGCTCTTCACTGAGAAGTGACAACCTCATGAGGGAAGACAGTGATTTAACTTGGAGTCTTTGGTAACCAGCAAAGAGATACTTTTTGCACCTAGCTTTAAATCACAAAGCAGTATTGAAATTTTAGCACTGAAGTGAGGGAGTGTGTGTAAATGCCCTACTTTCTTCATATGCCATCATTTTGATACTAGGATACAATCCTCCTTTGATCTATGTGCCTTGTAGTGAAATTAAAATATCTGACTTGACAACTTAGGATGTTCTGCTATTTCCTTTGCATTGCTTTCGTGGCCTGATTAGGCTATGATTTTTGTAAGATGGCCTATTTCTTTTTGTAATTAGCCCACTGCATGTTATTGCCTGAAGTCTCTTTCATCATGGTACATTTTTATAAAGAAAGCCATACTTTTTAATCACCTGTGGCGGTGTTTATAGTTAATACAATTTTTGTTAATCTTGTTTTTGTGAGTAAATAAATATCTGTAACAATTAGTATTTGCTGTTTGGTGCATGTGTGGTTATATGACCGTTCCTCATTACGAAATTGCTTTAGAGCCCTAGAGATCCTTGATTTGTATTTCAAAACATAGTGCCTGGTGGATGCTCAGTTGTAAATCTGCTTCTTCCCTTATTTATCTTATTCAAGAGAAATATATTTGGATTATAAATCAGATGAGATTCTACTGAGTTGAGTGTGTTTGTTAGTGACTCACAAGGGCTTTTACTCACTGGATATATGTGAGGTGGAGCTGGGAACTGTTTCTGTCTTCATGTCTTTGGAGGAGTTAAGAATTAAAGGTCCTGAGGAATATATTACAACTACTAAGGGGACATCATACATGGAAAATAAGACAAGAGTTCAAACTGCCTGTTATTTAGAGACCTGTGTAGGATCACTTTTAAATGACACAGCCATCAAATTGCACTCCCATGACAAAGATATGCAGCTAAAGCGTTTGGAGCTTCAATCCTGAAGAAAAGCAAGCGTGGCTGGCTGACTATTTTAACTGATTTCTCTGTAAGGCAATACTCAGAAACAATGGCATCTCTCTTAAGTGTGTGTCTAGATTGTACATAACTTGATTTTAGTGCATAAGTACAAAATGGGAAGAATCATGAAGGATGGTATATTCAAACGTATCTTGGAAAATTTCAGATGATGTGTGGTCATGAAAGGCTTCTTTCTTCTGACATGCACATAGAAGCAGAGATAGCTAACTGTTCCAAATTCTGCCCTTAAGAAAATAGAAAGTCTCTCTAGGTTCACTGGCAAAAATGAGGGCAAAATTTGATCCAGAGGACATAGTATACTAATTACATTAATTACATTAATAGTACCATAAATTAAGTAAATGTTCCATCACTCTGATGTGATGTGACAGAGGCAAACATCTTATAAATTAAATTATCAGGTGTTTCAGTTTTTCAGAAAACTCCTATAGAATTAGAGGTTAGATTAAAAATGAAGGAATCATCTGTCTGGCAAATTGATTTATGATATATTATGTCCTGTAAATCATGCTTTGACTATGAATATTGAGAAAAGATTTGTAGAAATGTACAGTTTTATCAAAAACACAATTTAGAACTTGTTCCATGTTTAAAATCAACTTATTTTCTTACTCAAGGGTTCATTCTAGATTAAGTATATTAATTCATATTCCAGGATATGCTGCATTTATATACCTGTCACAGGTGGCTTCTCTCAACATATAAAATCTCTGATCTCAGTGCAGTAAGTGGGAACAAGAGTTCCAGCTTTGTAAGAGAACCAGTAAGCAGTTGTAATTATGGAAGAACTAGAGACATAGTGGTATACCTGTAAAACAGATTTTCAGAAAAAAGAGATTTTCATAGTCTGCACAGCTTGTGAAGTACTGGGAAATTGCAGAATAAAGGAAAGTATCTATTGAAGCTTGAACATACTTTTCTTCCATATTAGTGCACTAAAAGTCTTAAGTTATTGTTATAGTTTCAAAATTCAGTTAGAATTCCTTCCAAAAGCTTGGAAGCCAATGCCTTAGTGTAGATAAAGAGGTTTAACAAAGGACACAATGGATCTGCATGTCCTGATGTTAACAGCTCTAGCCAGAGCCTTTGTTCTGATCTCTCCCCAGGCCAGAGGGGGAGGGAAAGACTGGCCTGGGTGGGGGAAGGAGTCAGCGTTTCTGCGCTTTCTGCGCAGGTCAGGGGAGGAGAGAGAACAGAGACACACACACCAGGTTCAGTATCGCTGGGGAACCAGAATTGTGTCCTTTGCTCTCTGGCTTCGCCGATCAGCCGCAGACACTGCAGAGACTGCTGTGAAGGAGAGAACACGCCTGTCTTTTGCACTGCAGAGGCTGGATTTCTGCTGCTTTTGTCACCAGCCCCGCGGGAGCTGACCCAGCATCTGCTGCTGCCAT
Source organism: Syndactyla subalaris (assembly GCA_035584875.1). Taxonomy (NCBI): domain Eukaryota; kingdom Metazoa; phylum Chordata; class Aves; order Passeriformes; family Furnariidae; genus Syndactyla; species Syndactyla subalaris. Next base: position 38,831,705 of record JAWMRD010000085.1, read on the forward strand.
TCCCCTGAGAGAGGGAGAGGGAGAGGGAGAGGGAGAGGGAGAGGGGCCAGCCGGCTGGGCACGACATCGCCACATGCTGTCCGTAAATATAACTGCAACCCCCGAGAGAGAGCAGCCAGCAGCTGAGGTGCAACAGCACCACCTGCTGTCTGTAGATATAATTGCATTTTCCCCCTTTTTTGGGGGTAGCCAAAAGACATTTTAACTGTTTGCCTTGTCGTTTGGGGGTGAAGGGGCTTATTATGAATTGTTGTTGTTTGGTTCTTTCTGGATATAGATATATATTTATCTGTGTTATTGTGGTTAAGAACTGTTATCCTTTCATATATATATATATATATATTCCCTAATTAAAGTTCTGTTTTCTAAATTTAAAGGAGAGGGATTATTTCTTGGCCAA
>JAWMRD010000085.1:38832204-38862134 GCA_035584875.1 Syndactyla subalaris
TTCTGTTTTCTAAATTTAAAGGAGAGGGATTATTTCTTGGCCAACATAGATATCTTAGTTCTCCCCTCAAACTAAGAGAGGTATATAACATTTCAGATAGCTTGTATAGCTCTGCAGTGATTATACAGATGTGGTTTTTTCCCCTAGTGTTCTCAGAGTAAAACCAGAAAAGACAGGATACAATTTCCTTGGTTCAGTGAAATTAATGGAGTAATAGGCCAAGTGAAAATTAGAAATTTTCTAAACTCAAAAGAACAAATGCTATCTTTCCTATTGTCACAGGTTGCAAAGCAATGGATGCATTGGAAGTATGCATTGCTAGTAGCTAATTTTATAAGTAAATCAATATGAGTATTCTGAACACTCATTGCACAGAATATATTGGGGAAAAATGACGGTTTAGATCATTCTGGTTAGGGACAATACATTTTGCTTAAAAAAAAGTATTGTAAAATCAGAAGTTCTAACAGGATTGGAGGTAAATTATGAGCCTCCTTGGTAAGAAGTTGTTGTTCAGCTTTTGTTTTAAAGCCTTTCTAAATTTTGAACTTTGTCTTAATAACTTAAATTGGACTTATCTGTGGCCAAAATTGTTAGTTTTAACATAATAATATCCAGTAGAATTTCTATTAATAAAGTATTGCCTTACATTGTCTTTAATGATCAGAACTGTCATCCAATTTTCATTAAAGTTTTATAGAAAGTACCACCTCCTTATAATTCATGTATTTATATGTTTGATCCCAAATTGCAGTTCTTGCTGAAAAGGTTTGTGATGTGTGAAGCACACAGGAATGGCTTAAGAATTCTGAGTTTTTAAAGTAATAGGAAAATTGATTCCTTGACTTAAGAAATCATAGTTACGTGATCTTAAAGGCCTTTTCCAATCTAAATGATTCTATGATTATGTACCTTTGAACTGTGTCTCATTACTTCCTGTCTCTCCTCCTTTCATACATATTGTTTTCTGGGATCTGTCTTTTCTGTGAGCTTGACAAATGCCATATTGCTCAATGGCCATTAAAAAAAAATGCCATAATTTCCCCATCTTCTTGGTTTTGCTTTGTGTTGATCTGTCCACTGGCTTTCACTTTCTTATGGCATGGAAGCATACAGTTTGTCTGCTTTAAGGACCTGCATCACCTAGCCTGGCATGATAACTGGATTGAATCTTTTTTTTTCCAGTCTTAATCAGTCACTTTTGAAACATTCCAACAAAAACTTTTACTGTTTTACTTATTTTATGTGGTTCCCTTCTCTTCATTCTGAACAGAAGGAGTTCTCCAGAAACTTGTCTGAATGTGCTCCGTTGCTGTGGTATGATGTACAGTGGTGTAGCATCGAGGCTTGTGCAAAGACTGCTGTTTGAACTATTGAGACTTCTGCTGCTGTAACTTGATGCCTTCTCATTCTGTGTTCAGCATCCCATTATCTAACAGCTTTTTATCCTGAGTTTAGAGACTTCTACAGCAGTGACTGTTACTTAGGAGCAAAATGTATCTGTGATTCCCCATTAAGTCTTCCAGGTTTCTGAAATGTAGAATAACAGCTTCATTTACCAGTACCAAATGTTTGCATGGTGCTAGCAGTACGAAAGCATAACATTTGTAATTTGAGGTGTGAAAATAGAAAGAGTAGATCTGGAGAGGACTCAAGTAATATTTCCAATAGCCATTGTACAAATCTTTCAGTATTTCAAGGTGGTAGTCAGACAAGGAGAGATGAATGGAAGAAGGGACATCTGACTGGTAGAGTCCCTTATGGAAGCAGCATGGAACATTTTTAAATTGTTCTTAAAAATGCTGTGTCCAAAACATTAGCAACAGGGGATCATTAAAGCAGTCTAGTGACTTAATAGTTTGTAAATACAGTGACCCCCACTAAAACTGTTTTTGACTTGTTGTGTTCATGGATTTGAGGGCTGAAAGATGATATCTACATAGGAGTGAGTGAAGTGGACTTGTTGGTTTAGAGTGGTAGGATCTCCGTCCTGGAGAAAGATGTTCAAAGTTTGACTGGACACAGCCATGAGTAACCTGATCTCATGGCAAAGTTTTTCCTGCTGGGAGCAAGGAAAAACCAGATGACTTCCACAGGTCCATTCTAATATAAATTCTTCTTTGATTCTAGAAGAGCTGTGTTTTGACATGTGAAAGGAGACTTTTTGTTCTTTGTTTGTTTGTTTCTTTGGGGAACATCTTCATAGTCATGTCATAAGGTTTTGCCATGGTCTTTTTAATACCCCGAAGAACCCTACTTTATATGACAGTGGATATCTGCATTAAAGTAGTTACCTTCGTATTACTTAATTTATACTGAAGACCTGTCTTGCAATTTTATCAGAAGTAACACTTGTATGAAGGCAAAACAGGATATAAAGAAAATTAGATTTTCAGTGTCTCAGCCACAGTTACAAATTGAAACTGAAAGAACTTTGTAGGGTTGTTTTCTGCAATGTTTTTGTGCTTCAAATATTTGGAGAAAGGCATTGTTCTTTTGGTTGATGGAAAATTTTGTTATTCTTAGATTGTCCCAAGTAGAAGGATCAAGGTTGCTTGGTTTGTTAAAAAATATTCCAGTTAAAATCTTATTTATTAAAATTACATTAAACTAATTACATGAAACCCAGGATAGGTATTTTTACTAACTCATTTGTGATACAGATAGGTAGATGCAGTCATGCATGCTTACATTTTGAATCTGAGTGAAAATACATCTGCAAAACAAGAAGAATATCCAAAGTCTAGATGGAATTAGTGTCGTGGTCATCTGTGTTATCTGTTAATGAGTGACAAATTGTTAAAATGTTCTAGTTACACTTTTTTTGATATGGGACAAAAATATCAAATGGGGTGAGGCCACAGAGTTCATAGTACTTTTACTCTCTATGGAAGCAACTATCTGAACAATATGTTTCATTTTTTCATCAAAACTATCTTGCTATTCACATCTGAGCATGCTTCCATGTCTCTTTCAGCATTTTGTGTTCCTTATTCACAGGTTAGTTATATGTAGCTTAGCATGAAGTTTGAAAGAAGACAATTATGACATCAGATCACTACTATTATTCTGCATTGTGAATAAATGTAATACTTAGTTGGCTCATTTATTCATCAACAACCAGCAATCCAGAACAACTGAGCATGGGGTAAAGGGGTAATATGAACTCCCATTTAGAACTAAAATCCTCAAATGGTCTTCATAGGTAATTTTTTTTTCTATGAGAAGTCAAATCTCCAGAGCTGATTGTTTATTTGGAAACTAGAGAAAATAACACCTGTGCCAAAGGTTGTTGCTGTATGTATCATATCTGTCCATACCTGTTCACACTAACGCGTATTTATTTTTGGCTTGCGGATAAAGAACCCATTGGATGTAAAGTATTAGTACTGGGAAAGATTTGCCTAAGGAAGAGTCAGAGCTTTTCTTTCTTTTGTTCAAGCGGGTGGTTTATAATGGAAATGGGAGGCTGAATGATTGTGAACCAGTTTACAGAGGGTGCCAGAAATGCTGGTAGTAAACGTTGCTATTGGCAATTGCTGGCAAAGATGACTGCTGTTTTTTCTTCTTTTTTTTTTTTCCCCCCCCTGAATAACCAATGTCAGAAGTATCTGGAAAAGAGCTTTATTCAATAACAATTTCATTTTAAAATATTTTCACCTATTTTTCTCAAATATATTTAGATTTTAATGAAAAGCTGATTATTTTGGCATTCATATTATATAATGAAAAATAATTTGGGAGCCATTTTTGTGTTTTAAAAATACTTGATAGGACTATGTGGACCATGATTTTTGACCGCATTATAGAGCATTTTGGTTTTGAACAGATTTCCTGTGCTTTGGCAGCTGTTGAACATGTTGATTTGATGTATTTCAGCTGTCACTTCCTTCATCTGTGCCTCTGCTGAGTACATAAAATTGCCATATATTTGCCGGTGCAGTATTGCAAATTCAAATTGCTTGAGAGGGGAGAGTTCTTCTCCCAGGTGATTTAAAAGTACAGTTCTCATCTACAGAGATGTCTTCCCAGTCTGCTACCAGCAGCTTCCTTTTTCCAGGCTAAACTGCAGAAAGATTCAAGATCGTTGAACAAAATAACAGAATTTTTCCTGAGCTCTTTGTTTGAAGTTGGCTCTCACTGCATTTGAGTTACTCATCAAAATATTTGTATAACCGTTGAAGTTTTTTAGTTTACAGCAGTAAAACTGCAAGATCATATTGGTGGCAAAAATGTGAAGCATTCTCAGTTTTGATACTGTATTTACATTTTTTACATAGTGGAGGACTCTGCACTTAGTTCCCACTGCCTGAATTCCTCTATTATTTCCCAATTTTTACATAGCAGCTGTATCAAATTTTTAGCGAAGAAATACATTGTAGGTTTTTCTGTGTAGCCAGACATTACTTCCAATAAAGTAATTGCTGGGACTCTTACTTGGATAATGGAGGCATTCCTAGTTAATACAGACTTTCACACAAAAACCATTTACACAAGATTTTGTCAATCAAAATAATAGAGTCCAATATTGTGACATTAAACAACTTCTGAAATGTTAACCTCAGCTTTTTTTTCTGAAGTTTTCTTGTGTCAGTACCTCCTTTTCTACAGTTATCATCTCAGAATGCCCTCTCACTCAAATAAGCATTTTTACCAGCATACACAAGTTAAACGTGCCATACAAGTTTTTCACTAAAAATGCATCTTGTTTACCTCCTCGTCACCATCTTTATCACAGCATTTCAACAAATGTAGTCCTGCAGAATTTGTAAAATCCTAGTTTTGTTAACAGACACTATCTAAATTGCTAACAATTTTTTAAGACAAAAGTAATTACTACATTTTTCATTCTGTATGTAAGTTACAGTACATCCACTAGATGCCACTCTAGACAATCCAAAAGACAGTAACAGGTGAAACTCCACTCTTGCTTCTCTGTTGTTTCAGATTAATAATGGTCTTTTCTGTCAAAGCCCTGTTTGTTAGCTGGGAAATGCTGCTTTCCCTTCACTGAGTACCAGCTGATACATCTCTAAAATGCTATTTTCATAGCCTTCAGGTGTTTTTCATGATTTGACGCTTTAGAGTGAAGTGCTTATAAATTATGTCAATTCTGCCATTTCTCTAATTGCAGGAGTAATTGCATATTTTTCCAGAGCAACAGATAACAAAGAGAATTTCAATACATAAATCTAAACTAGAAATCCATAATTTTAACATCAAAACTGAAAGTGTAGGTATTAAAAAAAAATTTGGAAGGAAGTATGCTCCTTTTAAATGCATTCAAATTAAGGAGGAGTTTGCATTTGGATAAAAATGTGTGAAAACATGATTTCTATACCTAGTTGTATTTGTGTTAATGATTAATGGTCATAGAAAAACATATTAACGTAAAATCTTTTCTATAATATTTTTGTTTTGTAAAACTTGTGTCTAGTCATAAAGTTGGACAGTTCTGTGACTTGTCAGTAAGTACAGTGTTTTTTCTTCATCTTTGTTAAAAAATTTAAAGATTATGTGATCTGTTTGTAGTTGCCAAATCTCTATTCACTTTTGTAGTTTGTCTGCTATATATCTTATTCTGTTTTGTGAGCTATTTTTACACTGGACTGGCAGCCATATCAGGTTGTGTGGAAGATGTGAGAATTTTATGCTGGCATCTGTAGATCATGATGAGAAAAATAGAGGAGTGGCTGGTAATATCAATATGTTTTTGTGCAATTTGGGACTGACTGCAGACAAAAGCAGAGCAGGGAAGTTGCCCAGGTCAGCAGATTCTGAGGGACAGTGAAGAGAGTAATACTGCTGCTAATTTTCCATGTCCAAAGCCAGGAAGGCTGTGATGAGCTCTTGCTGCTGTTGGTCAGGGTTTGTTGTTGAAGGTTGGCTTCATTGCTGAGAATGGCTGTCAGCTACTGAGAAACCCTTGAGCCAGCCCCAGCTGCACGTTTCTGTAGAGTAGTTATTCATAAGTTTCTGTCTGCAGCTTTTTCCGCTGAGGCTGAAATGGGATTTTTCTGGAGGCAATTCGGTGAGGTAAAATGTGATCAAGTACTTGGACAAACTATCAGATATTGCCTGCTCCCCACTCTTGCTGCTCTTTCTTTTGAAGAGCCACAGTTGCTTGGTTTGGCAAAGCTTCCTTCACATTACATCTGACAGAAGGTCATTTCCCCAGTGCTGAATTCTTCCTACGCTCCTTGTAATCCTATCCCTACTTCCAGTAAAATTGCTGTAACATGAAACTGTTTTTACATAAGAAAAGTGCATCCTGTTAATGACAAGTGTTTTTCTGAACAGTAGTTCAACCATATCATCTTGTCAAACTTTAATTAAACTGATTTAAAATATTTTGGCAGTAATGCTACTTATATATGTAATAAAGGAAAATAGTGAGCATGCAAAGGAGTGACGTATCATTAGTAACAGAAAACCAATTTAAGAGAAACTTTAGAGGATAATAAGCAGTATCGTTGGAGGAATTAATTTGGGAACAAAAATTGTTTTATCTGCCGTGACATCTGTAACAGCTTAATTGCTCTAAGAAATTGAATAAATAGAGACATGAAGGACTGCAGAAAGTTAAGCAGGGATTGATTAGGCAAAAAATTAATTGCTTCATAATTTTTGCTTAATCCATGATTCATAGTAAAATTAAATAACTAAACCATCTTAGAATGTTCAATCTGTTATGGTAAACTGGGGACCTGTATTGCTTCATCTGCTCAGGCAGATAAAATGTACTTGAAAATCTCTAGGCCATCTTTTAACTCTTGCAAAACATCTACAGAGTACACGTAGGAATGACAGAATATCAAAATGTCAGTTCACGACACCATCCTTAACACAATTTGCTGCAGTTTCCCTTTGAAATAGTTTGCAGAGGGTTTATAAATGCAATTTCGTGGTCACATAATCTGTTGGGAAAAGCATGAAGAGTCCAGATCCCTTGCCCTGTGAAGACAGGGTGAGAGACCTGAGCTTGTTTAGTCTAGTGATCAAGACAGTAATACTTGCCAATAAGTATTTGCAGAGTTGCAGGTGTGCCATGGAGCTGAACTTTTTGAGGTGAATGATATAACTAGATTGTGGCTTGAGAAGTTCAGACTGTATGCTAGAAAATAGTTTTCCCTGGCTGTTAGTTTAGCAATGGGACTGGGAAATCAGTGGGTTACTGAAATCTGTCTGTACAGGCTTTCAAGACTTCCCAAGACAAAACCATGGCTTGATATGTTCCCATGTTGTCATTAGTCCTACTGAAGTGAAAGACTAAACTAGATGAACTTCAGGGGTGCCTTCCAGCCAGAATTTCAGAGTTGCTGATGTTTCAGTGGAAGATGCGTGACAGTCACTGTGAGCATTTGCAGATGTTTACATTTGAACAAATTATAGGAAGGGTTGTTACTCATTCATGTTGTATGGTGCTTAATTATATCAGCAGGGCAGCAGCATCCCTGCTAATGTGTAAGTACATAATCATGCCCTCTTATGTTCTCTTGGGTTATAGCAGTAACTGCTGTCATCTAATTGTACTGTTTTTACCTCTAATAGACCTAGCCTTTACTTGGAAGTCATCCAGGTAGCCAGACCCTGAATGTGCATTGGATAATAGTATTGTTATATGAAGAGTCTGATTTTGGAGCTAAACTCTAAGTTACTGTTTCTGATTTTAGAGTGAGTAGTTTCTGGTGACATAAAGGCAACATTCTTCTCCAAGTAATGGTGACCCAATATCTTAGTGCAGAGAATTTAGAAGCTTAGCCCTTGGGACAAACTATTAAAAATGAAAGAGCATATAGTGATATTGATACTAATCTGACCTTTTAAGTTTCTTAACTACTATCTTATTATATACATCTTTTGTGAAAGCATATTTGTTTGTGGAGCACTGCAGTGTGACATACAGTCAGCGAAAATAACCAGTGTCAGCCTAATTCTTTTTTCCATACTTCTGTTGTAAAGGCAGAACATAGCGTTGTGTGGGCTTTTCCTTGAGAAGGATCACAAAAATTGATAGACCTGTCAATTATGGATCTTAATGAGAGTGACCTTTTTCTTAACTGATGTAAACAGATTGTCATCCTTTGCCAACTCCTTAGAAAATGTGTCTTCAGCCTTCCCAATGTCTTAATCCCTGCTGTTTGCTTCATTCCACAGATGAAGGTGAGGTAAAGGCCACTCTGTAGTGATGTACACTTTGAAATAATCCCTATACTGAGATAATTACTGTTCGTTTCAGCTACCATTTGGTGTGCAAGAGACTTCACTGTCTTATTACCGAAAAAAAGTGAAAAAAGTAAATTCTCTAAGACTATAATTTCAGTACCATAAAGCAGGTATTCTTTATTTGAAGCCAGCTGCAGGGGGAGGATACTTCCAAGCATATTGTGCATCCTGAGTATAGAAAACCTCCTGTTTATGTACCACTTTTTACATACAAACTCATTGGTTTTCCCAGAATCATTTCCTCAAAATCATGAACATATGTTCCCTCCTCTTTGAGCATGCGTTCTTCTGTTTTGGGGATCCTCACGGTGGGCATAGACCCCAAAGGTACAGCTGACTGCTTGATGAACTGGTGTTACTTCCCAAATATGGAGCTAAATTAGCACACCTAGGCTAGGTTACTCTCTCATTTCTCTCCTTGGTGAATGTTTAACATAATCCTATAAAATAAGCATTGTGTGGTTCCATAAGCTAGTGATTTTTAAGAATAAGTATTGTATTTTCCTCTCCAGCTAAGCAAATAGCTCGTCATCTGGCAACAGTTTTACTTTTCCAATGTCCTCATCTCTTACAACTGTATAAGGCATGATCCTTACACCGTAAGAAATAATTCTACTTCAGCAGCCTCTGGCAATGTAATATGCATTTTTTTATCAGGTCCACAGTTCTTTGACTTCCAGTTAATTTTGTTTTGAAGTGGATAACTTAATACAAAAATAACAAGGCCAACAGGCTACTGCTGCTGAGTCTTTAAAGTCTGTTCTTCCAGAACCAAGAACAGATTCAGATTTAGCCTAGCTTTTCCTGGAATTGTAGTTAACTGGATGACAGTTGGAAGCAAATGGCTTCTGGAGGAAAGCAGTTTCTGTGTGAAGTGAAACTTTGACTGTACTAAAGAATACAGTGGACTGAATGAGGGTAGGATAATCTGGTAGTATTTTATTGACTATAGTTACTGACATCCTGAACTGTATATCTTTTCTGAAGTAACTGAGAATTTCCTTCTGTTGTGTTAGACTGCATATATCAAGCACTCCTGTAATTTTTCCAAGTCTGTAGTTATTTTCTTTGATGTAACATTATTTTTTCTGCAGCAGCAGTTTCACACTTTCTTCTAAGTAGTATCCTTTTTTTTTTCTATCACAGATAGCTTTTGAATTAATTGAACAATTTTTGAAATAATGAAAACCTGGTTTTTCTCTGATCTGTTGTTTGAGTGAAATCTTTAGTACATGTCTTGTCAAGCAGAAGTTTAAATCAGATACATCAAATCAAGTCTGAAAGGACTTGGTAAGATTGGTAATAGGAAAAAAGTGACTGTGTAATTCATATTATACAGAATTAATAATTAATATATGAGGCATACTCATCATACAGTCAGAGTATTTTTGTCTTGATTGTGTATGTTTCCTGGTATTTTTGTGGTAGATAGCAAGTACAGAGTTCCATTTTTTAGCTGATTGGGTGCCAGAAATTGTTTTAGCCATAATGTCAATGTAGCTTCAGTCTGCATGCATTTTCTGCTTTATCTTGTTTGGCATCCCTTTCAAACAGAAAACGAAAATGTGCTCTGGGGCTAATAACAGTGTTTTCAAAGCACAGTTTTCTTGAGCTTTCCTGGAGGAGCGGTCATAAGTTTATCCAAACAGATTTATTTATTTTGCCTTTGCAATTCTGTATTGTGTATATGGAAAAAAACAGCATTGTAGATGGAAATACTGCAGTCCATTTGAAGAGCTTTTGTGAAAAGCAGAAACATTTAGTCATTTGTTTGTGTTTTCCTTGTACTTTTTTTACTGAGAAGTTACCAATAGCTTATAAATTTACTGTGAAAGAACACTTCTAATTGAGTCACTGTGCTGTTCCATCTTCTGAGTGTCACATTAGAAGATAGAAAAAATTAAGGAGTTTAATAAATATTTATAATTTAAACAGTAAGTTTGTAAGTTTGCATTACCTTCTCTTTTTCATCAAGTTGTAAAAGTGAAAACTGTACTGGGTAATTCCCACTACGTTTCTGTGAGGTCTTGTTCATAGAAGAAGTCTATACAGAATGTTGAGAGGAAAATATATTGGGATTGACAATTAGTCTAAGGACTTAGATTTTTGTGCTCAGCTTTGTTGACATTTGAGTTTTTCTTCCTTCAGAGTGAAATCCTGGCAGCATTGAAATGAAGACAAGTCAGGAGATCTGACTGCATGAAAGCAAATGTTTTATTCTTTGCATTAGTTTTCAATATGTAAATTCAGCTATTTATTTTCACTCACCACAGCAACATGCAATAAAGTTTAATAAATTACATGAATATTCTGGGGTCATGTAAGAGACCAAATCACCAACTTTTATGATAAAATTGAATTGGTTTCAGGTTTGTTTTTTGTTTTGTTTTGTTATTTTAAGATTGTTTGGGTTTTTAAGTTCATGTTTATCTTGGCCTCTCTAAAAGGCAAAGTAATGGATGTAAAGATACACTTACAGCAAAACTGTCTGAGTTACCTGAGCTTGTATGGCTCAGCAACAATAAAATCCGCAGGATTCACCTTCTTGCCATTCTCTGGAGCCCCATTTGGTGGTCAAAGAGGCTTTTTCAGGGGGCTGCAGCTTTAAATAATAATAGTAATAGTAAAAAGAGAAAGTTAGTTCCTGTGTTTTGAATCATATTTTTTATGACTCTCTATTAACCATGTCATGTCAGCATAACAGTTCTTCAGAACTAACCAAATTGTAACATTATTTTACAATGACAGAAGAATGTTAAAAATAGAACTGCAGGCTTCACTGATATTTCAGCTGTAATGAAAAGTGGTTTCAGGAGCAGTTAAAGAATTAAAGGCTAATCGAATGATGTTAGAAACAAATGTATCAAATTACAGTTTTTTCAAATTTTGTGTCGGGCTTTGGGTATTGACAAAATGTTCTCAGGTTCCAAATTTGCTTACAGTTATTTTAAGGCTGATCTCTAAGAATTACTTAACTCTACACTCAAAATACTCAAAGTCACATAAAATAAATATTGTATTCAACCTTGAATTGGTTATTATGTCTTGTGATGCTGAATTTGTCCCTACCATTAATCACCTGCATTTCAATAGCCACCAGCACATTGGCTAATCATAACTGTGCATCCTCAGACTCTACAAATGTACCTGTTGCAACTTTCATGTTCATGACTAGTGTTTTAAAGAATACTCTTCAGCAGTTGAATTTGCAGAAGAAAAATGCCTGCATATTTATTTAGCTGCTTGCTTATTACTTTAATTAAATTACGTGATCCTTCTGTATTGGTAGGAAAGTGCAAAACATGAAATGGATCCTTCTACCAAAGAGATTGAAATGCATGAAGTTAATAAAAAAATTATCTAAATTCATGACCACCAAAATTTTGTTCTGTTTTTTTCATTCCAGAATCGAATGGAAGAAAGCAAAGCACTGTTTAGGACAATTATCACGTATCCATGGTTCCAGAATTCTTCAGTTATTCTGTTCTTAAATAAAAAAGATCTATTAGAGGAGAAAATTATGTACTCCCATCTAGTTGATTATTTTCCAGAATATGATGGTAAGTATGATGACATCAGAGCTCATGCTCTGTTTACACTGCAGCAGTGGCAAATATAGTAGCCCTCTCCAAATACTAGGTAGATAGATTCTTTGATACATTTTTCTTCTTAAAGGAAATTAATTAAAAAAAAAAAGTTAAATATGATTGAACTGTTGTGGATCTTTAGACTGCTAGGATTTCACTTTATAGTGTAATTTGTTGTGGGTAGAACAGCAGAACCTTTAGTGGGAAATTGTTGACTTTTAGACGAGTGCTGTCATACTAGTGAACCACATTCTATTCTTTCTTGTAAGTTGGGGAGGGGGTTTAAATTGAAGGATAAATGTTAAAAATAAATGCATTCCTCACTTGTACACGTTATCATCCGTACTTTTTTTTTTTTTAGGTTTGTTTTTATATAAGGTTGAATACCTAAGGGAAATGTCATAAGCTCTCTGTAACACTGAGAAAAATAAGTGACACCCCTTACACCCTTTCATTGTTCTTTTTATTTTAATTTTATGTTTATTGTGTGAAGTCTAATGTGTTTGTCCATTATAAAAACTGTGTGTTGTATAAATGTTTTTACTAAACCTGTGCTTTCAGAAAGTTCTCCTGAGGGGAAAAGCCAAATATTTTGAGGTAACTGAGTGAAGGAGGCCTTGGTAACAGAGAAAAATTGAACTCATGTAATATAAGTGATTTAAAGAACTAAATGTTCCTATTTTTCAAAAATGAAAATTGATTTCATCCCATCAGGAAGTGAATAGCTGATTGGGAAGCTGAGAAAAAAATTAAAACTCACATGTACAAATATGGAAAGTAATAATAGGAAAAATGTACATTTTGTTTTCTGTCAAAAGGGAAGGAAACAACAGCCTACAGGATCAGACAATTATGAGTCAGTATAAATTTAGTTTCATAATACTATACAGATGAAAACTCACAGTTGAATAGAAATGTGCTTGTTCTTTGGAATTTACTTTGTGAGACAAGTTCCTTAGATGACATCCCGAAGGTGAGAAGACCCACAGTCTCCTCGCAGTTATCACCACTCAGATGTTGACAGAGCAAACCTGTGTAAAATGCTGGTCCTGAAAAAAAGAAAACCCAATAGACAGAGCTCAGCAACTCAACTCATAGAAACTCTGTTTCTCCTGTTCTTTTCCATTAGTGAGGGGGAAACATAACACATAACAGCTGGCTGCTGCTATTTATATTGCCAGGTAACAACAGGACTAATGAAGAGAATTGCAGGAGGTAACAGCATAGGAAATTGTCTTCTATAGAAACCCATGTTCCAGAAACAGGAGAGCAAGGGAACAACGGCTTCTGGAGGGAGCACTGGAATAATGGAACAGAATTCAGCAGCATGTGGCTTGTGTTCTTGCTTCTGCATTGCTCTTTTAGCTGTGAACATGAATGAATCCTCACTGTTCCAGCCTGGGAGTCATTACTTTACCTTTTGTGTTCTTTTAAGATGAAAATATGGTTTGCTTAGATTGACTCTATCCTTCTGAGAGTTAACACCTTAATTTAGATCTGATAGGATCATTTACATAGACAATTTAGAGAACAAGTGATCGGTTAGAACGTGAGCCTTTTGCAATCAATAGCTTCAGCTGAAGAGTGCTTATATTTTATTATCCCTTAAAGTAAATGAAGATCTATTGGTGACAGTGTCAGACTAGTTCAAGATATGCTTCCCATTAAAATTCACATAAAAATAGTAAATATTGCAGTGTTAAAGAAACTGAAGTATAATTTAAATACAGCAGGTTTAGAACATTCACCAATTCTATTAGAATTTTTAAAGATTTAATAGAGATAATTTTTTTTTTGTTTTATTCTGTGCCTTTATAAATCACCAGTTTTAAACAGCTGATTTCTCTTAGTGAAGAATGAGGATAGTCAGCAGGAAAAGAGCAGCTCTGACTTGGTGAACTTCTGAAATTTCCTTCTGTATTTTTAGTTGTTCCTACCACAAAGAAAGTAGCCAGTATATGATATTACTGATTAGTAAAAGGTTCCCCATCTTCTCTTGCATGAAGACCACAGACTGAGCATTTTGTGTTTTCTGTTAAAGAAGTTGAAATAAGAAAACTGAATTTCTTTTCTCAGGACCACAGCGGGATGCACAGGCGGCACGAGAGTTCATCCTGAAGATGTTCGTAGACCTGAATCCAGACAGTGACAAAATTATCTACTCTCACTTCACATGCGCTACAGACACAGAGAACATCCGCTTTGTCTTCGCTGCTGTCAAGGACACAATCCTACAGTTAAACCTGAAGGAGTACAACCTGGTCTAACTGTGCCTGAGAGGTCCTCCAAAACCAACTTTCCGTGATTGAGGATACACAAGAGGGACTGTATTATAATCTGTGAAAACAATTTGCATAATACTAATTTATTGCTGGCCTGGACTCTGTGAATATCCACAGAGTTTGTAGTTAATATTATGATTTTATTTAAACTATATGGAGGAAAACCAAAAGATGCTGAAGTACATTCACAGCACATTTCCTCATTTTTTAGGCAAAACCTTGTGACTAGATGTGTTTCAAATTCTCAGTCATACATTTACAAAGGATAGCAGTTTTTTGCTATTGAAGTAAAATCAAGCTAGTTTCCTCTTTTCCTAACCCTTTCTCTCCCCCTCCTTTCTTTCCTCCCTTATCTTTTACAAGGTACAATGGCCTTTTTTCCCCCAGTTGCATTCCTGGGTGAAATATTTCCTCTTGGGTGATTTGGTCAGGAAAATACCATCAATCACAATTTAAGTCATCAGTCATTGTAATTTTACAGTATATACTTTCTCTGAAGGATCAAAAAGTATTGATACTGTGATTTTTAAATTCTTTACATGAGTGTCTTCATTCTGCCTTCGCTTTTGAGACCAGAATATTGGGATTGCAAACCAGAATTGTAGTTGTCTAAGGCTATTAAATTTAACTGTAGTTTTACAGTTCAAAAAGGTGCACAGAAGACAATAACGAAAAAATTAACATACAGTTTGGGATGTACATGGAATATGTTAGAATCTCTTATTTGCCATGTGCCATTTTTGTCTCTCTTCATTTATTCACAATTGCCAAATAGAAAAGTCATAGACACTACACTTTCCCTAGTGGCTACAGCCTGAAACAGTATTGTTTTTCCCAGTTGTGTGAGGTGTTTTTTCTTTAGTTAGTGCTTTTTTAAGTGTTCTTTTTCCACACTAGAAAGATTATTTTTATTGTACAAAATTCATATTGCCAAATCTGGCTTTTTAAAAAAACCAGTGCTCTTGAAACATAAGATACTGATTGAAATGCCAAATGGATGGGTTGGGAACTGACCTGATTGAGTCAACTGCCAAATTATTAACACACACAGTTTCAGCTCATATGTTCCCTGTTTTAGAAAGTGTTCCATTTTCTAATGCCAAAACCAGCAGGGTAAGTGAATATGCTATGAGATGTACCGTGCACGTGCATGTGGTCTACTAATTTAAAGACAGTTTAGATCTCTCCTTTTGTCAGTTAAGACAGAAGGTTGTTTTTTGGAATAATGTCAAGGCATCTTTAGTTGTATAACAAGAAATTATTGATGAGAGATCATGTTCAGGAACCTTTCTTGATAAGGTTGCTTGTTAACTGATTCACAGGTATTTGATAGGCTTTCATGCAAAATAGCCTCTCTCAACCTTCTTTAAAAGAGATTTATAAATGTAAATGAAACAGTGAGAAAATAATTCTTTGAATTTTAATGTGCAATTTTTTTAACAACAAAAATGCAGCACACATTGATGAGCCTTTATTCTGCAGGTTGGAAGGTGTTTTTTGACCAGGTGCATGATTGCTAGCAAGCTATAGAAAACTCAGAGTTCAGACATGTAATTGGATTTATTATCTGTGATGCCAAGTAGCACTAGAGTGCTCTTAGCACAGAAATTGCTGCCACATAACAGCAGATGGGAGGTGGAAAAAAAGAATGACTTATTAGTTGATTACCAAAGTTAACAATAAATACTAATGAGACATTTTTCATCTTTAACCCTCCCAACTCCAAAAAACAATAGTAAGAACAGTTGCTGTTTTTTGCTCCCTCTTAAAACACCTTGTAATTTAAAACTGGTTGTAGGTATAGTGCAATTATGAATGCTATAATCATTGTACATACATATATATATATATATGGCAGCATCCATACTGGCTTTGTAATCATTAATTTTTGGCAAATTGAATGTGCTGTATTGATATGTATCTATGTAATTGTATTGTATGTCTTATAGCTAATTCACATTTTAAATAATGTTATTTTATTTACTTTTTTAAGAGAGAAGAATGTAAATTTTGTCAGTTTCTTTCTGACTAGGGATTTGTTGTTTTTTTTTATTTACAAAACAAAATACTATAGTACAGAGCGGTACTAGCATCGTGCTGTATACAATCATTTGCACATTCCTGATTAGAAGTGAATTGGAGACACTCAGACAGAGGTCATTCACATTCAAAACAATGCTTAAATCTTGTCAGGGCTTTATACAGCTATAGAAAGCAATCTTATTAGAGAACTTATGCCGTTTTATCTCTAGTTGGGACATAAGCTTTAAATGTAAGTTTAATTTTTGTTTGGCAGATTAGGTTACGTTTACTTTCCTAATAGGCTTTACTGGAAAAGTAAATCTAGAGATATTTCAAACCGTTGTACATAAGTACTACTGTGTATATGCTGTTGCCCTAAAAAATACCATGATAAAATATAAAACATCAGATCAATCAGTCTTTCAGAAACTGCAGAAACCTTATGTATAACAACAACAACCAAAAAGTCACTATTATTAACAATTTTAAGGAGTTAAAATGTTTTATTTAATAAAGCTAAAGCAGGTAGATCTGTTATAAAAAGTGACACTGACATTCTGAATAGGGGATAAGAGCAGTGGCTCTTTCTTATATACAGCTTAACAAAATTGGTCCTGATTTTGCTATAAATGCAACAGAGCTTCTATTTTCACAGTTCCACTGTTGATAATATCCCTTCTTTCAACCTGGGAATACATTGTTCACACTGGATTCAGTGCTATAAATGGAACTGTAGCCAAAAAAAAAAGAAAAAAAAAAAGAAAAAAAAAGAAAAGAAAAAAAAACACAAACAAAAGCCACACCAGATAGTGGTGTCTAACAAAAGTTTGGGGGTTTTTAATTTTTTTTTTTTCTTATGGGATTTTGGGTGGGGGAAAAGGAAATGTGATTCCGAGTTTTGTATAAAAAGAAACAAAAGTTTACTCATGCTTTATAGTTATATTGTGATTGCAAAAGTTTTCAAGAGTGTGTGCCACTGGACTATTTTCTGGTATTTTTTAGGTGAGTTGAACCTGTGGCGATGTTTAGATCATTTGAGCATGTTCTGGAAAAAAAGATATTTGGCATGCCAAGGCAAGCTTTACATGAATCACCTAACACAGCATTGCAGTGTGACAGTTTACAAAAACATTTTCTTTTTAAGTGACACAGCTGTTCCCACTTGTACTATATTCCATTGTGGCCATGGTGGTGTTGTTGCTATTAATTGGTGGTTTCTACTATGCCTTATAGTGCTTAAGTCCAGAAGTTTGTGCCTCTAACATGAAGCTGAAGGCAAAAAGATCAAGACAGAAACCCTTTTAACTTTGCCAAAATGATGTGTTTTCTTTGAATGTTATAAATGGGGACGGAGGGCAGGAAAACATCTTGGGAACCTGTGTATTCTAGATATTCACTAGCACAAGAAAGCTGTAATACATGTTTTACAGAAATCTTGAACTTGCCTTTTTCACTAATTAACTGGTACTGTCCTTACAGATGTAGGATGATGCAGCTATGAGGGCAGTTTACTTTTTATAATTCAGTCTCTTTTGATTGTCAAGGTGTATGGACTGTAATTTTTAATCATACTGCCAACATGATTGTGAATCGCTTTTTGAAGTTTGAAAGTGGAGAAGAGACTTTTAATGCTGGATAACAGTCAGAATTGACTGCATGATTTGCAAAAACTCTATATGGGGGAAAAGGGCTGCATACAAAGATATTGCTAGACTCCCAACCTTGGGTTGTAAGGTGTAGAAGACTTTCAGATTACTTAACCTCATGACCCTTACTTTGTTAAACATTCTTCACAGAAGGATGAAATATTAGAAGGAAACAAAGACGTGTTAACCCACATGAAAAAAAATAAAATTTAGACAATAATTTATTATTATGTGCTGCTATTTTTGGAGCTCTGTGCATGGTTTTCCTGCAGACTAGTACATTAGTGAACTAATGAAGTGTTCACAGCATATTAACAAGGCCTACACTGACCTACCTCTAGTTAAGAGATCAGTAAAGTAAATATGTTTTTGGGACATCAGCGTAAGTTAGGAAATTTAAATGTCCTGGTATAGGCAATTAACCACGGTATTTTAAATATTGACACTTTGCAAATACAGTCTGTCTTTTACATAAATCATAAATTTAAAATTTAATAGGCATTAAACAAGTCATCTGTCCTTGTCCAGTTTGTTAGTTTAGTAGAGATCTTGCAAAACAATACATTTAGTTTGAGAAGTGGAGCTACTGATAGTTCCTCTGTTTTGACTTTTGGTTACCCATAACATTTTGAGTTCTATCAATCAAACAAGAAATTTTTCTATGTAGTCGATAACATTGAGGTCAAGATTTAGGTAGTTAAAGGGATCTTACTGTAAGTTTCACTTGAGCTTTTTCACAGTAGCCATGCTGCAGAGAAAAAAAGAAAGAGAGATTTTGAAAATATTGTCAAAAAATATAAAGTCAGCCATATCAAGCTTAATGTAAAGCTGTTGATTCGGGGTTGTTTTTTCTCTCAAACTACAGCTCAAGATGAAGTCTATTGATGGATTCCTCATTCACTATGCTGCAGGAAATCCTTATTTGACCAATTTTAACTTTTTTTCTTTTTTGAGGGAGGAGTGTCAGATGCATTTTAAAACTTAGTGTATTTAAAAATAAATACATCATATTTACTGTCTTAAAATGTCATTTAAATGCATGTGTTGTGTGTTGCTTGAGGGACAGAAATAGTGTTTTTTTTTAAAAAAAGCTAATATTGTACAGTTACTGCCCCTCAAAAATGTTGATGGTTAAAAATACAATATTTTTGGCCATATCTTCATACTATAGCATCTTCATTCCTTGAATTTAGTTTTTCTGAAATACTATTTGGGCTTATTGTTCTCCCAAAGTGCTTCTTGTTATGGTAAATGTTGTATAGATGTATTGTTCCGCAATTATTTTTTAATTATACGTCATCCATCATCATTCTCTAAATCTTAAAATTTCCAGAGTATCTTTATTACAGCCAGACGTTCAAAATATTTAAGGTTTGTTACAGTGTAGATGGTAATTTGACAGTATTATTAAAGATTTGGGGCAGGTTTTTTGCTTTTGTACAATGGAAGCTCAGAAGCATGGGAAAAGAAATAAACCCCATACCTTACTAACAGAAAACTCAGATTTTGCAGACAGTGAGGTGAATTTCTTAAGGATTTTGGATGATTGCAGTAGTACTGCAAGAGCAGGGTGTTCCTTAAATCTTTTTGTTTGCCTATGTTGTGGGAGGAATAACAGAAAGATGCCTATGTACTACATTTCAGGAGTTCGGCTCATACTTGGTCAGCAATCAGTGGGTCTCAAATCTTCATTACAGAAGAAACAGAATTTCAGGCCAGTTGCAAAGTTTGATTTGTCCTCTATTACATGATCACAATGGTCTAAATAAGATTCCTGGAATACAAAACCATTTGCCTAAGCAAGGACTTGAGTGAATGGTTCTTGATTTTAATTTTGAGTTGCAGAATGTAAGGGAGACTGGTCAGTAGGGAAGGATTTATTTTATCTTTATGTCTCAGTGAAGATAATGTCAACAAAATAGTGTCAGTGGTGAGCGTTAGATGTGTGAAATAGATGTAGAAACTTTCTGTGTGATAAATTGTGCGTAGTTGTGATTAAAACCTTACATCAGATATTATGATCATCTCATCCTATTGTTAAGCACTTTGTAGGATACTGTCCCAAACACCTTGGAGTTCCGGAGTATATGTGGACTGCCACAAAATACACAATTGCCAGCTCCTCAGTAGCACACCTGATATCAGGATCTGGTATCAAGGCACCTGCCCCACTCTCATAGGTCATTGCTACCAAAAGGAGCTACCCTCCAAGACCTCCTCTGTTCCCAGTTTTCAGCTGCTGGGCATTTTCCCTCTTCATTTTGTTAGCCTTTCTGCTTCGCCAATGAGCTGCATGAAAAAAAAGAACCCTCATTTTTGCTCTCCTTGCTTGTCTGCTTTACTAGTCTTAATTTTCAGGGGTGTCAGCCAATTTGGCTGACCAATATTTCCAAGAAGTGCTAAGCTGACTAATTAGAAGAGTTAGAATTGTGTGGCCTAAAGGATTAGAAATGTGGAAAAAAAGGAGTAACACACTCCCCCCTTTTAAATCTAATCCTAGTTTTATGCACTCTGTGGGCTGTTAGCTGTTGTGGCTTGGAAGGGTTGCATTTTTCACTCGGAAAGGTCTTGATTGCATTTTTATCTGGAAAAAAGAAGGAAATTGTAGAACAAGGAAAACTCTTTCCTGTTTCCCTATTAAGTTTCCCACAAGTTTCTGTATATATGGACTAAACACAGTCAGAGTGATGTGAACAAGTCACACTTAGGGTTGAGGGTGGAGAAATAAAAGAATTGGGTTTTCATTCATCTCACAGCAAAAAAAAAAAAAAAGACCTCAAAGATCTTTAAAAAAATAAGGTTTTCTATCTTATTTAAAATGGGTTTTGCTGTGCATGGCATTCAAGGTTTACTGTGCCCTTGTCCAATGCGCGCCTTTCTTCTCTGTTCACACTCGTCTATCACACTGATTAGTTGCTTGCTGCCATCTAAAGAAAATACTTCTACAGTATTGCTTTAAATATGTACACTCTGGAATACTTTCTGATCCTTGTGAATTAAATGTAAATTGGTCTGATAGAATTCAACAGTTGGTGATGTGTAATACAGCTGAAGAGGAACACATTTTCTGCTTAATCTTGTTTCATGTTCCTCCTGCCATTTTGTTCGGATTATTTTCTGTATATTTCGTTTATCCTGTTTACCATAAAGAGAAGGTTGCTTGACATACCAGTTTCAGTTCTGGTAGTCATTACAGAATTTATTATACTGTACTGGCTGCATTAAAGACAAATTGTGAATAAGAACAGCTTCAGAAGGTTCCTGTAATCAGGGGCAGATTCAAATAGCCTTTTGGACGTGCATTTCAGAAAACAAAACTAAACACTGTAATTTGAGTACAGTTAACTAAAAGATGCAGTAGGCAAACGTGAACCAAATTAAGCTGTTTCAGTATGTCATTTCACATTGTCAATAGAGAACTGTTCGCCAGGATGTTACTGAAAATTTTCCTTTTTTGCTACAGTCCTGTATGAGGTGGTTAATGCAATGCTCAGGCTGGCACTCAACTGAAGAGATGCATTAATTCGACAATAAGTTCAAATGTATTCTTGCAGAGATTATTGCATAAGATTACTTTATATGATGCTAACAACAACAAAAAAGATTACTTGCATGCAGTAAATATTTAAGATATTGCACTTTTATACATTTATTATAAGGAGAAATCACTCCCTAAAAATAAAATTCCATTTATCTCACAATGAAGTATCTGGAGTCTCTTAACAACTGGTAGTTACTTGTGCACTCACGTGTGATTATTGCATACTAGAGGTTAATTAATTTATCACATGCTGCAAAATACTTGGTTTATTCTAAATGCTGATTTTGGAAAGGCAGAATAATGGTTTTTTACTATTTTGGTATCTACTTTTCTCAGCATGTCTTAGAGAGCCCTCACAGTCACTGACAGAACCTGATTTATTTTAGCTTGAGAAATTGACTGATGTAAGATCCACTGTCAGGGTTTTTCTTCAGGTGCTTTAGAATGTCGATGTTTTATCTCACTTTACCAAAGTTAAGCAACCTGATTGTAATTGAGGCAAAAGGCTAGATATAAACATAGTCAAATTCGACTCTTCCCTTGCATAATAATCTTTTAACACATTAATAATATAGTTATAATTTAGCTGATGGAACTCTTCCTCTTAAATTGCAACAGGCTATGGGGGTACTATGAAGAAATCAGATTTCCCTATACACATGATCATATTATTCAGATTCCTTGCAAGATGTTGGAAGTGTTCAAGTAATGTAATGACTCATATGTGTAAAAACAGCTTAATTAATTTTTGGTATTATTTAATATGGTCTAGAAATTGTTTGAATCTCATGTAAGAAATTATAGAAATGGTGCTACAAGTGGAAGACTTCTCTAGTTATGGATTAAGATAATTCTCTTTTGATATATATTCACTTTCATACATGCTGACTTCAGTTCTGCTAATATGAAACAAAAGCAACTCCACTGTAGATAACGAAATGTAATCCTCAATTTAAAACCAGAAGAGCAAGCATTATATATCTAGAAGGTAAATACAGGACTCGTCCTAAATGGTGTAAAGAGTAAATGAGCACAACAAATTTCCTAAGCAGAGTTTATGTAAACTGAGAAACTAGAAACTATTTGTGAGTTGTTAGGTGACTATTCACTTATTCAAGGTCAATAGGAAAAAAAACCCCAAACCTGATTTGAGATACTTTATTAGCATATCTCTGAGACCTCTTTAAACATTTTGCATTACAAAGTAATGCAGGTTAAAAGTTCTTCCTTACTCTGATGTCCAGGAGTTGGGTGATACATATTATTGCAGAGTGCTTGAAATGGACACCTCAAAATTGTGACAGAGGGGAATAGTGTAATGCTGCAAGGCGTGGAAGGCAAATCTTACATCCCGAGTCATGCAAGTGTAACCAATTTTGCTAGTTTACCTGAAAACTGTGCATAAATTAATTATTTGTTTTGTCTTCTCAGTAGAAAATATTATGGCTTCATTGTCCTAGCAGATAGTCTTTTTAGTTCTTTACTCTTCTGTTGTTCTAATGGAAATAAGAAAGAGTAGTTGTCTTACCCTAAGCTACAAAACCAGAAAATTAAATCGTTTCCCAAATCTCCATCACTAAATGTCCTGATTTTTTGTCTTAGAGAGCCACAAGTAGGACCTTTATTTAGTCTTCTATGGTACAGCAAGCAAAAAGGCAGGTCTTTGCCACCAGAAACTGATGAAATAGCACAGTAGGTGCTGCAGACTTCATTTTCTGCCATCTATTCATACTGGTTTAGTCTTTGCTTTCTATAATTCTGTGATTGCCACAATTTAGGAGAAGGGAAACATTGTTTTTTCTGCCTGAAGGTCTTTTGAGTAAAAATTCAATGGCACTTACATCTATGCTTTGGAAGAAGCTTCTTTTAGAGCTGGTCATCTGAAATTTCCAAACATCAACTTGATAGTTGAAATTCTGTAAGTGACAGAAGTTGAAGTGTTAGTTTAAAGAAAGTGTGTGTTTTCATCACCAACAGCAGTCTCATGTGCAGGTTAACTCAGGCTGATGTGGCATTGCTTAAAATGCTTATGGTACATGGAAGTTCCCATTTGGAGCATATCTGTTACTGTGGAATGCTGTCACCTGTGAACCCAGGGTCCTAAAGAGTGGAAATTTAAACAGAAAGTCTAAGTGTCTGGTGTTTCTGCAATCAAAGCAAGAGGAGGTCTGCCCTTTCTTTGGTATGACAGAATTTCTCTGCTACAGAGCTACCTTTTTCACTTTCTGGTTTTCTTCTGCCTCTCATTTTTATGGAAAGAAAACACAAAACAAAACAAAACAAACTCCCAAAGGAATCGGGAGGACTAATGACATCACTCACATTCCAGATAATAGTTTTCAGTCATGTAATTTGAGCCCACCAGTGCCCAATAGGTTTACAAATATGACCATTGGCTGTTGATTTTGAGCCTTTAATTACATCAAGCTGTAATGTCAGGGGGAATTTGTTATGTGGATGCCACTTGTTCTTTAGGAAGATACCTTTCTAAAACATCTTTTGCACTGTAAAAGCTGAAGTTTAGGATTTCTTAAATTATGAGAAAAGAGGTTGGTAATGAATGACTATTAACCATGTACTGAGATCTACAGTGAGAACAAGCAGGACACTGGATTGTGAAGCATTCATACACTGAAATTACAGGAGGAAGGTACTTAGTGGACAACTATGTGATTTATGCTTAGGCCAAAAGTACACTGGGGAAACAGCAATGTGGAATGCATCACACCACTTAATAAAAATTCATTTGAAAATAAAAAAGGTGAAGTCTGAGACATTCTGCTAAGACTTCAAGGTTGTCATTAAAGGAAACACAAGCTGAGAATGTATCTGTGGAAATACTACCTAGCTATAAATTCAGGAGCTGTGACTCTTAGGAAATGGCATATAGTAATAGTGACATAAAGAATTTAACACAAAGCTAGTGCCAGGCCACACAATTTTACATCTTTCATCATAGACAGGTACAATCACTTTCAAGTATATTTTTCTATATGTACATGCACATTTCTATTTGCATAGCAAGCATATCAGGCATTTTGTGATATCTGAGGGCACTAGTCTTACAGATAATGCTTACCTATTTAAATTTTTTTCAGAAAGATACTGTAAAACCATTGTAATTTCATAGATGTTAATGAAAATTACAAGTTGTATTTTGTTTTGGGGTTTTTTTTGCATTCAATTAAACAAGTTTATTTTAAAGGTGTTTTCTACAAGAGCCTGACTTTTTTGATATCTTACATCTAAGTAGAATTATGCCTTTCTACTCTCTGAAGAGTATTAGGTTTCACAGGCTAAAATGATTATAAGAGACCAAAAGCGTCTTATGAATGCTAGGCACCCCTCCTGACTGTGCCTGTTTGCCCTGTCCGGTGTGAACAGGAGGCAAGAGAAAGTGAGCCCAAAGCCTCCCAGCTCAGACTCCTGACAGGCTGAGGAGGAAAGCCAGAGCTGTGCATGGGAGACAAGACGTTGGCCAGAGACATGAGCAGAGGGACAAGGTCCCCAGGTGACAGTGGGGCTCAGACCAGGGCTTTTCAGCCCAGCACTGCCTCTCATGGCCTGCAGGACCCAACCCTCGCCTTACTCCAGCTCTGCCTCACAGCAACACACTCACCAGCCCACCTGTCCCTGCACACCAACTTCTCATCCCTCACACAGCACCAGCCCCACCAGAGCACCACCTCCAGCTGCAGCCATGTAGGATCACCACCACAGCCCCTCACCAGCCTCTGCCCTTCTCTACTTGCTTCTTTCCCTCCAGCAAACTTTCCTCCTCCTGCTGCTGCCAGGTACCAGCTCGGGGTCTCACATTTCACCAACATTCGGGTCACCAACATTTCACACCCAGCTCATGCCCACCCAGGACAGAGGCTGAGATGTGAACAATAGCATGGCAAGAGTACTCTCCTCATGGATATCAGGTGGCCCACTCCATTTGTGGCAACCCAAATGCATTGCTACCCTTGATTCTGATATCCTTTGATGCTCTTGTACAGCAGAATGTGGCCCCTCATTGCTCAGTCCACCCATGGGCAGGTGGTGCCAGACACACACACACACACATACACACATTGCTGCTTGGCACAGTGCCTCCTGCATCTATGGTGGTTACTGTCCATCAGCTGTTTTGAGCAAAACATCCCCAGCATCTGTCTGGCTGCAGTTACTGCCCTGTAACACAAGTCAGTACAGGGTTTGGTAGAAGTGCTGGAGGGGCTGGGGTGCCGGCCTTCCCTCATCAGTTCAGGGGTGTCCTTTATTTCTCCTGATGGGGGCTGTCCTTCTCCTTGAAATGGGCTAGGTTCTTCAGTCATGCTTATTTAACTGTGGCTACACAGTAGACAACATCAGCTATGTATGTATGTATGTATGCATGTATGTATGTATCTTTTCTGAAAGTTCATACCATTTAGAATCAGAATCATTTAGGCTGGAAAAGACTCTCAATATCACCAAGCCCAGCCAAGTCCAACTGCCAGGTCTGCCACTAACCTGTCCTTAAGTGCCATATCTACAGAGTTTTTAAGCTTCTCTAGGGATGGTGACTCAACCACTTTGCTGGGCAGGCTGTTCCAGTGAAAAAATTTTCCCTGATATACAATCTTAACCTCTGCTGGCACACCTTGAAGTCATTTCCTTTTGTCCTATTGCTTGTTACCTGGGAGAAGAGACTGACCCCCAACACACTATAACCTCTTTTCAGGTAGCTGTAAAGAGCAATAAGGTCTTCCCTGAGCGTCCTTTTCTCCACAGTGAACAATCCCAGTATCTGGCATTCATTACTGGCAGGTAAGGAGACTTTCTGGAGGTAATATATGTACTTGATACTTTGAAAGTGCCAATTTATCAAAGGTTGGGAAAATTTTAAGTGAGGTATAGAACAAAAGGAAGCACAGAGTTCTGCAAAGAAAAACCCCAACTTTTAAGACATTAGATCAATAATGAAGATTCAGTAACAAGACAGATGTTGCTGTAAGTTCATCTTTACCCAGTAGCAAAGAGAAGGGAAAGGAAATACAACATACAGGAAAAAAAAATCTAGTCATAAATCATCAGAATACAAAGATAGTGAGTACAAAAATTGCTAAAAGGAAGTTTAAATACCAACAGCTCTTAAGGATAAGGTAGCACCAAAAACACAGATATTTTCAAGAACATTGGAATAATATTAGCAGTGTTATAGGTCCTACATGATTCTACCCCAGTGGTAAGGCATTAAGTGTGGAAAAAATTAGGAAGCAGGCGTACCAGGTAGCACATCACATCTGGTATATATCTGAAGGGAACATAGTAATGTGCTGTCAAATGGCTGTGATTAAAGACTTTCTAATCCACTAGTCACTAGGGATAATTGAGAATAATATTGAGTAGAAATTAAAACAGGCCTAGATAACCTGCAGCTGAAAATTCCAAAGGGGTCTTGTTCTGCTTGATGTGAAAATTTAATATAATAAATCATGACCTCCAAGAGAAACACCAGAAGACTGGAACAGTGCTGCTGTTGTGCTATCAGCTGTAGTTTAATTAATTAAACACTGCCATCAGTCAGCACAAGTAAACACCCTGATAAATTTTCAAAAACATTTGCCTGAATGTTACTGAGTCCTCTATGATAAAATGAAGAACAGTGATCATACTCAGGCTTCCTGTTCCAGCTCTGCCATAGCTGTGGTGTGATCCTGTGGAAATGCTCTCGTGTTTTCTAAAGAGTAAGGGAGCACAGGGAGTATAAACAGTCCATCCAAACAGGCTTTTCTGGGGGGTAATGCATTATTATTAATGAAGTTACCAATTAAAGATAAATAAAAGTGCAAAACTTCACTGTATTTGCCAGCAACAGAGACTTTTTTTTTTCCCCTAAGCAACATTTAATCCAATGTTCCTAAGTCCGTCTTTGAACCTGCCATTATTTAATGTGTTTTTACTGGCACTACAAAATACTTAAATCTGACGGAAGACTGCTTAAACAGAAGATGTGATTTTTATTTCTCTGTAGATACACAAATACTAATGTGGGTTTAAAAATAAAAAATGTGAATTCTCTCCTCATACATTAGGACTGTGGGCTTGTAGTTAATGTGCATTAGCTCCTTCATTCAAGCACACCTAAGCTTTTACAAAACACATTAGTAAATCTTAAAAGCAGCATGTACATATGTGGTCAAACATTTAGGATTTAAGAGAGAGGTCCTTGTCTTATCCTTCCACTTTCATGAATGATATATGAAAATTCCCTTGCTTCCTCATTTGGGCATCCACAACATATTTTTTATTTCTCTCATGAGATAAGGTACACCAGCAGTTTTATTTCACTCTCATTTTTTGTATGTTTGCAGTGTTAGGATAGTGCATAATTTCACACTGACAGATGAGATTAGCCTACCATGCAATTAAATGAGCAAAATTTGGTTATGGTAAGTCTCAGACATCTGTTAGAAAGAAATCTGGGCTGCTGGTGTTCGTTTTCAAAGTATTCCTACTGCAAGGACCAGTTTTGCCTTTTGAGTTAGACTGGTTTGTGACTTTTATACAATTAGCTATTCTCATTCTAAGTGCTACTTTAGTTCATATTCTTTAACCTAGGCATTTCTGTTGAAGAGTAAGAGTATGTTAAATAAAATGTACTTGAAAGGTGGTTGATTCCGGGATATTTTTCACTGCGCCAGTATTTGGGGTCATTGAACCTGACAGACTAGTTTGGGCCAGTAAGAAAGTTTCTCTGAGTCTATTCCTTTTAAGGAATGTAGCTACTGTGAGTTACTGAGCAATGACGTGCACAAAGTACACAAACTAGGAAAGAAAACTAAAAAGTCAGCTAAAGTAAAACTTTATCACAGTGTAAAATAACCAAACAATAGAATAGCAAAACAAAGAATAACTGAACCAACCACCCTAAAGAGAAAGCCACACATGGCTGTTAGTACAAAATTGAGTTTATTTAAATCTCCCAATTTTGAAATACGCATAACATTCAGAATTTGTTTCTTTTTGAATGTCTGTATCGTACATAGCTGTTTGCTCCTAAGAAAAATGGATATAAACTACTGCCAAATAAAAATCCTGTGTCCATTTTTCACAAGTTAAAATTACCATCCTTTGAGGGCCCAGAAAAAATAAGAGATTTCTCATTTTTTAGTACTTCTTGACTGAAAGACAGCAAGGTTTCTTATGCTCTTCTACCACTGCTTTCACTCATAGTGATTAGGAGCATATTCCTAGTTAGAAATAGTTAAGAAACTGTATATGTAATTTAGGAGTAAAACTGAAATATTATTGGTATCGAGTATTCTGCCTTGAAGTTATCTCTCCAAATCAAAAATAACACAAAAGCCACTGTGAGCCACCAAAAGTACCTCAAATGTTTAAAAACAGAAAAACTGAAGTTACTTCCCCACTGAACCCACACTAATACATTTTTTTCATTCTTTTTTCTAAAACATCATCTGCCCCACTGCTATACTTATTACCTTTTTTATTCAACCAACTACTTCCATGTAAAGCACATCATAAAATACTTCCTACCTGTACTCAAATGCAAAATATCCACTCTCTTCCTGCTTGCTATTTACTATTTGTTGATCTTTTTAGTAGGTTGAAAATTTGAAGATTGTGTTCATCTTTAAGGAATCATAACAACTATGAAAACCTGATCATCAGAAGGGAGCAGTATATGATTTTGTGTGCCTCTGCTCTTGAAGAATAACAATGTGAAAGCAGAAGAGGGAACCACGTGTAGTTGTTTTATGATTTTGTTACAAGATATTCACTGAAAATTATTTCTTACTACTCTCCACGAGGTCAAACATAACAACCACTCAGCTTAACAAAAAGGAGTGATTTAAAACTCTTGCCAAAAGCATGTAAGCACAGCTTTTGGAGCAAGCTTTCAGCATTATGGGCATGTCAGACCATCAGAAGTCTGATTAAGCATTCTTGCATCTCACCAAAC
Organism: Syndactyla subalaris; assembly: GCA_035584875.1. NCBI lineage: Eukaryota > Metazoa > Chordata > Aves > Passeriformes > Furnariidae > Syndactyla > Syndactyla subalaris. Next base: position 38,861,463 of record JAWMRD010000085.1, read on the forward strand.
TTTTTAAAATATCAAATCTACCCTTAGCAAAACATACAATTTCCTTCTTAGCTGAGAATTTTTGATACTGATGGTACAATACAATTGATATTGTAATCAGCTGTCAAGAAAAACTGTATTAACACCAATCATTTACATACTCCTTAGTTTTTGGCAGCCTTCTTAGGTGTGTTAGTTCATATGCCTGAGCCTCTGGGAGCAGGCATGAATGATTAATGATGGGTCAGCCAGAAGAATTAAAAGAATATTTGCTTAATGATCATACCTGGTCTAGAGGTATGATCATTACTCAACCACTCAATAGTGGTTGTATTTGTCTTCAGCTGCACTGTGCTGGTTTGGGCTAAGGGTAAAGTTAATTTTCTTCACAGTATCTCATATGAGGCTATGGTTTGGATTTGTGCTGAACAGAGGGTTGATACTGTACAGATGTTTTTGTTATTGCTGAGCAGTTTACACTGAGCCAAGGCTTTTTCTGCTTTTCTTACTGCTATGCTGTCAAGGAAGTTGAGGCTGCATGGGAGGTTGGGAGGAGATACAGCCAGGACAGGTGACCCAAACTGACCAAAGGGATATTCCATACCATATAACATCATGTTCCGTACATGTTCCGTACATAAAGCAGGGAGAAGAAGGAGGAAGGGGGGGGGGGGGGGGGGGGGGGGTTTTTTT
>JAWMRD010000085.1:38874451-38891903 GCA_035584875.1 Syndactyla subalaris
GCCAAAGCGCTTCAGGAGAGGGATCTATGGGATGATCTTCAAGTCTAGTTTGAAGGTTTATCTGGAAGCTGTCTCTCTCTCACTGTGACTGTTTGAAGATTGTTAACATTGAGCCTCCTCCTTGGAATGCCACTCCTCTTAGGTTTGAGCTTAAACTGGAGGTTAAGTTTGCAATGCACAAGGTGGTGGTCTGTTTGACATTCTGCACTAGGCATTACTCGGGTGTGAGAGACATCACGAACATTTCTCTGTTGCACTAAGACATAGTCAATGAGGTGCCAGTGCTTGGATCGAGGATGCATCAAGGTTGTCTGCAGGCTGTCTTTCTGCTGAAAGACTGTGTTGGTGATGGTGAGCTGCTGCTCTGCACAAAACTCTAACAGGAGGTGTCTGTTGTCATTGCAGTTTCCAACACCATGCTTGCCCAGTACTCCTTTCCAGACTTCAGAGTTCTTTCCTACTCTGGCCTTGAAGTCACCAAAGATTATGATCTTGTCATCTGCAGGAACCTTTTGGGTAAGGCAGCGCAGGTCAGTGTAGAATTTATCTTTGTCAGCAGGATCAGCTTGGAGAGTTGGGGCATATATGCTGAAAAGAACAATATGTTGCCTGTAGAATTCCAACACCATGCAAGTATATAGCTATGTTTTAAAGGCCCCATTCTCTAATGATGTTAGAATGGAGAGCATTAAGATGTGACTGTATACTTCCAAGCTTATAATGCATCACTATTTTCTTCTATTATCTACACTTTCTGTGCTACCTGTTTTTATTACCCTTTTCCCCTTTTTATTATTCCTAATGTAAAAACTAGACTTTATTTTTTAAAGACTCACCAGTTGAAGTATTAGAACATAAGTTTCAATTTCTCTATCCATTTATATTCCAACTATTTTAATTAAAAATATACTCAGTCCAAATCTGACTATTTGTGCTGTTCCATCCTGAATTGCAATTATCTTTAGCTTAATGTCTCAAAAGTACATATATTGGCATGACTATTCCATATTCAAGTTCATTTTGAAAGCCTGGCCACTAATATCCTTTAAAATAATGTTCTGTCAAGATGTGCTTCAAGAGTCTTTTTTCATTTTAGCAAACAAGTGTTGAAAAGGTTTTTTTAGATAACCTATGGGAATGAAATAACAAACAAAACATGTAGTGTTTGATTTGCACAGAGACCTGGCATTCAGGCTTTATGTCAAGAGGAACAGCTAGACATATAAGGAGTTACTATAAGGAAAAATACAAGAGGAAGACTGTGTAATCTATTTAATGTCAAGATGAGGACACAAAACCTGTGAATCATCTTGTACTCAGGATTATGAGAGGTTATGGAGTAATGCAAGATGGCTGTGTATACTGCCTGTGTATTTCATAACTGTCTTCAGTTTAACAAGACAAAAATGTCTGCCAAGGGGGCAGAAGCCTTCCTGAGGCAGAAAGATGAAAAGCTCCTTCCTTCGAGTTATTTCAAAATTAAGAGGCTTCAGGCACAAAATGAGAAAAGGGAAATACCAGTTCTTTATTAATATATATACATATTTACACCCCCACACAAACACACCCCCACACATATATATATATATGCAAATATAACCAGCAACATGGTACTCAAAACTTTCAAACAGATCAAGTCCTGTCTCTGCCCCCTCGGTGCAGTTCTAGTCACAGACAGCAGGGGGCGCTGTCGGGCTCCGCCCAGGCACAGGCGCAGGTAGGGAGGTGCCAGTTCCAGAGCTCCCATGGGAATGGCAGGCATAGGAAAAGGTGCCAGTTGTAGATCTCCAACGGGAGTGGCAGGCATGGGAAAAGGTGCCAGTTGTAGATCTCCAACGGGAATGGCAGGCATGGGAAAAGGTGCCTGTTCCAGAGCTCCCATGGCAGTGGCAGGCATGGGAAAAGGTGCCTGTTCCAGAGCTCCAATGGGAATGGGAATGGCTGCCATAGGGATGGTCTGGGACCTTTCCCATGGGCAGCACAAGGACCCTCTCACCCTCTTTTGTCTGAAAGTGTTGGGGGGGTTGCCTACTCGTCTGCAGATGTGCCGGCCCCTCAGTGAGTCTGTGGCAAATCCAAACAGTGATGGCTGTCCTCTCAGGAGGACAGCAGAGGACATGCGGAGCCAGGGGGCTAAACTGGGACCCTCTTCCCAGTGGTGCTACTAGTCCTGCAAGCAGTGACTGGACACCCAGGTAGGTGGAAAACTGAGGTGTACGGCACTGGCAAAATGAGCTTGGGGAAACCTCATTTTGACGACTTCCCAAGTCAGAGAAAAAGTGAAGTCTCCCCAGAAAATCCTTACCCCAATCCTCTCCCCAACCATCAAATTGGAATGCAAAGCTATTAGCTGTCCTTGTTTAGCCTTTAGACAGTTAGCTGGCTCCAGCAGGTAGTGAGGTAGCTGGGTTTCAACAAGGTATCTTGTTTTGGCTCCCAAACCCCAAATCACTGTGTTGGTAAGGGACAAAAAAAACAAAAACAAAAAAACAAAAACCCAAGCAAAAAAAAAAATTCCATGAAATATTTTGAAACTATAAGAAAAACAGTTTGTGAATAATTTGAATATTCAATTTTCATTTGCTTTAGTTTGATACAGAGGAGCTCAAATGAAATATAAATAAAATATTAGCAAAATATTAACCTTGAATTTCTTTAAAAATTAAATTGAATACAGGTGGTCAAGAACACTAGCTTGGACTACAGAATATGGCCTCTTCAAACCTGGCTCCATCTGTGTTTGGTGTTTGTGGGCCCTGGAAAAAAAGCATTTTTCTTTAAAGGCTGAAATCTCTTAGTTAATTTCACAGCATTGTTATGTATTCCTCACAGTTGTGTAATGTTTTTTCTTTAACTCAAACTAGAGGCACTGCTGTAATGTGGTAATTTGAGGGTTTTTTAAAAATTTAGGCCAGAAATTCAACTTGGATTAAGCAGAGTGTTTTCCTCTCAAATATAAGGGTTCCACTGGCAATGAAGAAAGTTAGTGGTGGGTCTTTGTTTGTTTGTTTGTTTAATTGAATTGTATATGAATTGTATTTTTGTTGACTTCTGAAAGCTGACATGTCAGGACTGCCTTTTTGAGGGCCATGAAGTATAATGAAAGATGGTCATAGAGCAAGAACTGATGACAGTGATAAACATTTTATAAAAATGTCTATGATATACAAATCATGATGCATTGCACTTTTCTAGGTTACCTGGATTTTTCTTGCTCTTAGTGTTAATGGTAGCATCCCTGCAGTTGTGGTGTTGGTCACTAAAGTGATACTGCGGTCTGAGAGACAGTAGGTTGAGGTAGGCACTCACAGCATTTTCCTGCGTTGTTATGTTTGAAGAAATGTTCAGAGGAAGGCTTTCCTCGTGCTGATTTATTTCCGCCACCTAGTGGTACAAAGTGTAAATTACTACAGGGAATACCACGTTAGCTCAAATGCTTAGTGGAGAAGTGAAGCAAATAGTATAGCTCAGACAGAATGGCATTAATTGTTAAACTTCAAAAAAATTACAGTGAGTATTTTAAGAAGAAAGTATAACAGCTATATTTTGTTCCAGAATTGTGCTGCAGTTGGGGAATAACAAGAAAAGGCTGTTGATGACCCTCTCATATTAAAGGTCTGTGAGGCAGGAATGGATCTGTTCAGCCACATCACACCACTACTAAATAACAGGACATACAGAGGAAAAAAAAGTTACAGTGGAAAGGGAATTAAGCAATCACAAGAAAACAGAGCTGAGAAAGCTTCAATAAGAGCCAAAGTGATGATCAAGTTAAGGAGTGTTTTTGCCACCTGAGAACTGAATTGACCTTCAGCACAGGAAAAGTACAGATCAAGGTAAATATATGTAGTGGGTTGTCTCTGGCTGGCCTTTAGGTGCCCACCAAGCTTCTCTATAATTTCCCTCCTCCTGTCAGGATTTAAGTCCAGGTAGTAACCAACCTCCACCCAGCCGCTCACTCACTCTCCCACTGCAGGATGAGGAAGAGAACCAGAAAAGTAAAAGCAAGGAAACTTGTGAGTTAAGGACAGTTTAATAGGTAAAGCAAAAACTGTGCACATAAGTGAAGCAAAACAAGGAATCAATTTCCACATTCTCATGAGCAGGCAGGTGTTCAGACAAGATGAAGAGGACCCCAATAAGCATAATGGTAATCTGGGAAGACAAACACCTTTCCCCTTTGCTCCTCCTTCCCCCAGCTTGATATGCTGAGTCTGACACCACATGGTCTGGGCTATCCCTTGGGTCACTAGGGTTCAGCTGTTCTGGTTGTGACCCCTCCCAGCTCCTTGTGTGTTCCCATCCCACTCACTGGTGGGATAGGGGGAGGGAAGAAAAGGCCCTGACCCTTCAGAAGTGCTGCTCAGCAATAACTAAAACATGCCTGTTTCCAGCACAAACCCAAAACACAGACCTATAGTAACTATTGTGAAGAAAAGTGACTCTTTCCCACACAAAACCAGCATATCTTCTTAACAGGACAGAGGAGAAAACGTTGAAAAAAAATATGGGTCAAGATAAAGACAAGGAGATGGCTTACTATTCACCAGCATGTACAAAATGGACTTGGCTTAGGAAAATTAATTTTATTTATTGCACATCAATAACAGAAGGACAGTGAGAAATAAGAATAAATCTTTAAATACCTCCTCCCCACCCTGACCTCCATCTGCCCAGACTCATCTTCACTCGTGACTCTTCTACCTCCTTAACCTGAGCAGCAGAGGCCCAACAGGGGTTGTGGTCAGATCATACCATGTCATCTCTGCCACACCTCCCTCCTTGCACTCCTCCCTTGGTGCAGCCTGAGATAGGTCTAAGAGGAAAGTCCTTCACAAATTTCTTCCACATCGTTACTTCCCGTGGGCTGCAGTTCTTTAAGAACTGCTCCCACATGGGTCCCTTCCACAGGATGAAGTCCTTCAGAAACAGATGGCTCCAGTGTGGGTCACCCATGGGGTTTATAGGTCTTGCCAGAAAACCTGTGGGGGCTCTCCTCAGGCTGAAACTTCCCTCAAGGCATCTCTACCTGCTGAGGCATGGGATACTTGTGTGTGGATATCTGCTTCACTGTAGCCATACATGGGCTGCAGGATAATAATTTCTACAAATCAGAGAGCAGAGGTGCCTCCTCCCTCATCTTCTTCACTGACCTTGATGTCTGCAGAATTGTTTCTCTTGCATTGTCTCATTTTTCTCACCCAGCTGTTGCACAGCTTCTCTTACCTTTTTGTAGCTGTGCTATCACAGAGGTGCTACCAGCAGTGCTCAGCCAGCTGCAGGGTACCTCTTGGAACTGGTGAAACTGGCTGTCTGACATGGAGGAAACTTGACATCTTATCGCAGATTGATGAACTGCAAGGTTTTTCTTATTCTGAGCTCTAAGAACATAGCTGGATACTTTTCCATAAAACACTATTCTGGACAAATTATGTTCTTGGTGGTAGCTGTGCTGCCAGCATCTTCAGATTCAGAAGATTATAATACTATTTTAGAGTGGGAGAGAGGCATAATTTGGTGTTGTGCTTCTTTATCAGAGGTAACAAGCTCAGCTTTAGTGGCAATTAGAAAGCAAAATAACTTTTGCTTACACACAGAGAAACTCCTGAGAGACAACATGAAAATAACTATGCATTGTACCAGTCACTTTCCAGAAGACTGGTGCACTTTAATCTTTCATTTAGGTGCTGAATATAATGCAAAGTAATATAAATCTTATAATTGCATTTCATTAATGGATCTTAAGCCTGTAAAGAAAAACAGTTGACAACAGTAAAAAACAAAGAACCTGTGATTTCATTGTCATAGTTGTGTTGCAAAGGTGTGTCCACTGCCAATGCAGAAATTGTAATGCATGCTCCCCCACATTTCATTATGTCAGTCTCCTCAATGGAATGCCTTCTTTTCCACAAAACATTTGTTTCCTTATGGCCCTTTTATTAATTTTGGTTGTATTTTTACTTGGGTTTTTTTCTTATATCCAATTGTGACCTGATGTTGCCAAACCAAGTCAGGCTATCTCCTCTCTGTGCCCATGAATTCTCTGACTGCTTAATATCTTTAATGCTTTTATAACAGAGAACACATTGTTCTGCTCTTTGTGTCTCCTCTTTGTAAATGTGACATGCCTGAAAATCTGTAACTCACATGTCGGTAGAATGTGGAAAGGGCTTCTTAACCCTAGGAAATAAGAGCAAGTTTTATAGAAGGTATTTAGGAGGTTTTTGCTACTCTTTTCAGGGGTAGCTATTTTCATCAATAAATGCCTCATTGAGGGAGAAAAAGGCTTTATTTTGTATTGGTCTGAAGTGTCTTGGGTGAAGTAGTTCTCTGTATGGTCATGTTTGACCTTTAACTTTATTGAGAAGGAAATTTTTGTTCTAATTTTATTTTTTGTATTCTTTGAGATGCTTAGTCATCCTCAGCTTGAAACTGGAAGGCCATAGGAAGGTTTGGGTACATTTTAAGCTTAATTGTTTAGGAATCTCATATTTCAAGGAGATAGTGTAGTACTATCTAAACACTACAGTTGTGGAATGGATTGTTTGATTGTTTTTTCATTCAATTTTTTGTTTTGGTTTTGTTCTGGTTTGGGGTTTGTGTGGTTTTTTTTCTGTTATAACCTCTCTGTAAAATTTTCTATTAGAGATGGACTAGTTGAGGGATTGGAGGTGGAGGAAGTACTATTTTTTATCCATATATAACTTTTTTCAATGTCATAGCGTGGGAATTGGTAAATTGAGTGTCGGTTGAATAGCCAGTTACAATGCAACATAATTTACAGTCTGAGTATAGTCTTTTTGTGTGACAGCTTGAATCAACTGCTTTTACAAACACTTCTTTCTATAGGATAATAAAGACTTCCAAAAAGCAAGATTAAAATAATGGCTTCTTTGAGATATTGTGCTTGAGTTACTGTGACTTCTATGATAAGTAAATGAAATGAAAGAAGAGCTGTATATGTGAGGCACAGAGAAATGAAAAATCATTTGATATATTGGGAGGTTGTGAAAGTTCTTTTTCTCTGGTGTTTTTTTAAATCAACTTAAAGTCAAATTGTAGGAAATTAAATTTCAGACAGGAGGAGGCAAGAAATCAGTTGATGTTGGGGAAGGGGAAAATAAAGCATTGGGCTCATATATAACAGTGTTAAAAGGCCAATTTTAAAATATTTTCATTTGTTTGTGCCAGACAGTCAGATCTTGCCAAATTCTAGTAGTTTTTGCTGTATTACAAATATACAGAAGAAACAAGTTGTTGAAGTCTGTCTGAAGATAGACACCTGGAAATGCAGCAAAGATTTAAAAATATTATTTCAACAAAACTCTTCCCTCATCTTCCAGACTAACACATACTCTATATTGCACAAAAATCACTTTCTTTTCCTTTTCCACTTTAGATGACATTAGAAATTTCATCTTTCTTGCATTGAAAAAAAACCCACAAAAACCTCCAAAAAACTAAAGCATAAGGCACTTATAGTTGTTCAGGATGAAGATCATAGAATAGATATTTTTTGTGGTTTACAAATGGTACTCCCCAACTTATTTCTCCCACTGAGAACTTCCAAAACACACTGTCACTTTTTTGCTCCTCTTCCCCACTCTTCTGCCCTTTTCCTTGTGGGTGGCCATACAGGAAAATCTGAGGCACAAAGGCAAAGATTACAATCTGGACTAAGAACAACTTATTGTAAACAGCAAGAGATAAGAAATCAAACAATAACAACAACAGATTTGATAACAAAAAAAAAGGAGAATGATTCACATGCAAAAATGTTCACCTACCACTCCAAGACAATGAACAATGGCTAACATTTTCCTATCCCACCATGCTTTGTTCCACAAAAAAGGAACATCCTTCCTTCCCTGAAGGGAGAGAGAGTCCCTTTTCTCTCCTGCTGGCAGTGACAAAATGTTGCAGCAAATAACACTGCCTTTGTCACACTCTGTTCCCACTGATCTGGGCAGGAAGCAGGACAGAATTCAGTCATGTTGTTGTAGAATGGTGTTTTTTTAAATTGTACTGTTAAGATGGCAGTGCACATGTTTGTTATTAACAACATACCCTTGAAGCAATATGAACAAATATTTTCTTCTTGGAGAGAAAAACAGAATACTGTGGAAAATGCCTCTCAGAAAGAGGGCATCACATTACGTTTCTGAAACAATCTTTGGACTCACTATGAAGTAATCCTTTTGTTTTGCAAAGTTGCCCAGGCGCAACTGCTTGCCAGCAAAACTAATCTTTTTCTTTTAGAAAAGAAGTACTACAATACCAAATTAATTTTACAGGACAGGTAAATAACTTATGTCAGAAAAGGTGAATGCAAAGAGACAAGTATAGCAAGATCATACTTGGGAGTCACTCAAGGAAACCATGTGACAGGGACAAATGGAAAACATAGCAAAGAGGAATTGATGGATGTTATAGTATGTATGCATCTGAAGTCTTGGAACATGACATAACACAGTTATTTCTTCTCTTCATTATTTTAAACCTTAGCAGAGAAACCATTTCTTGTAGCAGGTGCTTTATTTAAAAAATAATCTGATGGTAATAACATTATTTTATGCTTTTCAAAGTATTTTTAAGTACAATCAAATTTAACTTGAAAGATGGAGTACTTGTTAACTGATTTTCATTGTGCTGGCTTTAATGCAGATGATAAAAGGCTAGAATCTATGTACAGTGTAGATACATATTGTATTTTTAGAAGTTTATTTTATAGAGACACTAATTCAAAACATGCCAAAATATGTTATAGCCTTCTTCATCGTAACTATGTTTAGTTAGCTAGGCACAAAGTGTGGATCCAGGCACACTTAAACAGTGGTTTCATTTTGATTTTTTCCAAGGAAATGAGACTTCTGTGACTAGATAAATTGTAGCCATTTTTGGACTTTTTGTGTTATTTCAACTGATTTCTACAAAGAGGTTGAAGTCAGAAACCTGAAATTCTTGGCTTCAGAGAATTTAGTGTTCCCAAATGGTTAAAAACAGAGAAAGGAGAAAACTTCTCCAAGGAACTCAATTGCAATAAAAACAAAGAATCAGCAGAGGAGAGGCTCCTTTCAGACTGCCTGGGGAAGGAACTGGTGTTCACTCAGCCACAAAATGTGATTTAGAATATAGCATCATGTTCTTAGACAATTGGGCACACAACATCAGACCTCTGCTTCTTCCCTGCAAGGGCATAGGTTTTCATGTTATTTTTTGGTTTATAGGTTATTTTTTTGAGTGAGAACATGGCCTCATTCTAGGGCAAAGTGATTCAGTATCCACTTTGGGGGCTTAAAGTTGTGACCAAGCATAGAACATGTTACTGGTGAATTATCTGCTCTCTATGTGAAAGTCAGGAAGGAAATTTTCCACTTGTCAGGCGACAATCTTCCCTGCAACACATGAAATGTACATGTGCTCAGTTGGGACTGTGTACATGTTTGTTGATATGTTGATATGTGGGACTTGTTGAGGTTGTGTGGGGAATTTTCATTTGTTTGTTTTGTGTTGGTTGTTATTATTATTAGTAGTAGTACTAGTAGTATTGCAGTCATATTCATCAGAATGCTTTTTTGTTTTTAAAAATTGCCAGATCCTTAGTGACAATATTTCCAGTAATACTAGTGCCTTGAATGGTGAAGTCCTTTTTCTGACACATCATAGTAAAAGATCGTACTTCTAAAAAGTAGTATTACCTACTAGTTATTATGAAGAGGCCTATGAGAGTCTGTACAGGTTTCTAAATGTATGGACCATTTACTTTAAAGACTTCTGAATTTCTCTACTATGCCATGTTGTTGACAAGATCGAATACTAGGATCTATTTCATTTACTTAGCCCTGCCAGTACTAGAGAGGTAGTTGTGCCATTGTTTACATTACTCCATTGAATATAAATAAATGTGACAGGCTGGATTTAGAGTTGGGTTTTGGTTTTTTTTCTGTTTCTTCTTTGGCAAATTCAGAATCAGGGACTCCTGGCAGTCCTCCTTCTGAAATAGTTTCTAGACAGACCTAGATGTGAAGGCAATATCAGCACGCTTTTTCTTGTTTTCTTAGCATGCAAGGTCCAACTACTGACTTGCTTGTTTTTCAGTGAAATTGCTGAATTAGTTTGGTTTTCAAAATAGTTGAGTGTTGGTTAGAAATCTTCAGGTATTTCTTGACCTTTTAAAATGTTAGAGCCACCAGAAATCTAACAGTTTTTCTTCGAACTTACAAATTAATTCCAAGTTTTGTGTCATCCCCATGTTATTTAGTTCAAGAGAGAGGTGTTTTTTTTCTTTCTTTTGTATTTTCTTTTAGTTCTTCTACCTTTCTGTCAGTATAATCTTTTCTTAAAGTTATATACATCTTCATTTTGCTTTTGGTCTTTAGCACTAGGGGAGATGGTTTAGCTCCAGTCTTAGTGCTGTACTTAGAAGTGAAGGATTGTAAATAAAGGTTCATACCAGAAGGATGTGCTCAAGATTTTTTTGCTTTCTAGAAAAATATTTTACATACTGTAGACCAAACATCCTTTCTGTTTCTCATGCTCCTACTTTTGTAGCAACTGAATAATTCCATTGCCACCTTTGTGGCTGCAAAGGCATGATTTATTGGCAACTGAAACCCAGGGAAACTTGGCAAACAAGTCTAATGGTGCAGAAGAAGGACTAGAGTCCAATTATTCTCTGATTTGTGAGTTAAAGAGATTAAAAGTGTCAAAACTTCATTATAGAGTCTGAAATAAGGTCACCATACAAAGTCAGCTGAATATGTTTTCTCACCTGCCTTCTCTGTGAGAACTTGCTACTTCTGCATCAGAATCAGAATGGGAGCACGTGCATCTGGCTGCATTGTCTGAGTTCAATCTGTAGTTGTTGCAACAAAATCAGCCAGAGTTCATCTCTCAGAACCCTTGGTCAGCAGAATAAGGGGAAAAAATCTCAGTCAGAAGGTAAGAAAAAATTGTCATTTTTTAATGATTGATTTGTCAAAAGCTAAAACAAAATAAAGTTTAAAACAACATCTAATTCTGCATTTTTGGATTTGGCATGAAGAGACAGAGGTTGAATCAGTCCTGAGAGGAAGTTACTTGAAAATGTGTGTCACAGCTGGAGGATTTTGATATCTGCACAAAACTGGCTGTATAAAACACGTGCTCTCTGTGTGAAAGCTGTGTGACTGCTATTGCTGACAACTTTTTGCCCTTCACTAAGTTTTTTGTGCAGTCTTGCTTGCATACTTGGGTTTTAAGATAGAAATGAGTGAGTGTGTACAGTTGAAAACTCTTTATTCTTAGAAGAAAAATGTACTATGTTATAGAAATATTTACTGTAATATGTGACTAATTCCTTGCAGTGCAAGATCTGAGGATTTCTTTTTTTAATGGAAAGTTTAATGGGCATTTTTCTAAAGGAAAATTGATACATTTCAATGTTGATGCAATTAAATCTTAGTGGAAGAGAATACAAATAAATTAATGGCAGATGAAAAGACCAATTAGTACAAACTCAGCCAAAATCACTTAAATCATCATCTTCTGTCATGTTAAACATGAAAAACCCACTTCAGAAAGAGAACCAGCTGGAAAACTCCTTTAGGCCTGCTCTTTCATTAGTGCTAAAGTCCGTGACACAATTTATGGATTCATGATCTGCCAACAAAATTATTCTTTGGAATGAATTTTCGACAATGAAGAAGCATTTTTAGTGTTAGTCTATTTCCTACCAAATACTGTGGTGCTATTTTTTCACTCCTTTTTTCACCCCTCTATGTGTGTTGAAACGTGATGAATATTGCTCTTTTAATGAATTTGACATGCATATTTTTGCAATGTGTGAAGTGTTTTTAAGGACCATTATATTGATGCTGGTCAGCAAACCTGTATATCCAATCCTCTTTCCTGGAAACATGTAGAGCATTTTGGGAGGCAGAATATTCAAAACTTACTTGATTTCACTTTGAATGCTATGGGTTGGGGTTTTTTTGTTGGTTTTGGTTGGTTGGTTGGTTGGTTTGGGGTTTTTTGGTTTGGTTTGTGGTTTTTATTTTTGGTTTGGAGGTTTTTTGTTTGGTTGGATGGGTTTTTTTGTTGTTTTTGTTTGGTTGTTGTTGTTGTTGTTGTTTTGTTTAGTTCATTCTATTTTCAGTTTTTTGTAAGCCAATTCCTGACCTTCTTATTTGGCTGAGAGTTTAATTTGGAGGCATGGATATTTGCCTGTTGGTGCCTGGAGGCTACACTGCCAATGCAGCACAGAGGTTCCTCTAGTCTTACTGTGATGATGGTGTTATCTGTTTGCAAGGGCTGACCAACTCTGAATAGTTGCCGTGCTCAGCATCTGTCAAGGAAAGTATACAAAGGTGCTGTTTTCTTGTGTAAAATATGGATTTCAATGGCTTTGATATTTAAAATATTATTTACCTAGTCATCCACAGATCAGGAAGAATATAATAAATTAAGGCCATAGGGAATTTGGTGTGCAAACCTTATTCACTCTGCTTCATCAAATTGCAGTGGTAGCACTCTCTGTGAGTTTAGCTTTCCCGATGATCATGTGTGGTAACACTGCAGAGAAAAAAGCTGTGGTGCACAGGGCAGCAGCTCATGGCAAGAAAGGGAAGCTCTGACAAGATATTCATATCCTTTAATCTGAAGAGATTTCTTTCTGTCACTTGATTCTTATAATCTTTACTGAAAATTTGCACTGGTATAGAATTCCTTCTATTTGGATGCAAAATACAGAGGAGAAATCCAAAGTTATTTTTTTCAATTCTTGTTGTACAGTAAAAAATCCTATTTCTTAAAAGAAAAAATATAGGATATTTTATACACACATTGACCCACTAAATTAGTGTGACATTAAAGAATGTATCTCATATTTTTCAGGTATTTATTTATTGCTACTTAAAAACTGAGGTGAAAATCTGACTAATTTGCCCCCTAGGCTAGAGTATATAACAAATTTCAGTGCAGCAACAGAATAAATTGATGTTAGGCAATTCGCATCAAAAAGAAAAAAAGATCCTAAAATCATAGAATTATATAATGGCTTGGGCTTGAAGGTACCTTAAAGTTTTGCACCAAGTTTCCACCTCCTTGCTATGGACAGGGGTGCCACCCACTAAAACAGGTTGCCCAGGGCCCCATCCAACCTTGCCTTGGATGAGGATGTAAAAAGTTATAACAAAATATGAAACTCTTTATATGCTTTAAGAAACTGGCTTCACATCAGATTTCTTCTCTGTAATATACTACTTTGAACAGGTTTGGTAAAACAAATTGTTACACTAGAAATTCTGAAGAAAATTCATTCTTATTGGGAATTAGAATTGAGAGTTCTTTCCACTTGGTTATTTGGTTTCTTAAATGAATAGGCCTGTCCCTTTGAACCCCTCTCTAGAATTTATTCTCTTAGAACCTAAGTTTATCTGAGTAGGCAGATATGCTATTCTGAAGGAGATCGGTATTATTTTACACAGGAATCTCTGTTTGGAGCTGAGACTGCATGGTAGGCAGCACAATATAAAACAGGGTAGTTTTATGTTTTATGGCTGGTATGTTTCTCTCTTGTTCCTGCTCTGCGTGAGTGCTTGTTCCTTTTTGTATGAGTTTGTGCTGCTGGTGTTCCTTCTTTTATCCTCCTATCTCTTAGTCATGAAAAAAAAAAATAACCTTAGTTTTCTAGACAAGTCTGAAATTTCTAATACTTTAGAGAATTTTTGTAATTTGCAAATTTCTGAAAATATTGCCTAAAGTATCTTATGAAAATTCTTAGGAATTGGCAAGTCCTCTTCTAAAACAGAAATCTAAGTGTTACTGTCCAAAGAAATAGAAAAGACAGTATAAGTAATAATATGGGCTGCTCAGTTGAATAATGTGTAATTAATTATCTGTATGAACTCATGATTAATGGCCAGCACTTAAAAATTATACCTAAAAAACTTTATGCATTGTCAAAACTCTCCTGAGAGAGGACCTCCACTAACATAAGCCATTAATGGCATTATTAGTGGAAGAGTACTGATACTAACTGTTCAGCAATCACACTGCTTACTTGTTCCCATTATTTCAGTGGAAACACTCTAAACCATCTTGTAAGCCTTCTGCCACAGGTTAGATGGCAGCTACTCTGACAGAATTTCATATAAACACTTGCAGTTGCACACCAGTGTCTCAGGTATTTTGGCACTTCAGTTACGTGTTCAAACCCCTTGTGCTATGATGAGTTACAGCTATTCTCTGGAGAAAGAAAAATATGTATGGCATGGGCAGCTGATGGCTAAGGGAAAAAGGGACAATAGAGCAGAGTTTCTTAACTCTGGGTCGTCTCTACCGGTCTTTTTCAACCTCAACCATTCTGTGACTCTGTGAACTCTACAGGGACAGAGATAGACCAGGAGCATGCACTGTGCTCCCAGCACTGTCGAAGAGGTAGTTTGGAAGGTGGGTAATGAAAAAGAGGTCCATAGGAGATCTACAACTTTCTTTTCTCAGCAGATTCATGAGAGATCCTTTCGGTATTTGGTATTTGCAGGCCTGACTTCCTCCACAGCTGTGAGCCACAAGACCATGTGTCCTGTGTTAGTCAAGTGTGTGGCAAAGTTAGGAATATCTAGCATTTATTTTGTTAGTCTTAAAGAGTCTTGTCAAGATATTTACCAAAGTCCTAGGCTTCTCCCTTAGTCTCCTTTGTTTGTTTTGCTTCTATCTAAAGAGATAATTTTTGTCCAATGAGTAGAAGGTGAAGGTAATTATACAGGGCTACAGGTGTTATGGGTGTTACAAAAAGAAAGTTACAAAAGTTAAAAACCTATTTCTGTTTTAGTAGAAGAAAAATTTAATTATTAGTAGAAAGACTAGTCTTGTCACTAGAGTGACCAGACTTTTTTATTTCCTTTTTTCCCACAAGTCAAAGTTGAAAAATTAAGGGATTTTTCAAGGAAACCCCTGAGACCACAGGGAATGTTAAAGTATTCCTGTACAAAAAGAAATGGTTGTGATGAAGGATCAAAAAGCAGTTGTGCAAGCTTTAACAGAGCTTTAGGAAACCCAAAGAGCACAGGGACAAAGAGTGAGCTAGAAAGTGGAGTAGGAATTCTAAAAGTAAATAAAGTTTAACATTGTATGAGTTAGTATTTTATTCCTAATTGTCCTCTGTTAAATTCCTGTGTGTTTTCTTTTCCTTTTTACAGAGTATTCGGAGTTGGAAGGGACCTATAATGGTCATTGAGTCTAAATTCTATGTGAATGGCCTGTACAGGGATCAAACCTATGGCCCTGATATTATTACCATGTTTTTGATGCTAGCTATATGATTGTAATTCCCCTGCTCATTTGCTAGCAACAAATCAAATTAAACAAATGGAAAATAGCACATATCGTACTGAATTCCAAGAGATAACATTTCTAAAAAGTCTCTCAAAAGCAGTCATTTATTCTTTTGTTATGCTATATAAATAAGCCTGAAGAGTGCTTGACACAAAGGTGCATTACAGAATAGCATAATGGACTAGAGAAATGTTGCTGCAAATGTCTGGTCTAATTTCCTGTACAACAAAGACAATGGCCTTTTCTTGCATTCCAGCTTGGCTGTTTTGCTAAAAGTTATGCTCCAATTAAAAAGAAAATCAGAATCACTGTAACAGTAAATTAATTTCAATTCTTGGTAAAGTATTCCAGTCATAAGTTACTCTCATAGGAATGGATGGAAAATTCACCTTGTTCTGTTTCATACCAAGCTTCCACTTTTGGTGTATGAATTTTGTTACACATTTACTTGTTATCTTGAAAATCATCTGTTACTTTCTGTTCTACACTTTGAGTGTTTGAGTTACTTGTGCTTATTCTCTTTGTTCCCTTAATAGTTTCAGTTTTCTTTTGAAGACACTCATTAGGCATGGCTCTAGTCCTTTAAATAGGATCAGTTTCAAGCTTCTTCATGATGAAGGCTAAAAATCAAGAGGCAGGGTGGCTAATTTAGCTTTTTGCCAAGTCTCATTGGCACCAATGAGAAGAGCCTGGGTCCATCCTCTCTGCACCCTCCCTTCAGATATTATAAGACATTGATGAGGTTCCCACTCAGTTGTCTCTTCTTGAGGCTGAACAGGCACAACTCTCTCAGCCTTTCACCATAAGAGAGATGCTCACCTCCCTTCCACCTGCTGGCAGTGATTTTTCTAATGCACCCTAGGATCCCACTGGCCTTCTTGGCCACAGGGACACACTGCTGCATCCTGGACAGATTGTTGTCTATCAGGACCCCCAGGGCCTTCTCTGCAGAGCTACTTTCCAGCCCGTACTGGTGCCTGGGATTATCCTCTCCAAGTACAGGACCCTGCATTTGTCCTTGTTAAATTCATAGGTCTTCTCTACCCATGTCTCCAAAATGTCAAGGCACTCCTGAAGGGCTGCACAGCCCCCTGAGCTATCAGCCACTCTTCCCGACTTTGTGCCAAAACCCAGTTTCCTCTGAGGCAGGTTGTATAAGCCCTACTGTCTAAGAGGGTTGTGGATTTTTCTATTTTACCACTACCACAGCTCTCAGTTGGAAAGTCTTATGATGACATCTTCTCATTCTTAAAGGAAAACTGAGTTACCAGTAAGTAACAAATGAACCATGAAACACAGCTATTTGTCCAGCTGAATTCTTTCAAAGTTTGTAGGGCATTTTAATTTTTAACAGATTTTGATATCCAAGGTAGTAGAGGAAAACAGGATAAGAAGAGAGTCTGGACTGCAGACATCAAATCTTATAAGTGTAGAGTATTCCTAGATTAAAAATAAAATTATATACTCTGAAAATATATCATCTATGTGGTGAAAATGTAGTACTCTGCTTCTGTTCTCATAAATGTAAACATTTTTTTGGCTTAAAATTCCATGTCATTTATTTTGCTGACATATATAACAAGTTATTTAAAAAGGAAAAGAGTATCATACAGTGCTATGTTTGTAAATTGAGTTTCATAAGTAAGAAATTGTAAATAATGACCTCTATTACAAACAATATTTTATTCATGTTAATGTGCAAGACTAAAGAGGTGAAGTGTATTATGTGAACTGAGAGAGCAGCATAGAAAACATAAAAAATGTCCAGGTATGTTCTTTGTGAAATGTTTTTTAGACAGGGGTCTGTCTGGAAAGGTTTCTTTCACAGAGCTGAGTTGTAACAAAATTAGAGGCCATACCCAGGATTTGTAAGGCCTGTGACAAGGCTGATTTGCATTAGAAATAAACACTAATTCACTTTCTTTCTCTTTCCCCAATATATATAAAGTGTTTCGAATGATTTACCAACAGGAGTGCACCAGAACCTATGTTCTAAAATTTTGGTTCTTTGGTTCTTCCATTCATTTTTTGTCCCCTGTAAAGTAACAATCATCTGCATAGTTGTCTTAGTTCAAGGGGAGAACTAAGATATCTATGTTGGCCAAGAAATAATCCCTCTCCTTTAAATTTAGAAAAC